>OZ010685.1:19457422-19499934 GCA_963932265.1 Thymelicus lineola
CATAATTTCAGCTCCTACAACATGTAAAAATTAGTTAGATAAAAGTAAAAGGTGATTTACTCAAAAAAGCAAATCAACTAGGCAAAGTTCAAGTACATAAACAGAACCGACATGAGACTGCTGAGCTATCCTTATGGTAGCCGAGCGATCTGATCTCTGGCCAAAGCCATTTAAGGTAATTTCTGTGCATTGTTCCTTCCTCCTTTGCACAGAGCAGATAATACCCTGGCCCACACCGCAAAAGAGAAAGCCGAAATACTGGGCACTCTCTTTGCGTCGAACTTGACTGTCGATGACGGGGGTAACACACTACCCAGTGTGGTGAGCATCAGCTCACGCACGAGTGAAATGCAGAATGCCGTGCGTCATGCTCTTTTTTCCCTTGACATAAATAACTTGAATGGGCCAGATGTGCTGTTGTGCTAAAAACGTGCGCTCCGGAGTTGACTCCGGTTTTAACGCGCTTTTTCCAACACTCCTATTCTGCCGGCATCGTGCCGTCTTCATGAAAGGTAGCTTTGGTCCACCCTATTCCCAAACCAGGAGACAGGTCAAATTCATCTAATTACAGACCAATCGCCATATAACCTTACTGCTCTCCAAACTAATGGAGTAGAATAAACACCCAACTGCTCCGGTATCTAGAAGATTGCCAGCTGATTAGTGACAATCAATACGGTTTCTGCCAAGGCAGATCAGCTGGCGATCTTTTGAATGCCATATACCAATGGATTGCCAGTTTTCTATTGGAGCAGAGCATCAAGGTCGTCGTTTACAGAACATGCTTGGATACGAAACCCGTAAATTCTGGCGTCCCACAAGGCTCTGTGCTTTCACCTACACTGTTCATCATGCATATCAATGATATTGATTGCTATGCTGATGACAGAACGCGTGACGACCGTTATAGAGGCTGAGCAAATCTTTCTCGGGTGCAGATTGAGAAGAAGAGGATAAAAGTTGTGTCTGACATCTCTGGAGTGGGTCTCGGATTGAGGCAGATTAGTCCAGTTCAACCTCGAGAAGACACAAGTTTGCGCGTTAACCGCTAAAAACAAGCGCATTATTTTGTCATAGCACCACAGTCCCAGAACATTTCTCTTAATATCTCTAAAAGCATTGAAATCCTTGGTATCGACATTTCGAATGAAGTTAAGTTTCGGGACCACTTGATTAGTAAGGCCAAACTAGCTGTAAAGAAATTGAGAGTGATCAATAGAGCTAAGCAGTACTTCACGCCACTTTAAGCACAGGTTAATGCTCTGTAAGGCGCAAATTCGACCACACATTGAAGTATTGCTCCCACCTTTGGGCCGAAGCCCCAACTGGCCAAGTGGATCCGCTCAATCGAATTCAACGGCGAGCCATTCTTCTGGTTAACGATCCCAAGCTTACAGACGGACTAGAATCGCTTGAGTTGAGGAGATATGTAGGCTCTCTGGGGAACGTTCTGAAGAACTGTTTGGTTTAATACCTACCAGGTACCAGGTTCCATCAACATCACCTGGATACCTGGAGTTCGTTCACAGTTCGGTAATTTTCTACATCGCACTTTTTAACTGTGGAACGAACTTCCTGCATCAGTGTTCCCTCTACGCTATGACATGGGGGTCCTTCAAGAAGCGGGTCTAACGTCTCCTTCTTGGCTGGCAACGCTTGGGTGACGCCCATGGTGTTGCTAATGTCCAGGGGCGGCGGTGATCACTTATTATCAGGTGATCCGTCTGCTCGTTCGCCTGCTCAAAGCATAAAATGACATGGACTTAGTAAGAATTGTTCAACGTATTCAAACACCCAAGAACAATAGGATGCGTTCAAGATGCATAAAATCATGCTCAAGTTGAATAAGCTTCCCTGAACTGCGTGAACTCCTTGCATGGAAACGAAAAGTATAAGATCCATAAACACAATTAGTAGAGAGACAAACAAAAAATGTACAAAAAATGGCCGAGCTAGGAGCTGAAGGCCCCTTTCGGCATTTGCCCGCCGTAGGGTAGGTTGTCTCATCCGTCACCGCATGCAATAACCATCAATTAGCATTGCTATAGATGTTATCAGTGATCTAGTCCCCCCCCCCGCCCGCCCGTCGGCGCGTGCCGTCTGCGAGATTAGATAACGCACCCGTACCACGTAGGTACCGTTATCCGGACGACGATCCGCGGCCTCATATATTGTCATCGGTTTTGTAGTCGTACCACACTTTAAACACGAGGGCTTCCTATAAGTTGAAGATCTATTAAAATTTATCCCCGTTTATCTTCACGTCCACACCCCCCCTGGTCGATGTCTTACCTATTTATATCTTGTCGGTAGCTACCTAGGCAGGCGTCACGTAAAGGTAATAATATCAGTTATAATAATGTCTAACCACTAAGCGGGCTGGATTCTGTCGCCCCTTACAATACCCTAGTATTCTGGCATTGGATTGGGGTCAGATTCTAGCCACACCAATACGGCTAGTTATAATTTAATTACATAGATACCTACTCGTATAATAATAGCTTTCGCTTCGCTGCAGTCGGGAAAGAAACAAATTCAAATAAAATTTCATTTTATTTGATGTGTGTACAAGTACGTTAACACCTACTCTAATGTTACAGTAAATACTGTCATCAAGAAATAATTTATGAACAAAAATATAAAACGTAATCACCGTGACCTAAATAGAGCATTGTCTAAATCACACTAGTGACGGAACAATGACCCTTGACATTTAACAATCCGATCACTATTGTATGAATGGATATTGGATCTGTCAGGAATATAATCAGATGTCGGATAGGTGAGTGGAGACTGCAGCGGACACCAATACCATCGCTCCGAGAGGAACACTTGCCAACCTGGCCCGCTGCACGTCTCCACTGGTGCCAACAAAACATACATATTTTACCGTTAGAAGCGAACTACTTGTAAATATCTTATACACAACATATCTATGAATTACAGTTTACACTCGCCCGTATGATTCTCATGCGTGAGACATTAGTAACATTTACTGTCATACCTGTGCGTATTCCTAGATATAATAATATTTTCATCGTGATGCGATCGTGATCGTGATCGTGGTGCGGCTTAAGATTCAGGATATGTATGTTCAGAATAATATACATAGTTATATTATGTCCCCAGACAGCTACGGTGACGCGGAGAACCTATTGATTTCGTGACAGGATGAGAGGATCTCGTAAGACAACTAGACTAATTTGAATGATTTCAAATGCAAGTTTGCGTCGTAACGCAAAGGAGAAGTTATCGCCCCACTCTACACTGCACACATCATGCGACTAACATCAAACACAAACCACTAGATTTCACATAACATTGGGTACGAGTAAATCCATATCCTCCATATCAACAATTTTGGGGTGTTTCCAGCGCTGTATTGTATTAGCAGACTTCTTGCTATACCTACTACCGCATCTTCGGAGGAGCTGTGTCTTGTAGAATATATTGTTTCGTCCAGAGCTTGCGTTGCTTTATAGCTGTAATCAACTCTATGCACTCTTCGGAACACGTTGAGGGCATACTTTTCACATGTCCGCGTCTTAAAAATAGACATGACATACATATAGGTATAGGTACTACATACGAGTATACTCGTAATATTTGACTCGACAGACGTCAAAATTGCAAATTGCAATCTGTAACAATTTATTAATTCAAAAGAGTTGCAGAGGAGTTTCTTTCGCCATTTCTTTTCTATGACAAAGTAGCTTTCCAAAATGGTGGTAGGTAAATAAAAATGACGATCACAAGATTTTTTTCCCGGAAATAGAAATCCCTCTAAGGGATCCGGCGACATTTATGAAGAAATGTAGTTTTGTTGTATAATTGAATTGAAATTGAACATTTAGTTGCCATAATTTACTATTAAATGATAATTTTAGGTACGTTTTGATGACCATTCAATATATTTGATGAAAATTTTCGGTACACTTTGATGACCAAAGAATACAGGACTAGTTATAAATTATTCATGTACTTATGTTACAAAAGAAGCTAAAAAATAACTAGGTACCATAGTAAGTTGCATTTACAGTAGCTTACATCGAAGATATAAATAGTGGCTAAGATAGTATTTTACCCCTGTAATATAAATAACTATAGAACGACTGCATTGATAATTGTTTTCGCATAAATATTTGAAAAAAGTATTAAACAACTCTCTGTATTCTTTCTTAGAATCCAATAACATCTTATGCAAAGAACAATATGATTTTAGGAAAAATAATAAATCTGGTTACCTATTTACAACTTTCTCTTCAAAGTTATATCAAATATGGGTAGAAGATCACCAGTGGTAGTAATTAACATTATTATCTAGATACTTATTAGATGCACGTTGATGGTGGCTGACAGATACAATTTAGAGGACAATGTAGATTTTTAAAGCAGAATAATGCTATTAAAAAGAAGTATTTTAATTAGAACCCTTAATTAATTTGTTTGGATGAAATCTTGCAAGCTAATTAGACCTACTTTCAGTTATCCTGAGGTAGTAATTTTACATATTGCTTAGGTTCTGATGATAATTAATTTTTGTGATAAGTTTGACCCGATACATACCTACTACGTACAGACTTGGCTCCAGTCGAGGGAACTTCTTAATGGTTAAGAACACGATCCCCAATGTTTTTCTTTTGTATCTGAATTGACACCATAAAAATGTGTATATGTTTTATTATTACACGGTTTATATTAGCTTCTCCTGTATTATTGTTTGTATGTTTGTTTGTTTATTTGTTTGTTTGTAACTTGTAACCGACTCTTTTGGATTTGATTTTGACCCACTTCAAACGATCAGATTTCTTTCAAACTTGGTAGACTTATTGAGCACCGATGACAATTAAATTTTTAATTTCAAAAAGTCAAACTAAAAAAATAAAAAATAAATAATTAATAAATAAAATAAAAAACACGCTTTTATAGAAAATCCAACTAAAACATAGAAAATAAATTCGAATTAAGAATCGTCAATTTTATTTTGTATTTTTTTAGTTGGATTTACTATAAAAGCGTGTTTTTTTAGTTGTTTTTTTTTAACTATTATAGTAGTGAAGCGAAGCTTCATACATCTAACTACATCACTCTCCGTGTCGTTCAGTGTGGGCAGTGTGGGCAGTGTGGGCAGTGTTGGCCAACAGTTTATTACCCATAAACAGTTTTATAGTGGCGTGCCACTGAAAATATTTGTTGAACGCGCTCGTAAATCAAAATTATTTGTTTGCTTGGATAATACGTACAATGGTCGGTGACAATGTATAGTCGGTAAAGTAATAATCAATAAAGTCAAATTAGGAAAACAGAGGATGATAATAATGGTCGTTCAGTATTCCATCCGTCACATTGATATACGATGAAGAAATAGAAGACCCGTTCGTAGTAACGTGACGCTGCTACGAGCACCGTCCGCGCGTCCCGGAGCGCGCCCGCGGCGTAGCACTCCGCACTCGGGATCTGCGGCGCGATCATATTATGCGGACCCGTTCACTTCCAGCTTTAACAGGGGACCAGGGGCCAGTCACATTCCTTAACACAACACCTATCTAGCCAGCCTATCTCCAGCGTTGTCTTGTTCACTTTGAAGTGTGGTTTTGATTCACGTTACTGGATACAATAAACCGTGATCAATACATTTCTAACTGGCGTCCATCGTCTCACTCAAAACTTATTGTAATAGATGTTGTAAAAGAGCGATAAATTAATATGTAAAGCATGTAACTTGCACCAGAAAGAGTTGTAACAAGATCGTACTCTGATGCGGGAAAGCCTCGCGGGACCCGCCCCGGACACGCCCCACGCCCCAGCCCCCGCCCCCGCATCGTGCAGTAAATGTAATGTTCCCGAATAACGCGGGCCGAATGCCGATGGCTCGGGGCCGGCCGCGGCCGCACGCCGCACGCCGCACGCCGCACGACGCGCCGGGCGAGCCGCAGCCGCCGATAAATTACTTCGTGGACCGAGGGTGACCAACGTTACGATATCTACGTATACACTTTAGAACCGTATTTAATTATGAATAATTTATATTTTTACCGAAACCTTGATAACAATGTGTACCTAAAACTAAATATAACTAACGTATTGAATAAAAGGTAACATCTACCATAAATTGTGATGTAAGGTTTCACAATCTCTTATGAAGATGAAAATATGAGTATTTAGTACTTAAACGCAATTTAAAATTCATAATATTATAATATGCAATGCATATATCTAACTGTTTGGCAAAAGTAAGTAAAGGCTATTATAATAAGTTAACGAACACACGTTGTCAATTGTCAAGGAGAACGAGATTGTAAATTGTCTGTCCGCTGCGTGTCCGCTGCACTTCGGGCATTCATTTTAACTTGTGAGATGATAAATATTTAAACACAAAATACCTAATCGTTTGTTTCATGTTATAATATAACAAACGAACTGATTACAACAATCACGAGGAAACAGCAAGTTGTTGTTTTGTTCTTATCTGCAAATTATCACGCTGTAATAAAACTGATTTTTTAAGTATGTGTCTTTAAAAAGTTTGTTGAAATTTTATAACAATCGTAGGTATAATTTTAACAATATATTTAAGACCTCTGCAGCTATACATGGCTAGTACAGCTATACATACTAGACCTGCCCACGCACTGAATAGCAAAAACATTGTATTCACAAAAAAGTAATATATTCAAGTCAGTAATTAAAACTTAATAGCCCGTTAGTATTCACAACATAAAATAAATATAAAAATTCTTAAACCGTTCATAAAGTAGTGTGTCTGCGTCGTGGTACAATAATACGAAATAGTTTTGTCACTACGGTGTTAAAAGCTCTTGGCGGTGACTCTCGTTTATAAGTTACTCAAAAAGAGACACCGACATAGATGCAACGAAACGTAAAGGTTTCATATAAAACAAAAACGGAAAGAAATAACCATATCGTATTTCTGTTCCTGAAAGTTGAGTTATTACCGTTGTTTAAAAAAATAAAGGTACTACATATCTACTGCCACTTCAGGGGCTCACAAGATTACAAATGGGATATCCAGGATAGATTTGATTTTAAATAAATATTGTTCTGCATTGGTTGCAGATATTAATAGTATGAAGTAATTGTGTGACCTGTTCTTGCCGCATAACATTGTCACCCTAGCCCGAGGTGTGCCTGCCAGTATGACTGTATTTTAAAGATGTTTATGTGTAGGTACGTGGTTGTCTGGTTGTCTGTGTGCTCTCTGACTGGTTTTGGCTCATGCGGCGAGGACGGGCCGATATAATATTTATACGACCGTCTCTATGCGTCCGAGGAATACAACTCATTTTATGCTATTTCTCTTAGAACTACATCCCAATGTAAAAAATATTAGATTGGTTCGGTTCACTGGCATATAATATTGAAACATAATACATATTATAATACTCGGTTTACTGGTTACTGTAGTTTAAAGTTTAAGCACCCTGTTTTTATTTTCTTCTCAAGTATAATATTAAAAACCGGGCAAGTGCGTGTCAGGCCACGCGCAATGTTGGGTTCCGAATCCGAAGTAGTAAGTGCATCGACTATTACTCATTTACTACTTATGCTAACCTAACATAGCCGTGATAGATTTCCTTGTAAATCTATACTAATATTATAAAGCTGAAGAATTAATTAAGAAGCTTATAGTTAGGGGGGGGGGAGGAGGAAGATGGGAGGAAGTGGAAGTGGGAGAGGGAGAGGGAATTTAATGGTCTCTGATTTGTTAAACTTACCAAAAATATAAAAGTTAAAAATAAGTAGATTCACTGATTGTTGGATTCACTGAAGTTCGCCGAGACAGCTAGTTCATAATATGACCTATTTTTAGAATTTTTTCACTTGTCCAACTCCAACCTTTTAGCCGGCAGGCCAGAGGGACAGTTAAATCTAATCAAAACTAGCATTTGAAAGCCAAAAATTTCGCAAACGGATCCCCTTAATCCAAAAATGGTCTTAGAGGTCTTCTTATATATATAATAATATTTTAGAAAGACTTTTTCAACGATACTCCACAGTCCACACTATAGAGTCCGCGACAAATAAAAAATTCATCTTCACGTTACCTGTAGGGAAGGTATCCTAAAAAAATGTTTTTCAATATTTTATTCTACAATTTTAGAGTTTTAAAAATATCCATACCAAATTACAACTTTCTAGCACTAAGGGTCTCAGCGCTATGCATCGGACAGACGGACAGACGGAAGGACGGACGGACATGACAAAACTATAAAGTTTCCGATTTTATTGTACCTACTTCTGAACCCTAAAAAGTCTTTCGTTACCGTTTGATTACGTTACGTGTTTTAGCTGAAGTTTTATAATTATAGTCTTTAAGCAGGTTGCGATTTCGAAGAACATTAAATTTAATGAAAACCAGTGACAGAAGGGGGTCTCGTTAGTCGTTTAACAACTCGGTGACCGCCACCGTTACAGAAGGTTTCTGCTAAAACAACTCACTCCCGAGTCCCGACCCGACGCGAGCTGTCATTCGAATGACAGAGCACGACGATGATGTAAGTACTTTGTAAAAAAATTAGATAATTTGGCGAGTATAGTGTTAGAGGCATTTAGACCGGGCGTCGAAGTACCTATCACCTCCTTCAGATATAATATCACCGTTAGTTCGAGTCGTTATAAAAGTGTCGGCGGTGTAAATCAAAATTACAATTTATGGCGTCAAAGTCTCCTTTCTCTGCGCGTGCAGTTTATAACTCTGATGTTAAAAGCCTTTTCAATATGCAAACTGAGTTCCACGGGTTTTAGTGTTTGAGAACATTTTACAATGTATAATTCTGTACAATTAATTAATTAATTAATTAATTAACTACGGCGACGACAGTAGTCTAGCGATATTGGAATAAATTTTCTACAGAACAAGCAGAAAAAAGTAAGAGGAAGTTTTCAGTTTGATAGTTGTTTTTGTTATTTATATTTCATAATACGGCCAACGCGCGTATCTTTTCAGGTAAACGTGAATCAAATATAAATAAATTGCCTAAATTATCATTAACATTAAAACTTACCGCCTTGTCTGAAAAATTGACTGAAGAAGAAAAATACCGTGCTGGATTACGTAATTCCTGTGTTTACAAGCTACCACACCAAGAACCATGCCGTTTTTGTTTTTCTGTCCGGAAGCTACGTAATCCAGCACGGTATTTTCTTCCTCAGTCAAATACAAGGCGGTAAGTTTTAATGTTAATGATAATTTAGGCAATAGATAATTTATCTATCTTATTTATTGATCTGTGAACATTAATAATATTTCAATATTTTAAGATATTATTAATTATTATCATAACATTGTAGTATTCGAAAATAATAAAGTAATAATCGTAAATAACTCAGAATTTAAATTGTGATTGTTCGCGCCAATAGTGGCATTACACTATGAATGCATTTGCCTGTTCCTGTCAAATTATTAAACTCTGGCAAACACACTTTTACAATATATAGCGGATTCACTCGCACACCGCGGAGTTTGAAATGAGAATTGAAAAGAACAATTGAAAAAGAAGTCTTCCCGCCGAGCTCGAAAGCAGTACACGCCCATTGGCAGATAATTAATTAATTCACATCTTAATAACAACCGCACCGCCAAAAATATTCGATTTGAAGTAAATATCGCTCCCGCTAAATAACTCTCATCAACAAAAGTAATATTACTGTGAAATGTAATAGTGAACCTCAAACAACCATCATGTCTATTATTTAAGAAGTTAAGAAGAAAGAAAGACTGGAGCAGCCACCTAGCCGTCAACGCTGATAAGAGTACCAGCCCTGCAGATCAAGTTAGTGTGCTTGCCAGTCCTCCGAAAAACTCCTGACTTCTTTCCGCAGCCGCGCTTTAGTCCAATTTCTAGTTCTACAAAACGCCCGCATGAACAAGTTCGTCAGCCTTCAAAGGTATGCCCGGCATGTCCACCAATGGTATAGCTCGATTACTAAAACCTCGCACGTTCTCAGTATTCACACTAAAATAGTTTAATACCTACTGTCACTGTCTTACCAATGTCATCAATGTCACTAAAACAACATTTCTTTTCTCTAAATATCTGTCTAACCATCAATTTTGTAGGTGCGTTCGTTACCGATTTACGAAATGTGAAAAGTAAATAAACCTATCCTTTGGATCCCACAGCGAAATGACATAAATAACTAATTTTTTAAATTATTTTATATTTATGGAAACTACTTTGCTCAGAACTAAAACGATTTAATTACTTTTTCTATTAAATCAATGCATACGTAGGCCTTTAGGTAGACTAAAATCATTAAAATGATTTAGTGAGTTTTTAAATGCAGCATTTTCCTAAAACACCCAAAAGCGAAACTCAACTAATTCAAAATAGTGACTACTCACTCTTTACTGTTAAAGGATTTATTTTATTTAATTTAATTATGCTTTATTTAGTTTACTATTTTGTTGTTGTCTTCTGAAAGTGAAAATTATGTACCTATGTGCGTTATTTAAGAACACAGATAAATATCTTATACTTAGTATTATTTTATAGGAATCTAATCTAGGACAACAACAAGCGAGCTAAATTGACCCGACACTCAGCTGAGGATATCTCGGACGCCGCGTGTATGAGATTGGAGAGGCTTTCAAACAGCTTAAAAATAACAAGACACCGGGAGATGACGGATTCACAACCAAGCTACTAAGAGCAGGGAAACCTCTACTAATAACGCTCCAATAAATGTTCATTTCCGTCATCAATTGGAACTACCCCGGAAGCGTGGAGCAGAACTTTGGTGACTATTCTTTAAGAAGGGCGAAAAAGCCCTTGAAGAACTTAAGGCCAAATGTACTTCTGAGCCACGTTTATAAGCTATCGAGGGTGCTTACAAATCGCATTGTACGTAGGCTTGACGACTTCCATCTATACTTGTTACTGATTTGACAATCACAAACTAAGTAGAGGGCGTTGTAATAATCTTGTAACTAGATGGCGTTGTTACTGATTTGACGATCGCAAACTAAATGGCATTGTTACTGCTTTGAGATTGAAAACTAGATGGCGTTAAATTCCAGTCGTGTGTCGAAGCTGACACACACAATTTTTTTTGTTCCCAAACCTAGTCACTTACTTTCCTCTTTATTACTTTTATATCAATGTCATTATGTAATATTTTAGATTTTCTTTTGATTTTAATTGTTTTAAATTTGATTTCATTTGATTTGAATTTGTTTAAAATGAATTTAATTTTATCACTTTTATCAATGTTATTACTATTTTCTTTTGATTGTAACTTGACATTTTAATTTGTAACTATAAGTTTTGATATATTAAGTAATTATAAAAATCTATTTACGACTGAGCGTCGTAATGTGATTGTTGTGCTCACCTGTATTTGTGTGTACATGCTTGTCAGTTTTATTTATCTTGTAATAATTGTATTGTGAAGTGTAGCATACGTTGGTGTGCCGAATAAATAAATAAATTAATGAGCATACCTAACCATTAGCACAATATAATACATAATAGTACATCAGGTTTAAGGGAATAATGAATGAGGTCATTTTAGAAAGTCTGCACAGGACAAACAACTCAATGTCGGGTCCCTCCTAATCTCCCCTTGTAGGGTTCAAGCCATGCAAAGATTTATTATTTTCATTTAATTTTGAGTCGAAGTCAACCTCTGCTGTTCGTGGTACACCCTGGCGAGCAGCGGAGGACGTAGCTGTAGCTATTTACTTAATAAACTAATAGAACAGCAGCGCTTTTTTAAACGCTTTTATTTAGCTTCACTTCGGAGCATCAAAGCATCAAATCTTCAAAGCATCAAATCTTGTAACGTTAATTTGAATGACTTCCCTTTAATGAAAATTGATGAAATTTGGCAGACATGTGTATTTCCGATGACAATACACGAAAATCATATTTTAAACTAATTTTCATTGTTTATTTGTTGTTAAATTAAAAAAAACGATTTTCAGACTTTAGACGCATAATTCTCTATGTTCTATTTTACGTAGAGACTTGAAATTTTCACAACTTGTAGCTAATTTTATAAACTAAACATTATTGAAATAAAAGCGTTTAAAAAAAAAATTTTTTTTAGGATTCAACTTATTTATTTTACTAACAGAAATGTTAAGCACTCTGAATTCCGAATAATATTGAATTGATAAGAAAAAGAAAATATAATGACTGCTCCACACGCTTTTTGACAGACTTCAAAAAAGGAGGAGGTTCTCAATTCGACTGTATTTTTTTATGTTTGTTACCTCAGAACGTTGGACTGGGTGAACCGATTTTGATGATTCTTGTTTTTTAATCGAAAGCTGGTGCTTGTCGTGTGGTCCCACATAAATTGAGCGAGATCTGACAATGGCATCCATGTCAGAAGCACATAAGTCTTAAATTTGCATTAAGTATGTGCGCGATAAATGTACGAATAACTCAATATCACGCCAACCGATTTCGATGATTCTTTTTTTTATTAGATGTATGTCATTTGAAGTCGGTTCTTTTTTGTTAAAATTTTTGAAGATACAATGAGATATTAAATAAATTATAATTGATAATTTAATTATAAACTATGTAACTAAAGTTCTAGCAAAAGGGTAAACAGAGAGAGCTGGCTAATGAATTCTGTTAGTGTAGTACGTATAGATAAAAACATATTATTAGCATGTTTTTAGTTTTTTAAACTATTAGATACACAATTTTATTTCTTTACTAGTGCTAGGTATAAGACATTGCTTCTTATAATGATTCTACGTCAACAGGAAGTACCTTGTAGATTTTGATTTCTTTGTGTCAAAATATATAGCATAAACAGAAAGTTTTATACCTAAAGCGCGTCACATACGGCGAAGATACGATAATATTTTAGCTTAAGATGCCTTGCTATAAAATATGATAGTATCTTAAGGTATCGCACACGGCTAAGATACGATAATATTTATATCCGCTCACACACACGTCGTATTTCCCCGCAATCTATATACAGGATAATCTAACATGAATAATACGGCCTTACTATTAGATTTATTGAATAGCTCATCGGATGATGATTCTGACTTCGAATATGACTTAAAAATTTCTGCCGCACGTTGCCGTTGCCGAACAATTTGGGTAGAAAATCATATAAAGTTTAGGAAAGACCGCGGTGAGTTTAATCTTTACGAAGACCTTTCATCGAAAATGTTTCAAATATATTTTAAGAAGTCAAAGGAAAGTTTATAGTTTATAGTTTCCAATAGTTTCCAATATTTTGCGTACTAATAATAAAAACAACAACAAAAACAGAGAGAAAAGGTTTTTTTTATGGAAATATCCGGCAAACGAGCTGACGATCCACCTGATGGTAAGTGGCTATCGTCGCCCATGGGCATCAGCAACACCAAAGGCATCACCGATGCGTCGCCGGCCAGGAAAGAAAGAAGAAAAAGAAAGAAAGAACTGGCTCTCAAGCCCCCAGCCGGAACACGACGAGTCGTTTGGCGGCTGACTCATGCTGGTGGTAGCTATCCAGGCGAACCCCTGGAGAAATTATAATAATAATAATGGTATTAATTAACAATTGAAATCAATAGTAGCAATATAATCCCTCCGAGGGCCCTACCACCAGCGGGCCGGATTAAGTCGCCTCTTACGACACCCATTCGGCGCGGGATTGGGGTCAGTATTCTAAGCCGCCCCAACACGGCTAAGAAGAAGTAAAATTAATATATTTCATTCCATTTTGCATCGAATATTGTGCACACTCTGTGTAAGGAGCTTGCGATATATTTTGTATCTTAAGATGGCATATTACGATATATTAAGCATCTTAATATAAAATGTCCATATCGCTCGATATCTTAACATGCGTAATATGAAAATATTATCGTATCTTAGCCGTGTGTGATGGTTCATACAAAATGTATAGTGAGCGATATTTTATCTCAAGCTGAAATGTTATAGTATCTTCGCCATGTGTGACGCGCTTAAGTGTTTTGACATTAATATTGTAGAGACACTAACGTACCTTACATTAATCTTTTAATTCCAAGTAGAAAATATTCTTCCTAGGGGAAATAAATGTACTTAAATAACTTAAATTACAGCCAGATTAAACGCCTATTTTCATCATGATATTTGAAGATTTGCTTATTGATCAGGATGACAAGTACGCACATTAATAAGGCTTCAGTTGCAGCTCTGTACAGTCTGTACTGGTCCTATTTTATAATACACTGGCACACCGCAATGTTAAGACAGACGACATTTACAAAAGTAACGAAACAAATGAGCATCACCGAGTGACATTCAGCCACAAGACAAACTAGCGCCGCAACTTTCCAACCGCGTGTGTACTCAGTGTTGCCAACTGGGTATCAGGTTTTGGGGCTAAACACAGTTTAAAAAAGGGCTAGATTCGTCCAACATCGTTCGTTCGTTCGGTTCGACATCTTTCACTACATTTTATCGTTTTTTCGATCGATTGCATCAAAAACTTCGTGGAAAACCTGAATTTATCCCTTTTTTCAAGATAGCGGAAAATGATTTTGGGGCTAGAAATTGGGCTAGGTGCAAAAAAATTATTTGAGGGGCTGAAAACCCGTAAAAAGGGCTAGATCTAGCCCCGAAAGGGCTAAATTGGCAACACTGTGTGTACTGTGTACTGTGTCCGCTCACTCCGCTCGGCTCGCGCTCGGCTCGCGACGCTCGGTGCGCGCAAACCGAAACAACACGATTACGTAACGACGTGATTAACCGAATTATTATGCGATTAACGAGTTTTGACGACGGACGGAATATGGACGACGATGCTGCGAATAATTTTATTCAAACCTTTTTTTAACGACATAGAATTAGCAAGCTACTTGCGAGCCACCTGGCGGTGAGTTAATGGTCTCGTTGACACGTAGCCTCGGCGTCCGCATCGCTCCCATTTGTGCTCCCCGTTATTCACATACAATTTATTCTACATCTGCCTCTGTCTCCCTATTTTTAAATAATATTAAGTATTCCGATAAGTAAACTATTTGAACTGCAAACGACAGTAACGTGGTCGTAGCCCAGTCGGTGGTATGGTGACCGCCGCCCGGCGCCGCGCATGCCGCAATGTTATAGTGTGTGCGTTGGATTCTGGATGTTTGAGACGTCGCATTTGTGTATTAGTGAGGAAGTGCGTGTGTACGAACGTTTGTTGTTTACAAAAAACGTTTATACCAAAATAATAGTGTTATAATATATTACAGTATAATTATATCTTCCGCAACGAGAACAAGTCACTTGAATTAAATAGAATCGGTTTTTATTCTAACAGGAGATGCTTTTGGGTTCTACTAGAACAGCACCCAGCAACACCTGCTCCTTCTTAAGCAGACTTCTTACTATGTGTGTCTCCACATCGTATCTGAGTGACACATTTACCTATGAAGACTATACATGTACATAATTCAGTATAGCACCGTGTTCTTTTCATATCGAACTCACTCCATGCCATAAATAAATCATCGGTTCAGATGTAGACAAATGATCGAGTTACGGTATTTCACTTTTGATCGCGGATCACAGATCGCTATCGCAACAAACAACGGAACTGGTTATGGAGATGTCCGGGCGGTGCGGTGCGGCGTGGGGCCGCCGGCTTCCATTGAGCTCTGTTTTAATGTCATCGTCTAGTTAGAGCTCTTAACCTTTACTAAAGAGCTTTCATTTTTGATCCCATACTATATCGATGTGCTCTTTTGTTCAGTCACAATCGCCAATTACTTGGATTACTTATCTATAGGTCGTTCGGTTGTGTGACTTGTGCGACAGCTTCCGCAAACCTTAATGCAACAAACTTTCCAGAGTGTACTTACGGGATCCACGCGTCTTGTTTTAACATGTGGACGGTCGGAACTGATTACCTTACACACTCGGTGCAGCGACGATACGTGCCGATCAAACAACGTGCGCTTACGTTTAAACTTCCAGGTGTATAAACAGTCTACTATTTAATTATTTAGCTAGTGAATATGATTAACTTTTATAAAAGAGCCCTCAATCCACACGCACACAAGTAGTGTAGTAAGAAGGCCTAATTTGTGCCCGTCGCGTCGCTGGCCACCCATTGTGACACAATATACTAGAGCTGCCGACCAAAAGTGACCATACAATAATATATTGTATTATACTAGCTGTTGCCCGCAGCTTCGCACGCGGAAATTATGCTTATCATATTTATCCCCTATTTCACCCCCTTGGGGAATGAATTTTGAAAAACCCTTCCTTAGTGGATGCCTACGTCATAAGAGAAAGACGTGTGCGAAATTTTAAATTTCTAGCCCTAAGGGTTTGCTTGATATATGTCTGTGGTTTGGCCTGTGCGTTGCTACATCAGTCGATCACTTTTGCCTGTTATTACAGACAGATTAGCTGAAATCATAACCCTCCTTTGTGTTTGCTGTGGGGTAGAAACAGTACGAGTCCTAGCAGGAGTTGAGGGAACCAGCACAGCCAAACTGGTAGGTGATACAGCACCTCCCGGTAGACAAGCGCCGCTATGAAAATCACTTAGAGGGTGCTCCGCCGCGGATGCTTATCTCCAAACGAACAGAGTAGAAAGAAAAGAAAGCGCCATTCGAGTTACGTATGGAGATGCGTCGGCGAGTGTCGTAACTCGTAACCCAGTCGAGTGGATTATTACGGTAATGAGTCGCCAGCCGGGGACACTTTCCCATGCGCGGCTTATCTGTGGCGCCTGCATTAGTCCCGGCCGGCCCGCTCCCCGCTCCCCGCCGCCCGCGCCCCGGCGACCCCGGCGCCGCCACTCTTAGTGCTACAAGCCCCCAACGTTTTTTTGTGAAGTCGAAGGTAATTAATTAGGGCGAATCCGATGAATGCGCGCCCGAGAGCCGCGCGGCTCCCGCGGCTGCGGCTGCGGACTGTTAACGGTGGCCGATTCCTGTTGGCTTCTTTCAGGATTAGCTATTTTTTACTACTATACACCATTTATACCTACCATTCATTTTCCTCCTTTATATGAAGTAGGATTATAGGATGGCCGTAATTGAGGTGGTTATTTAGACCTAACTAATCTATTAATAAACAGTACCCGGATGACCGAGCTTTGCTCGGTTTAGTGTTGCTTAACAACGCCATTTACTGAAGTAGCTTTAGTATTGCTACTTGCCAATAGATGTCAGGAAGAGTATATTGTAGAAGTTTATCATTGCCTGAAAACACCGATAAAACGACATTTTCTAAAAATGAATCCTAGCTAGATCGATTTATCGCCCCCGAAACCCCCTATATACTAAATTTTATGAAAATCGTAGGAGCCGATTCCGAGATTCCAATTATATATATATGTACAAGAATTGCTCGTTTAAAGATATTAGATTATTGTTTAGCCATTTAGCCATCAAAAACTCTTTCAGCTAGATATATTTAGGCGAGTTTTATTTAGGATTAGTTTTATAACCTTGCTGGATAATGTTAACCGCTTTCTACATTATTTTGTATACTATAAACGTAAAATCATGTCGGATTTGTCCGAGCACAGACAGCACAGACAGCACAGATCATGTAAACGTAAGGTGACATTATACTGAGCGTGCTAATGGACGTTACGCGGCGCGGCGCGGCACGGCGGCGCGACGGTCCATCTCTGAACCTTTAGTGCTCACCTTTACAATATCGGCACCTTTACGATCCTATATCGACATATCGTATATCAGCCCCTGCGACATTACGTCACCTGACGTCACATAAACCGACGCGAGGCCTACTAATTGTGCCGCCTGAGAGCCTTGTCACCGAATTTTTTCCCCTCGGAGCCCGACACGGATCGAGAATGCTTTTATGCCGGCGACGCCGGACCTGTTAATGTGTTAATCCACTTCGATCGGCTTGTTTTTCTGTTATTAATAGCCAACAAACAAAGATCCTCCGTCCCGCTCGCTCCGACGGTCTCGCGGTGCGCGCGACAAGGCAGGGGTCAGAGGAGCGTCTCCTGTCTCTGTTTAATGCGGGTTATGATATTTGAATTATTGATAAGGTAGGCGCGGCCGGTTGATAGTTCTCGCTGTAATTTATCAGTGCCGCGTGCACGGGAGTCGGGACGCTAGGGGCAGGCCGGGGCTCGGTAGACGGACCTCGCCCTTCGCGTCAAAGGGCTGCATCCTATAGTAGGCCACAGACGACCGGAAGCGCAGGTACTACCCAGGATAATCTGGCATCTCGCCCGGATGGAACTAAATGTTTCTGGCGTTCATTCATTTGTTGGTCGCACTGACTCCACGTGAACAACTCTTTGCGACTTGGCAAATGTCATCATGCCTCTTGGCACATTTCTTTTCTACATGTCATTGTAATTTGTACCCACATTATATCGCACCTTCGGTGCAACAAAGGCACAACAGCTTTTTTTGTAATTTTACAGGAGAGGACTTTAAGATTTTTTCACATTCCCATTTATTTTCATATTACTGGATTACTATCTGTAGTAGGTTAAAAATATACATGCTATTAATTTTTTATAGTTTTTGCTACAGTTTCACGTAAAATGCTTGTTTTATAGACAATTTGGCATACTAACTCAATTTTACAGTTTTAGCTATTAGTGACTTTGTTGCACCGAAGGTGCGATATATTAGCCTTTCTCCAACCGAAATAATGTACCTTTCAAATACTGAAAAAATAGGTACCTGTTGTTCCGGGGATAACTCTCACACATAATACAAAATTAAAAACTCACAACATTCGCTCTCTCCTTTTATAACATTAGTATTGATAATTTTATTTGGAGAACTTGTATGTGGGCGCACAGTTACGAATAGATCTATAGGTTAAAGAAATCTTCAGCATGAGCGTTCGCTGACCAAAACGAGACGCGACAAAAACGACTCCCGGTCGACGTTAAACGCGGAGGTTACATATCTACGTATTTTAAAATGTAAATAGTCAATTTACAAGGTCCGAGTACTCCCCTGAGACGTTCCCACACTTATCAACGAGGAATTTCCAAAAGATTCCGCCGTCCATACTTGACGTCGGCTATCTACGTCGCAGCCGTCAGCGGCCGCGGCATTGCCACAGTGTGCCGATGTATCAGGTTTATTCTGACCTCCAGGAAGCGCCGCACTTTGAAGTTACAAACATTTTGAAGATTGTTCCAGGTTGTTCTAGGTTTGTTCTACATACCTAGAACAACCTGGAACAATCTTCAAAATGTTTGTAACTTCAAAATGTTTGTTCTACATGCCTAACATGGGAGGGCCAGGCGGGCGATGCCGGCGGCTGTACGCCGGCATCCTGAAGAGTATGGCCTTGTACGGGGCGCCTATCTGGGCAGACTCCCTTCAAAGAAGGGAGAATGCTACAGCCTTGCGGGCGCCCCAGAGGGCCATTGCGCAAAGGGTGGTGCGGGCTTACCGTTCGGTAAGCTTCGCAGCAGCGTGCGCTCTGGCTGGCACCCCTCCTTGGGAGCTCGAGGCGTGGGTGCTAGCCAGAGTCTACGAGTGGACGGCGGGGCGAAGAGCACTCGGTGAGCGCCCTGCCCTTGAAGAACGCGAGGCTGTTCGGCAGGAGGCGAGGGATGCCGTCGTCCGTCATTGGACGGCGGACCTTGCCTCCGCAGTTTTCGGCCGTCGAACCCTCGATGCGCTTGGGCCGGTCCTGCAGGATTGGCTCGCTCGACCGCATGGTTTCCTCACCTTCCGGTTGGTGCAGGTGCTGTCCGGGCACGGCTGTTTTGGGTCGTACCTTCACCGGATCGGGAGGGAGGAAAGCCCGTCGTGCCATGACTGTGGCGCGGCGGAGGACACGGCACAGCACACCCTCGAGGTGTGCCCGTCGTGGGCCGAGCGGCGCCGCAGTCTTGTTGCGACGATCGGGCCGGACCTCTCGCTTCCCGCCGTGGTAAGTGCCATGTTGGGGAGCAAAGAGGCATGGGTGGCGGTCGCCTCCTTCTGTGAAGACGTAATGTCACAGAAGGAGGAGGCGGAGCGCGCGCAGGAGAACGATCCTCTCGCGCCGCTTCTCCGCCGGAGGAGAGGCAGGAGAAGGCGGGTGGTCGACCACCCTCTCTCCTCCCGGTGATGAGCAGTGGGCGACAGGCGCGGGGGCGCCCTCGCCCGCATTGCACCGCTCATCACCCAGACGAACGAGGATGACTGAGCACTCACAGTCATCCTCGAGCCCCTTCCCGTGTGTAGGAGGGGCGTGAAAGGCCCGCCGCTGTAAGGCGGGCAAACGCCGGCGGGGAACTGGAAGCAAAGGCTATGCCGATTCCCAGAACCCCGCCACCAAAGGCGATGCGGGAGTGCCGCTGGGTCGTTTAGCGGGTATACCGGGAGTTATCCCCGGGAGTCTCACATACCCCTCCCGTCCCCCGACGGGTGGGGATGCGTAATGCATTTTTCCCAGCGAAAAAAAAAAAAAAAGGTTTGTTCTACATTGTTCGAAAATGGGCTAAGAATGAAACTTTCAGATAAAATTAAAACAACACGACTTTTTTTATGGAAATAGCCTGCAAACGAGCTGACGATCCATCTGATGGTAAGTGGCTATCGTCGCTCATGTACATCAGCAACACCAAGGGTGTCACTGATGCGTTGCCAAGAAAGAGAGGAGAAAAAGAAAGAAAGAATTGGCTCTCAAGCCCCCAGCCGGAACACGACGAGTCGTTTGGCGGCTGACTCATGCTTAAGGGTGGTAGCCATCCAGGCGAACCCCATGGAGAAATAATAAAAGTAATAATGGTATTAATTAACAGTTAAAATCAATATTACCAATATAAACACTCCAAGGAGCCCTACCACCAGCAAGCCAGATTTAGTCGCCTCATAGGATACCCATCCGGGCATCCGGGAGGATTGGGGTTAGTATTCTAAAGTACGGCAACAAATTTTTGAGCTAGCATCGCACTTTCAAGGTAAAGCGATTTTGACGAATGTTCTGGGTTGTTCTAGGTTTGTTCTATATTGTATCTCATCAAAAACATAAATGTGAAATGAGAGCCAAGTTCAAAAAAAAGAATTGAGATCTAAATGGGTGCCAAGTTCTGTGTAGAAGAACCTAAAATTTTAGTCACAAGAACATGGTATTCAAGCTCTACATTTGACTTGGTAACTTGGTAACTCTATGCCATTTTAGAACAATGTAAAATAAACCTAGTCAAAATGTTTGTAACTTCAAAGTGCGGTACCAACTTCCTGAAGGTCTTATTCTACGGTAAATTTCTCCAAATCCCTTCCATCCAGTTATAGCAAAATAGAGAATCCATAGATCCGTTAATAGAGGAAAATATTGTTTGATATGGTAGTTTTGTTTTTTGAGTTTAAACCCTTTAAAATAATTTTATTATCTTTGAGATAACCCTACTACGGGGTGTCTATTGCCTTAACTTGCGACACATAAACATAGGTTATAATGTGCGTCGAGCACACCGAGCACAGTAAACGATCCCACAGATATTACTATACTAATGTAACGTCGTAACCTCCCAGCGGTCCGCCGACCGCCGTCCGCCGTCCGCAGCTCCATCACGACCGCACCGTCCATCGGTTATTAACAAGTCGGAGATAAGTGGACTTTCACATTCGGCGGGGAATTCATCAGAGGATCGATTTAATTGTGGCGGGCGCGGGGCGCGGGGCGGTGCGCGGGGCGAGGGGGGCGAGCGGGGGGCGCGCGGAACACGGAAAGGCTTTCGAGGCGGCGCTTCAGAGGGCGCGCGCCGCCGCCTGGCGCCTGCTCCGCGTTACACATCGGTTATATTTCAATAATGGCTCTCATTGAAACAACTAACAGAACCGTGTCTGTGGCGGAGAGGGAGCGGACCTGTCATTTGTTCAATCATATCATAATCCAATGTGATTGTGGATGGATGGATGGATGTGACACATGCTAAGGAACGTCCATTTAGATCTAAGAGCATAGACTTTCTGCGGAGTTATGGGCGGCCAGCTTCCGAACCTGCATCCTATAGTGAGGTCTAGCTTTGTTAAAGTGCAACTTTTTTTTATGCCTTGAGCAGGCAAACGAGTAGACGTGTCACCTGATGGTAAGTGATCACCGCCGCCCATGGACATTACTAACACCGGGGGCGTCACCAATGCGTTGCCGGCCTCGAAGAAAACAATAGACCCGCTTCTTGAAGGAACCCATGTCAAAGTTTGGAGGGAACACCGATGCAGGAAGTTCGTTCCACAGTTTACACGTGCGAGGTAGAAAACTACGCGAGAACCGAACTGTGGACGAACGCCAGGCATCCAGGTGATGTGCAATAATAGTTTAAGTTATAAATGTCGCACGTGGACGTAGCGCTAGCGCCCGGATTGTAGTTATAGTAATCGCGACATAGCGCACACACCCTTTCAGACGAAAGGAATCCCTTCATCCGACTAGAATTGGTTCAGTGACCTATTTGCGGTTTACACTTTATAATTACCCGAATCAAAAACATGGTAATGAACCTTCCCACCGCGCGGCGACCGGCGGCGGGCGTCATGCTCGCGTTGTTCACATCGCCACGACGTGTCCGCACTGTCCGCTCGCGGCTCATTTATAATCACAACACACATTACTATTCAACAATAGACACGTTATTTTTTTACACCACGAATAAAATCATAATCGGCCCTAATAAGACAGCGAGAAATGGACTACTATAACATGCAGGAAAGTTATGATTTATTTGAATAAATTACACAAAAATTACGTATTTGTTAAGTGCAAAACCTTTAAGTTGCAGTGTTGGAGAGCAAAAAATAATGCGAGTTCTTAGTATCTTTAGTTGGCTGCTAAGTTTATGGGTTATAAAGATAAAAATATTAAGAAATCATTTTACGGAAAGTCAGCATAAACGTTTCTTACGGTAGTGCAGAGTGCAGCGCCAACAAAAGCCAGCAGTTCCACCAACACTCACGTGTTTATAGCAAACAGCATTGACATTGAACGGTAACTTCATCAATTATATAATATACCCAATCAACGTTCTGATTGCCGGAGTCTGCCGGACCATGTAGCAACAATACACGCGACACGGCCGGGGCTGATGGATGGTGCATTTAAAAAGTGCAAAACACCTGAAGATAAAATAAAATTATAATAATTGTACAAATAGCTGATACATATTTATGCCAAAATAGGAAATATATGGGTGCAGAGCGTCGATAGATCAATTCGCTTCGATAATACATAAAGGCTTACGTTATCTAATCGCGATGACTAATGACTTACGCATGACTAATGACTAATCACGCGGCGCGCGGCTCTCCCCTCCCCTCCCCCCCACCACCCCTCTCGCTCTCGCTCTCGCTCCACAAAAAGCTCTTTCACCAGCTGACGGGCAGCCGATCGTTTAGCGATTTGAATTGGAGCTCAAGTCGATATTGCGCGTGCGCATTTTGCCTCTGAAAGTTTACAAAATGTCATTCTCACACAAACTCAACTTTTAACCGAATGGACACCACCTACGATAATATTTTAACTGATTGTGATATTATTACGTGAACTTGGCGTCACTGGAATATGATTATTGATTGTGTTGTAACATGCTCGATGCTTGCCACGATCGTTTGCTATTGATAGCATAATGTCCAACACTGTTTAAATATACAGCAGAAAACTAAATACTCTGCTGGTCATTCTTCAACATCATATCATATCATTATCATCGAAAGCGAACTCGTATCAATGAAATAGGATAGATTTAATGACTTTCTCAACTCTGTCTACCGAGTAAGCGGTTCCGATGCTGGCCGGGAAGATGTTAGTGGTGTTATCATGTGTTTCTGGTGTCATTTTTGCGGTTATTAACTAATGAAAATGAAACATGTTTTGATTTCAATAATCAATTATCAAATCAATAATTTAAAAGCAACCTGCATTCTCAGTAATGGAGACGTTTCATTATGTTGTAAATACTAAAGTTAATGTAATGGAGTAACGCATTGAATAAATCCATTGATAAATGCCTAAGATGTAGATCGCGGATAGTGCGATGAGCCTGTGACGTCATTCGGTCTATCTGAGATCATCGCACCCATTAGTTCCTTAGCGTCGTAAAATTACTAAGTGATAATTTTCCTAGAATAATACGTAGCGATGGATATCTTTTTCTTTAAATCAATTGCTACAAATATTACATAATAAATGGAATTCTTATTATGAGCCTCGTAATCTGGTTGCCCTGTGACCTTAATTAATTATTATAATGAATCAAACAAAAAAGTTTTGATAGGATCATGGAGTGTAGCGAGTCTTGTGCCACCGTCCGTCCGTCCGTCCGTCCGTACCCAGGACACGGTCCGACGGCTCGCGCGCTCGGCGAGGGACGTCGCGGCCGCTGTAGCGCTGGGGCTCAATGAAGTTAACTAAATCATTATTATACCAACAGTACAGTACAGTATTGATAAATGATGCTACTGTGAGTTACGCTAGCTGAGCTTTAAATACCGTGTAGTACTTGTTAAACCCGTGACGTCACGGCGCGGCGGCGCGGGCGGAGAGGCTCACTGCCTACAAAAGACATCAACGTGCGCTATTGGAATATGAAACATTTCATACAAAACGCTATTTATTAGCATCTGTTATATTCTATTACCAAATACTTTCATTCATTTTAAAATAAAGTTTTCTTTGAAACTAAGCCTAGAAGCTGCAATTTTATAAATACCACATAATTAATATTAATTTTATCTATAACATAAATATTTTATAATAATAAAAAGTAAATAAAAAACGGACAAGTGCGTGCGAGGCCACGCACAATGTAGGGTTCCGAAGTAGTAAGTTTATCGACTATTACTCATTAACTACTTATGCTAAAATAGCCGTGATGATTTTCCTTGTCAATTCATCATATTATATAATATCAGCTATTATATTTTTGAGAATTTTTTCACTTGTCCAATCCCAACCGTTTAGCTGGTAGGAGGCCTCCCTTGATACTTGACTTAACTAAAATTAGCACCTAAATTCAAACATTTCGCAAACGAAACCCTAAATCCAAAAATGGTATCAGAAGACCCATAATATTTTTGAAAGACCTATTCAACGATACCCCACACTATGGGGTGCGCAATGAAAAAAATTTCACTCTCACATTACCAGTACGGGAGGTATCGTGAAAAAAAATATTTTACAATATTTTATTCTACGATTTTGGAGTTTTAATAAATATGTATATTCATGCCAAATAACAGCTCTCTAGCACTAAGTCTTGGCGCTATGCCTTGGACAGACGGACGGACATGACGAAACAATAAGGGTTCCTTTTTTACTTCGGAACTCTAAAATGAAGGTAATTTGACGTAATATGTTTACAGTTCGGTAAATAAAATAATTGTTATGTTGATGGAGTGCGAGCTCAATGAAGGATTATCCGCCATGCAGCTCGCCCGGTGGCCAGCCGGGCAGCCGGCCGGGTGGACCGAGCCGTGAACACGCGCCAGCTTCACGTTATTTCGTATAGTTTGTCAGTTTTTAATCCCCGGTGTGACCGGTTCAGTTTGTTCTATTTCTATAAAAATATATTAAAATAAATTAGTGATGTACACGTCCCAGATCGCCATGTCCGTGGCCGGTATCCGAGCGGCACGGAGGCGGTGCCGGCCAGGTCGAGAGTGGTGTTGGTTCACTTCCATAATCTCGGCTGGTTACTATTTCTCAAAGACAATACTTCGTAACATAATCAAAATCTTACGAAAACATAACCGCCAAAATGCTTTTATATTTGAGGACTTACCTCAATTCTTCATGGTTCGCATCATTAGAACGGACATTTGATAAATATGATACTAATATGATACTAATCATAAAAACATATAATCGAATAGTAGTTCTCCATCTACTTTTTTTGAAGTTTATTATAAGATGCATATTTAGATTTTTTATTTTTAAGGAATGGGAATGATATTGTCGCATCTGGATCCGCGTACGTTAGATGACTTAATAATTATTTTGAGAGTATAATTATGTTGTATATTAGTTTGACGAATTCGCTGAGGATTTGCTTTCACCGTTTTTTTTCTTCGTTGATAAACCATATCTCTGAAACTGTGTGCGGCGGCGGTGGAAGCAACAAGTGCATGCATAAATGTAGTGACAAAATGTCAACATAATTAAATTAATTTGAATTTATAAGTAGGTCCCTGCTTGACTTTATGTTTACCTACGTTTTTATTTCAGAAGACCTTAAAATGAAAGTATATTTTAAATTCCATCGGACATCACGGATACAGAGCTCCGCACCGCACTGGCTCGCCACTCGACACGTGACGTGTGCAGCCACTTGCGACACGCCACATGTCGTCGCTGACGTCACACCACCGTTTGTTACACTCACAATATTTTCCAATGCCACCATTTCTTTCGAAGCATTAAGTTGATTAAGTCCAATTAAATTAGATAAATGAAATGTTGTCGACATGTCGCCGTGTTGGATGCACCTCCAACGTTCGAGAACGACAACTACATCACGTTAAGTGTTATTTTTCATGCGAGTATTTTCTATCCATATCAACATAATTGTTCCTCTCGTTGCATTTCGACAACTTGCTGCAGTGTAGTTCACATAGTTCAACCGCATTCAAAATAGTGACAATGTCATGTTGAATTGAATAATTCTTCTTTATTGTTAGGTATATGATTCAACTTAAATTGATCAAATTAAACTCCAATATTGGTCAAATACTACAAGTTGTTATTATTTGGTGTTGTAGTTTGTTAGCATGTAAGATGTCCGGTTCAATTACAATCTTGAAAGCTGAATTACAACTATTTTCCTCATCATGAATTGATTTGGTTTCCATGACAATTATTAAGATAGTGATCTGATGCTACACTCATGGTTGGCTACAGATTTGTTGTTATACTTGTAACATATCTAAACGTGATCGGCGGAGACGCTTGCACCGGCGCGGTGCGGCTGGAAAATGGAGAAACAAGCAGTTCTCCACATGAAGTAGGCCCGCCCCTCCCCCTCCCCCTCCCGCTTCCCCCTTGATACATTAGTTGGCCTTTTTATTGGAGCCTCCGTGACTCTCGTAAACTGCACGCGGCGCGCGGCGGAGACATTCGCACTCGGACGTGTAGCGCGACTTATCAGTTTCGGTCCTATAAAATTAGCATTCGGCGAGCCGATCCATAAATAGGGTACGTTATGGACGCGCGGCGGAGCCGAGCCAACGGTTTGAGGTCGCCGGACAGATAAAACGTTCAAGTAATGAGCGATTCCACTGTTTTATACCTCAATGTGTCGTTAAGGATAACATTGACGCCCGTCAAATGTTTTCTTAATTTTCACGGTTATTATTTACTGACTTACCCCGTATTCACAAACAACAATGTCAGGTCTCACAGAGCTTACTAATGCATTTTAAAACAATTCATAACAATACTTGGTTGTCAAAATCAACGGTAAAGTAGCTGCCGAGTTATTTTACAGAACGCATAATTATTACATTGAATCGTATTAAAGATGGCCGCATCGAATGCACCAATTACAGGGCCATATACAGCGTCCGTTCTGCAAAATAATTATTGAGTGATGATTGAAATGGAAGGCTCGACATGACGGACGCATAGAACAATAGCGTTATTTACATTGCATTGCTTAAGCAAGTGTTGTTTGTGAATACGCGAGTAAGACATGCATTACATTCAACGGTGGCTATTTTTGAGGTTTTGGTCATGTTTAATACAACTAAAATAAAGCAGAACTTAGTGCGAATTGTCATCGGACCCGATCCAAATATTCGATTATTGTTAGTTAATGTAACTCGTAGCAAGTTCTTGCACACAAGCAAATTCAATTCCAAAGAGCCCTTATTAATTTTGTTATCGTATAATCGTTGAGTCAAAATGTAACATTTCAGTGTCTGCTTATAACGTAATAATACTTATTCAAAGCTAACAAATGCGCAATTTCCATAAGTAGTGCAATCCAATTTAACGTTGTCTGGCGTTTTATTCATGCACTGCTCGCAACTGTCAAGAATATTGATCCAACAATTTTATGCAGAACCTTCTTTTTTACGCATAATACTCGTATCATTATACGAAGCCTATTTTGAACAAACAACATCAGAAACACGGACAAAAAAATCTCTCTAAAAGCAGGTTTTCTTCGCCTCAGAGTGTCACGTGTAGCGTATTCTAAATAGATAGTAGATATTCTAATTAATATTTATATACTTTATTTTATTCTAAGTTTTATATAATATACATTTCATACATTAACATAACATCCAACATGACCATGTGCGTGTGTATTGAAGAGATAAATATGTATGTGTCACTCTCGTCCTCGTCTCTGACAGTTTGTGTTTGAGATGACACTTTCGACGCTGACTGCTGACTGCTGTCTGCTATCTGCGAGGACCACGCTAACACGAGGCTCGCCAAAGGGAATTGTCACTGTCGGCACGACTAGCCTGCTAAGTTCTCAACAAGGAGAAGCGCAGAAAGCTATATTTTGTATAAAATATATGTTACAAATACATTTATTAAAGAAAATAGAACACTAAAAAAATGTCAAGTTGAAATCACGGTCGAATTTTGACCGCAGAGTGGGTCTCTAGGATGTGTTAAAATATCATACTAATTTTCCTGATAAAGTAATTCCTTTTATGTTCGAGACGTAGACAAGTTGATAGTAGTGGTTGTAGTAAAGTAAGATGTAAGTAAATGCGAGCTACTTATTCCGCAGTGGAGACGTTTAGATAAATGCAGCGATCCGCGCCGTCCGTGACCGAATGCCGATCGTCGCATGACGCACGACTGAATACGATATTCTTGTACATATTTCTGCTATTCAGGGAAGCCATTAATAGATGCTATTCTCATAATTCTTAATACAATATTAAATATTAACCACCTCGCTTCGCTCTGGGAAACAATATCTTTGTAGCATTAGACAATATCAATCCATATAATCATGTACGTAATGCTCCATATCAGCGATTCCCGGATTCTAATGACATAAACGGACAGATAGGGTCGCGGTTAGGAAAGATACATAATATAAAAAATTCTTCATTACGCCTTACTTGCACACATTTGTTTATTTATCTTAATATGAAAATAATGTTTCGTTGATACGTTTTCATAACGTTTCCACATTGTACGGTTGAAGTACTGTGGATATCAGTTCAGGGGTAGATGTGATTAAGAGCGCAAATATTTTTCAAACATTACAAAAAGTGGTATCACTTTCTGACAAAAAATTGCAAAGGTGATATATTCGTAACGTCCATTTGGCGATAAGTGTCGGGTCGCGACGGGCGCAGTTGGGGCAAAAAAGTGTGGCGCCTGCGCATTAGGATCCCGGTTATTTACAGTGGGAACATCGGGGCGGCCGCCATCCCCCTCACTCTCCGCGGCGAGGGCCATTCGCGTCTCGCTCCGACCAACAATTAGTCGGGTGAGCTGTCACGGATAGCTCAATAATTTTGTTTGGGGGACAATGTGTCAGTTTTTGCTCGGCTCGGGCTTGCGCAAGGCTTGGCTCGTGCGGCCTACGCGGCCTAATGGCATTCCGATAGACCCTTTTCCCCATTTGTCAGGCTCTACTTTATGGGGTTGCGTGTCAGCGATCTGCGGACAGGTACCATGGTAATGGAAGCTGTCGGCGCCGCGCCCCCCGCCCCGCTCCCCGCCCCGCGCCCCGTGCCTCGCGGAGCGCCCCTGTGCTAGTAGATAATGTATACTGCAAACTAATTACTATAAATACATGTGAACATGTAGCGTAATAGCGAGATGCTGTCTAGAACCGAATTGCTCCGTCTGTCCCTTCTCTTGAAAACTCACGCAACTGCAGAATACACTACAATACCATGGCTTAGACGTCCCTATATTTATTCATTTGTTTATATTGAAGATTATTAACTTTAAGTATCCTTCACCAAACCGCACTGGAGCAGCATGCTCTAGGCATCCTCAAGAGCCCATTTCCAAATAACAATAGTTTCCCGAATATAAAGTCTTCGACATAGTATACATTACACTATTTTAAGGATTCAGTTATCGCCATTAATTGTCTTCGGGACTTCTAAACAATAGATGTAAGCTTTCAGTCAATGAATATGTTTTGCTACGATCCAAGACTCCCGCCTACCTGGTGGACAAACATTTTTATATGGGTAATGCGTTTTTAATTAATCAGTGATGAAAGGCGCCGCCTGCCGCGTCCCGCCGCCGCACCGCGTTACAGCGAGTGGCTTTCCCGCCGAAGCCAATAATTTACGCGTTAATTGCAAGAGCATTAATTACTTGTCCGCGTGAAATATTTACTCAGCTCCGGCTCCGGACACCGGACACCGCCGCGCCCTCTCCTTGTCGCCTTTTTGTGCCGATGATGGCCTTACTACTACTTACTACTACTCCGGAGTTATTAAAACTATGTATCAATTTCCTTCTTAATTTTAAATTAAATCATTTAAATGATAATCATTTTCATAACGACCGCGCCGACCGACCTGGTGGCGGCGGTGGCGGCGGCGGCGCGCAGGTGTTGCAGGTCAACAGTGAGAACCGACCGCTGCTTTCACCGACCAAGTATTGAGATATTGTAAGGGACAGGGGCGCTGCAGACGCTGCAGTTCACCTTACAATTATTTTATTTTATCCATGTGGCAAATATACCTATTTGAGTTCAATAAGTATTAGTGTAGTCATAACGCTTGAATAAACGTTAATATTTTTCTTAATATGTTAATTATTAGATACCAAGCTTAAAATGTTGATGCAAGGTAACCTTACTAACCGAGCCTGTGATATATGTGATGATGTTGTACATGTGCCACGCACCAAAACTACATACAACCGGCACATGGTAAGAAACACCAACACACCAGCACTGTTGATCTTCTACCAGCATTTTTCCCCATGCTAAAGGCGTAACGGATAAAATAGGTAGGATTTTAAATAGAAAATACAACATAAAACAATTTTTACGTATTATAAGAAAGTCGCCGCCTTTTTACGTTCCCCCAAGGATAAAATTCCTCTCCAGTGCATAAGATTGATTGCAGCTGCGGAAACAACAAACAGGATGGCGCTACGATCGCTTACAAAGTCAACACTAGCTCCGTGAAAATTAATAATTTAAAATAGTTAATAGTGACAAAACGATATTAAAATGGTTTTATTTAAGTTTTAGTGACGTTATAAATAAGTGACAGTGTTATCCAAACCGAACAATTCAGATAAACCACTATAGTCAACATTATAATATTATAGTCTAATCAACAACAATTTCCGTTTCCAACTAAAATACCAAGTGCAAGTGAAGTGATAGTGATAAAATATACATTAACTTCATTAAAACACAATCAACATTGACGGCATAAATAACCAAAAATAATAAAATCAATATTCAATAGAAAGTGCAACAAGTGACAAAAACAGTGAACAAAAGTTATTTCAAAGTACCGACATACAAAATAAATCAGCTGTGAATCAGCTGGCAATAGCAAACAAATACAACGTATGACAAAATTCAACCGGTTGAGCGACACTCATCATAGTCTAATGGCCGGAACGCGGACTTAGAATCAGGCGAACGTAGGATCGAATCCCAGCGACAGAAGATTTTTTCTAAAACATATTTTTCTGATTATTCTTACCATTATATATTCACAAACATGGAGAATGTAACTATACGCAAAAGAATTCAACGATCAATTTCCGAGACAAATATTTCAAATTTAGATTTAAATAATGACTGTGATATTCTCAACTCAACGTTACTGGACTCAAACTGTTTCAAACACGGAACAACGCTGCAACTTAACGACTCCTACACACTGGAATTAAAGAACGAATTACAAATAGTTAAACAAAAACTTGAGACTGCGGATAATGAGATAGACAATCTAATACTAGAAAAAAATAAATTAAAACAAACAATTGAGGAACAATTAAAACAAATAGATTTTTTAAAGAAACTCTCAAGTGAATTTACGCCAAAGAAACCACACACAACACCAATCGGCAAAAAAATCATAAATATGAAAATAGCTGTCTCAAGATCGTCACCGCTACAACTTGCCAAAAGTGTAGATACAAGCGCCCAGAACTCTCCAAATAAACTAGATCAAGAGTATCAACCAATGTGTACTACAGGAAATCGGTCACAGAACTCACCGATACATATTACTAGTGCGAAAGATGACAATAAACCCGTAAATAATTGCATGACCATAGATCCCAATAGTGACAATAACCGTGACAAAAATAAACAAGTAGCACAGAAACGCAGAGTCATTATAATAGCCGACGAACAAGGGAGAGGACTTCGACATAAACTCCAAGAGATTTTAGGGAATGAATACTATGTAACGACCTTTATCAAACCAAATGCCACGCTGCCAAACATTACCACAACTATGGAAACTGAAATACGGAGTTTAACCAAGGATGACTTTGTTATTTTTCTTGCTGGTACACATGATAAAAACCCCTATGACTTTGAAATCAAAATGAACATATTGTTACCGCGCCTACGGTTTTGAAGATGCAATGTTTCCGCACCGCGCGTTGGTAGACATCAGGAAGTTACCCACGTAAAATTATCACTTTTATTTTTTGTCGACCGTCGCTTTAATAATTTCACTCTCTGATTTCTCTGTACTAAAATTGCAAGAAATAAATGTGTGCTCCCGAAAAAAGCCTTAATTATTCGCTGCAACAACCAGTTATTCCTCTAAAGAATTAACATTTGGCGACCGTGACAGGACTAAATATCTGTACAAATTGAAGGATCGAAGAAATACGAAGAAATTAATAATATTCGATAATATTCATACGTGTACACGCCCGGCCGGCATACAATCGAAGGAATTTTCCATAGAAGATTATCGAGATTATTCTTTGAGAAGCAAAATTATTCATCGAAGCGACTTCTACAAGTTGATATTTGTTGTTGTCGAATATTGAAGGAAGAAAAGAAGCTAAATACAATATTTGAAACAAAATTTGACGGCGAGCAATAAGGAATTGGAATTAAAATCTATTGCTGGATCAGTGGAGTATCTAAAATTTCACACCGCAGGATTGGATTCCATAAAAGATAAGTGCCCTTCCTATAATTTAACCCTAAACCTCCTATACCTATATATACCCTATATTTCCTATTTTCCCGTAACAACTGTTTGCTAAATAATTGTTGTTAATTATGCTAAATTGTCTATTCTAAAGTTATATACCTACTTAAGTACAGAGCAATATTATCTAAATTTTAACTAAATTACATCGTTATTTAACACGTAAGCAGCCCTACCTACCCGCTAGCAAATCTAGTTAGTTATTATATTAGCTAGATATCATATTATAATTATAATACGTAAAATACAGTACCTTAATTATCTCTAATCATTATATTTGTTTGAATTTACGCTAAATAGATTCCAATATTAAATTTAACTTGCTTTCAAACACATATGTAGTTACTTGTCGTACTTACCTACATTAAACAATAATAAGTAATAATTTCCCGTAATTAATTAAAGTTCATTAAATTAAAGCAAATAATACATAAACTAAACATAGGAACATGTAAAATATCGTCATTATTGTGAAAACTAAAGTGTTTATGCCGAACAATTCCAGGGTTCGACTCGCATTGGGTAAAAATTATCAATTCATAACGTCGGCGCAAAGAAAGGCGATCAGCTGTTTATAAACCCATTGCTTGAGTGCACCGGTCTCTCCATACTACTGCAAGTGGATGCTGCGAGACATAAAGGAGCGTGAGAATAGAACTTTTATACCTTTGCTTATCCCTTTTGAGCATTGTTTAAAAATACAAATATTTTGAAATCAGTTTATTTAATTAACTAAGTTAATTAATTAAGTAACTTAGTAAGATTAACTTTACACAATGTCACTAAAACTAGATGATTTGAAGAAGTTAATATTTAAGCGAAGCTCAATAAAGGGTCAAATAACTAAATTTAAAAAATACCTTGATGAATTAAATGACAGAGTTAACGATTTGGAACATTTAGATTATGCGGAATTGACGTTAAAGCTTAGTAAATTTGAAATGTTGTCTTCCAAATTTGAAGAGGTGCAAAGTGAGATAGAAATTTTGAATCATGATTCTATTGGTGTTGAAATTGATGAACGTGACGTCATTGAGCGAGACATGATTAAATTGATTGCTATGGCTAATAATTTACTTGAACTAAATAAACAAAATATGGATCATTCTCGAAGGGATTCACACGCTCACTGCAGTCTCAATCATCAGGAAATTGGGATAAAATTGCCAAAAATAGAAATCGCTAAATTCGATGGTTCTTATTTTAACTGGTTAGACTTCCGTGATACATTTACATCTCTTGTACATGAAAATGAACGCTTGTCTTCAATTCAAAAATTTCATTATTTAATTTCGTATCTTGAAGGTGACTCAGCTAGGATAATCTCAAATCTTGAAGTGTCCTCAGATAATTACGCAACTGCGTGGAGTCTATTGCTGAAACGGTATGATAATAAGCGATTATTAGTCAATCATCATTTGAAATCATTATTTAATATTCAACCTATTTCTCGTGAGTCTGAAAAATCATTACGATTTCTTGTTGATCATGTGACTAAAAATCTAAGAGCATTGACTAGTTTAAATCAGCCTACTACTCATTGGGATATTCTTATAATATACATGTTATCATCGAAATTGGATAGTCGTTCTCTTGAGAAGTGGGAAGAAACTCGTGGTGGTCTCTCTGATTTACCGACTTTAGAAATTTTTATGAAATTCTTAACTGACCGTGCGGATGTAATTGAAGCATTAAATCGTACTCGAGTTGATAATAATGTTAAACCGGTAAATAACTTTAATAATAAATCGTATCCTCCCCGTCAAACATCATCCAGTAATTATCATCAAAATCGCTCTAATAATAATTCCTCTCCTAATAATTATCAAATAAAAAATTATAATCAGTCGAAATCGTTTCAGTCTGATATTAAAACCGCAGGTATTTATCTATGTATAATTTGCAACGCTAATCATAAAATTTATGATTGTCCATCTTTTAAGGCTAAAAATATTCAAGAACGTTTAGCTGATGTTAATAAATATAAACTATGTATTAATTGTCTCAGGCAGGGCCATCCGCAAAGTGAGTGTCGCATGGGACCCTGTAGGGAGCGCGGCTGTAAGGAGCGACATAACTCGCTGTTACATAACCCGGCTCAAGATACACAGACAACTTCAAACTTCTCTAAAGAGTGTGACAGTTCCTCTGTGGTTACTAATCAAGTCATTTTGTCTACGGCCATAATCGAGGTTCGTAATCCAAATAACAATCAATATGAACGGGTGCGCGCATTGCTAGATTGCGGCAGCCAATCGTCGTTTGTCACAAAATCGCTGCAAAAACGATTAAATTTACAAACGAATCCGATAAATACAATTGAAGTTATAGGTATAGGTAACAATTCAAACAACAAGGTGAGTGAAAGTTGTGTGGCTCAACTAAATTCAATAACCACACAATATTCTGTAACCCTATCATGTTTTATTCTTGATGAGTTGACAGGAAACATTCCAAAGTCTCCGATTCACATCAAGGATCTAAAAATACCACAAACCATAAGGTTAGCGGATCCAAACTTTGACCAGCCTGGCCCGATTGATATACTAATTGGTGCCGATATTTTCTGGGATATACTTGGATGTGAACAACGTTCGTTAGGTCCCCAAAATCCAAAGCTCCGACTATCTAAGTTTGGTTGGTTAATCGCTGGTCCGATTCATTTCACTAAATTACATTCTAAAAATAATATTCAATGCAATCATGCCATTGTTTCAGATTGTACCGAAAAAGATAATTTTGACGAAATGTTTACAAAATTTTGGTCACTTGAAGAGCTTCCTCAACAACCTCTTTTAAGTCCAGAGGACAAAAGGTGCGAAAAGCTTTTCAAATCCACTACATTTCGATTAGAGTCGGGCAGGTTTTGCGTAGAGTTGCCACTAAAGGACTCCCCTGACTGCCTCGGCGATTCATATCACTTGGCTAAAAAGCGATTTTTATATTTAGAAAAACGATTTCAAAAAAATTCAGAATTAAAATCAAAGTACGTCGATTTTATTCGAGAATATAAAGCGCTTGGGCATCTATCCGAATTAAACGTCACAAAACCAGAAAATTCATATTTTTTATGTCACCATGCGGTATTTCAAGATTCGAGCGAGTCTACAAAATTGCGTGTCGTATTTAATGGTTCTGAACCCACTTCCTCAGGTTACTCTCTTAATGATATTTTACTAAAAGGTCCGCACATCCAAGACTCTCTTTTCTCCATTTTAGTTCGAGCTCGGCAGTATCTGTATGTGATCACAGGAGATATCGATAAATTTTATCGACAGGTGCATGTTGCAAAGGAGGAACATCGTAACTTGCAACTTATTATATGGAGAGAAGAGCAGTCATTACCTCTTAAAACGTTACAGCTGAATACTCTTACTTATGGTACAGCAAGTGCGAGTTATTTAAGCACGCGTTGCCTGTGGCAGGTGGGTGAAGAATGTAATGATCCATTAATTAAAAATATAATTCAGCATGATTTTTATGTCGACGACCTATATACTGGGTGCGATGATGACAAACAATTGCAATTTATTTTAAATTCAGTTTCAGACACTTTAAACTCCGCTTGTTTCAAACTACGTAAATTCAAAACAAATGTTCCTCATTTACTAAATGAAATGACTTCAGATGAATCTCTTTATCTTAGTGAATCTACTAGTACTCTCGGTTTTGGTTGGGATCCCAGAAGCGATTCGTTTCACTTTCCATTCAAAATTCCATCTCTTAATAAGGATATTACCAAGCGCTCTATACTCTCCGATGCATTTAAAATTTTTGATCCTTTAGGTTTGCTTAGTCCTTGTACAATACAACCCAAAATGATGTTACAACGTCTATGGCAACTAAAAATAGATTGGGATTCTCCTGTTCCAGAAGATTAGTAGTTCCAGAAGAAAGTTTTATGTAAATCTCCAAAATCAATAGAAATTCACGTTTTTAGTGATGCGTCACAACGCGCATACGGCGCGTGTGTATACATGAGGACTATAGATGTTAAAGGTAATGTTATAACCCGTCTCTTGTGTTCGAAATCGAAGGTTGCTCCTTTGAAGCCAACAACGATCCCTCGGTTGGAACTTTGCGCTGCATTGCTAGCGGCCAGACTTTCAAAGAGCGTTATTGACTCCATCAAATACGTGCCATCTCGCATCGTTCACTGGTGTGATTCTAGCGTCGTACTTTCATGGCTCAACAGTGACATTAGTAAATTAAAAACATTCGTAGGTAATAGAATCGCATCAATTCTGGAAAATTCTAATCAATCTTCATGGCGTTATGTGCCTACTAATGTAAATCCAGCTAACTTAATTTCCAGAGGCGTAAATGCCACTCAACTTCGCGATTTGGAGTTATGGTGGTCTGGACCTAACTTCTTATGTCACGACGAATCTGAGTGGCCTACTCTACATCAACTCGTCCGAGACTTACCGCAAATTAAGTCGGTGACTATATCCATGTCTTCTACCAGCCAGCCCGTAATTGATTTCACAAAATTTTCCAAATTTACTAAAGTTCAACGAACCTTTGCTTACGTCAAAAGATTTATATATAATGCAAAAAATCCTAAATCTAAAATTACTGGTCATTTATCTGTTGTAGAATTAAATGAATCATTTAATTATTTATGTTTATTGGCTCAAAGGGAATCATTCCCTGATGATTTCAACTTACTGTCTAAAGGCCGTCCTCTAAATTGTAAATCTAAATTGTTGTCTTTGTCTCCCTTTGTGGATAGCAATAATTTAATAAGAGCTGGAGGTCGAATCGAGTCTTCGAACTACTCCTATGAAAACAAGCATCCTATTATACTTGATTCTTCTCATCAATTAACAAAATTAATATTCGAAAGCGAACATTTACGTAATTTTCATGCTGGACCCCAACTTCTTTTAGCTTCCGTTCGTCAGACAATTTGGCCTATCAATGGACGACGTCTTGCTCGTCAAATTGTCCATAAGTGTATTCGATGCAAGCGGGTGCAGGGTAAAGTTTTGCAACCAAAAATGGGAAATTTACCCTCTCAGCGTGTTAATCTTGACTTTCCATTTATTTCTGTCGGTGTGGACTTTGCCGGTCCCTTTTATATTGTTAATCGGATAGGACGCGGTGCAAAATTACAAAAGGCGTACATGTGTTTATTTGTGTGTTTGAGATTTAAATGTATCCATTTAGAAATAGTATCAGATTTATCTAAAAATGCTTTTATGATGTGTTTGCGCAGATTTGTGGCACGGCGTGGGAAGCCTATCGAGATTTTTAGCGATAACGGTGGCAATTTTGTTTCTGCTGCTAAAGAGTTAAATTCTTTTCTAAGACAAAATTCGGAATCTCTATCGGACCTTGCATCTCAAGAAGGTATAAAATTTATATTCTCACCGAGTTACGCCGCCCATTTTGGCGGAATTTGGGAGGCTGGTGTAAAGTCCGCGAAGTTTCACATTCGTAGAATTATGGGAAATGCACACCTAACGTTTGAGGAGCTCGGTACTTTATTTACCCAAGTTGAAGCAATTTTAAACAGTCGTCCCCTCTGCCCACCTAACTTTCTTCCTCACCTAACGATCTCCTTTACCTTTCCCCCGGGCATTTTCTTATTGGAAGACAGTTGAATGCAATGCCGTCTCCAAATTTATTAGAAGAAAAGGAGAGTCACCTTCAACGTTATGCTCGAGTCGAAAAGCTGAGACAACATTTTTGGCAGAGGTGGCAGAAAGAATATATCGCAGAGTTGCAGCTTCGCAAAAAATGGAAGACGAACACAAGCACCCTAAAAATTGGTGACTTGGTGTTGTTGCAAGAAGATAATGTTCCTGCGTTATGTTGGCGCCTTGGAAGAGTAACTAAATTATTCACTGGACCCGACGGGATAAATCGTGTTGCTGACGTCTCCACCATACGAGGCTGCGTTCGTCGAGCACTTGTACGACTTTGCCCCTTAATCAATGAAGAGGATTGTTGAAAACCAGGCTTTTCAACGGGGGGCAGGATGTTACCGCGCCTACGGTTTTGAAGATGCAATGTTTCCGCACCGCGCGTTGGTAGACATCAGGAAGTTACCCACGTAAAATTATCACTTTTATTTTTTGTCGACCGTCGCTTTAATAATTTCACTCTCTGATTTCTCTGTACTAAAATTGCAAGAAATAAATGTGTGCTCCCGAAAAAAGCCTTAATTATTCGCTGCAACAACCAGTTATTCCTCTAAAGAATTAACACATATGGTTAACGAATATAAAAAATACGAATATCATTGTTGGAGAAATAGCTAGAAATAATTATCTTTGTGTCAAAAAATTAAACTACGTACTTAAATTTGTATGCGGGAAGTATAATATTGCTACATTTACAGATTTCAACTTTATTAGACATATACCTCGTAGAAACCTATTTTCCCTTGTTATAGCCAGGTACATCGCAAAAGAGATATTGTGTATTTACTACAAACAAAACATGCAATCATATTTAAAAACCAAAACACACAATGAAGTAAATAAGAACTGTTATAAAGATGTAAGCACACAAACTCAAGTAGATTTAATTGGCTATCACTCTTGTATTAAATGTAATAGTATCAGTAATATCAATTGTCAATGTATGAATGAATGTATCTATAAGATAGACATAAATTGTAATAACTCTAGCAAAAAAGCACCGCAAGATACAGATACACACAATAATAATAGTAATTTATTTCGTGACTAACTACTTGTATGTTCTTCACCAAAATATTAATGGACTCATAAATAAATCTGACCTTCTAACAATATGTTTAGACGACCTAGCCACGAAACAAAAGCCTATTGACATTTTATGTATAACTGAACATAACATGATCGACGGTGATGAGTATTGCCTAAATATACCCAACTATAAACTTGCTTCACACTGTATGAGAAAAAACCGACATGGAGGATCTTGTATACTAGTCAAAAATACACTTACATTTAAAGACATGAAAGACGTATGTAGAATGTCATGTCCGGGTATTGTCGAATTCTCAGGTATAGAACTAGTAAATCAACAAGTATACGTAGTTTGTGTTTACAGATCGCCCAAAAATATCACGTTTCTCTTTGAGATATTCATGAGCCGATTAGAGAACATTCTAGCTTTGCTGACGCAAAACAAAAACAAATTAATCTTATGTGGTGACATAAATATTGACATACTAGCCAATGACAAATACTCAAATGAATTTAAAAATTTACTTTTAAGTTATAATTTAAAATGCGAATTTCAATCACCAACACGAAGTATTAGTAAAACATGTATTGACAATATTGCACACAATATCCGCGCAGGATGCCAAAGTGAATTACAAGAATTATCATTATCTGATCACAATGCTCAAATACTCAAATTTCCTGTTAAAAAGACATACCACATTAAATACTGGTTCACACTAAGGCGCGACTATTCAAATGAACACATATTAAATTTTATTAAATATTTAAAACAAATATCTTTTCGAGAAATATATGAAACGAATGACCCCAACATTGCATTCAACTACTTTCATGAGATATTTAAATTATTGTATGATCTCTGTTTTCCAACTAGAAATTGTAAAATTATGACTAATACAAAACCTAGATGGATATCCCGTGGAATTAAAATATGTAGCAAACGCAAACAAACATTACTATGGAAATGGAGGCACCACCCGAATGACACCAATAAATCTGAATTCAAGTCATACTGTAAACGGCTCAAGAAAATCATAAACCTAACCCAGAAGTCGCAAAATAATTACTATATTAAGACAGCAAAAAACAAATGTAAAGCATCATGGACAATAATTAATAATGCAAAAAACAAGGACCCTAAACAAAGTATAAATAAATTAATTGATAATGACATAACAATAACCAATCCCATGGAAATTGCAACTAAATTTAACAACTTTTTTATTGACATAGTTAAAAAAACATCTATCCAAAAGAATAAACATATATTTAACACAAATAACACCATACTAAAATCCTTCTTTATGCCACCAACAATTCCACAAGATATATATAAAATAATTCAAGGGCTGAAAAATACAAACAGCGTAGGCTTTGACGGCATTGCAACAAAAATAATTAAAAGATGCGCCTGCGTGATTGCACCCATCCTATCTCATATACTGAACCTCTGTATAGAATATGGTGTATTTCCAAATATATTAAAAACGTCCATAATCAAACCATTATTTAAAAAAGGAAATATAACAGATATAAATAACTATAGGCCAGTAGCACTCCTTTCAGTTTTTTCAAAAATATTTGAAAGAGCAATTTACGAGCCCTTATACAATTTTTTAGAGCAAAACAAGCTCCTTACTCCACAACAATTTGGCTTCAGGAAAAACAAATCTGTTGATAAAGCAATATTAGAAACTCTGTCGACAATTATTCAGAATATGGATAAAAGCTTACCTGTTGCTGCTCTATATATGGACATCTCAAAAGCATTTGACCATGTAGAACAAAATACATTGCTCCGAAAAATGTATAACTATGGTATACGAGGTAACGTTTACGACTTATTAAAATCGTACCTTCAAGATAGGCAGCAACAAACAGTAATAACCAGCATTTGTACGAAGACCAAAAGAGAAGTTAGCTATACTTCAAAACGTAGATGTGTTACATATGGAGTGCCACAAGGGAGTATACTAGGGCCATTATTATTCCTAATATATATAAACGAATTACCAAGAATTACAGATCACCAAATGACTTTGTTTGCCGATGACAGTACAGTTCTGTTCACGGGGAATGATTATACAGAACTAGAGATAAATATAAATAAGACGCTAGAAGACGTAATTCAATGGCTTGACAATCATAATTTACAAATTAATTTAAATAAAACAAAAGTTATGACATTTAAACATAAAAGGAACATATCTTCTACACTTAACATTAATTACTTAGGAACTGACATTGAAGTTGTTGACACAATTAAATTCTTAGGTTTGTATATCGATAAACAAATAGATTGGAAGGCACACACGGACTACATATGCAAACAACTAAATAAATTCTCTTTTCTTCTTCGCAAACTATATAACCTTGTTAACGAAGAAACGCTAACGTCGGCTTACCACGGATATATTGCATCAACTATACGCTATGGCATTATATTTTGGGGTAACTCAGCTCAAAGAGATGTGATATTAAAAGCGCAAAAAAGATGCATCAGGGCTATGTGCAAATTAAAACCAACAGAATCGTGTAAACCTTACTTCATTAAACTAAAGATATTAACAGTGCCATGTTTGTACATCCTAGAATGTACAACATTCATAAAACGGAATTCTGAACTATTTAAATTCCGTGAGGGAGCGCGCCATCGAGATAAGTTACAAATGGTCCCGTGTAAAAAGCGCATTCTCCAACAAAGTTTCATATGTAAAGCTCCAATATTATATAATAAACTAGGTTTTCGCGTGGGGCGCGCGCTGCTAAAGCAGCGCGCG
>OZ010685.1:19500134-19783276 GCA_963932265.1 Thymelicus lineola
GAGAATTGATGGGTGGTACAAAGTTTGCTGGGTCAGCTAGTTGATAACTTATAGTAACCCTTAATACTAATAACGCCTCATTGTATTGACATTCAATGGACAAAATATCTGAAATATTCGACACAAAATACATTTGTATGAAAATTAATATTTTTATGTGGCAACATTGCAACATTTTTCCTCCGATGTGTACGATCTATAAGTACCAACAACCTCCTGATATATTGTAATGACATAAGATTGATGAAACAGCCCGAAATATAACATAAAAAAGTACATTTTATATGAAAACTTTTATTTTTTGTATGGCAACCCTAAAATATTTTTTCACCATCATTTACGGACTATTAGAACCTACAATCGCCCCATACATTGTGATGACATCAAAAGGCGTTAACAACCTCAAATATTTGAAAAAAGAAAACATTTGTATGAAAATTATTATTTTTTGTATGGCAACACTGAAATTTTTTTCACCAAAATTCACAAAATATTAGTACCTACAAATGCCCCATACATTATAGTAGCGAAATATTCAATCCAAAAATAAATTTGTATGAAAATTATTATTTTTTGTATGGCAACACTAAAATTTTGTTGATTTTCCAAAATGAATGATTTAATTAAGAAATATCTCCTGTACATTTCTTATACTTCTGATATATAGTTTAGGCTCAATTACTCGAAAAGTGAAAAAAATTCTGGACTCCAGTGTTGCCAGTTTATTAAGATGAAAATGGTCAAATGTCATTACGACGACCACTTGAAATGTTTTGGTAAAATATTTTGATTAGAAATATTTTTCCTTCTACTTTTCATATTTTTGAATGGAAAGTCCAAAAAATTGTATGAACAAAGAAAAGAAAATCCAAACATGGCAACACTTTCGGTCAAGTTGCACAACTGCCCCATACAAAGTGTCCCCCTCAAATGTTGCCAACCTACAAATTTTTTCGTTCAAAAAATGCAATTTTTCGTACATTTTACAAAATGGCCTGCACGGGGTCCGCCATCTTGTCGAAAAAAATAATATCTCAAAAATAACAAAATCAAGGACACTTTTAAGTGAAAACAAAAAAAATATCATAAAAAAGTCAAAAAACCACCCCGATGCGACCCCACAAATTAACCTCTAAAATTTCAAAACTTTAAAGTAAAATATTTCGGCGGCCATCTTGTTTTTTTAATTTTTTCTAATTTTATCGTATTAGTCGTCCCAAAGTTATTCGAAAATGATACCAATATTGGGTAGGTGCTCACATAAATAAAAAAGTTGACAATCGCCGAGCGGCCGCCATCTTGAATTTTCAAACGGTCGGATTTTTCCCATAGTAACCATAAATAGTCAAGCAACTTTCCCATACATCATTATAACCCCCTACCAATACTTTCGGCTGGGCTACTCGAAATGTGAAAAAACGGGAAAAAAAATTCTAGCTCCCAGTGTTGCCAGTTAATTTAGATGAAAATGGTCAAATGTCATTACGACGACCACTTAAAATTTTTTGGTGAAATTTTTTGATTAAAAATGTTTCTCCTTCTACTTTTCATATTTTTGAATAGAAAGTTCACAAAAATGTATGAAAGAAAAAAAAATCAACATAACCTGGCAACACTTCAGACTAAGACCCACAACCGCCTCATACAAAGTGACCCCCTCAAATGTTGCCAACCTAAAAATTATTTCCTTCAAAAAATGCAATTTTTCGTACATTTTATAAAATGGCCGCCACGGGGTCCGCCATCTTGGCGAAAAAAAAAATATACCCCAAACGTCAAAATTGGGGATAGATCCAAGGCAACAAAGCAAAAAAATCGCAAAAAAGTTTAAAACCCAACGCAATCCGACCCCGCAAAGTCACCTCGAAAATTGAAAAATTTTAAATCAAAATATCTCGGCGGCCATCTTGCTTTTTCAAATTTTTCCAAATTCTTCGTAACACTTTTCTCAACATTAGCCGAAAACGATACCAATCTCGGGTAGCTGCATAATAAAAAAAAAAGTTGGTCATTTCACCTCGGCCGCCATCTTGGATTTTCGAAAAGTTGGAGTTTTCCCATAGATCCGGGGGTTAACCAAAAATTCACCCATACATAGTATCTACCCCCCACCACTCCTTCTGGGAGATCAATTCGGGTTTTCGTAAAACGAAAAAAAAATTCCAGCAGTCAGTGTTGCCAGTCGACATCGACGAAAATGGTCAAATGTCATAGCGACGACCGCGACACGGTTTCATGTGTGACATTTGTATCAAAAATATTGCTCCTTCTACTTTTCATGTTTTTGAATAGAAAGTCCAAAAAAATGTGTGAAAGAAGATAAAAAAAATAAAACCTGGCAACACCTTGGGTCAAGTTACACAACCGCCCGGAACAAAGGGACCCGCTCAAATGTTGCCAACCAGAAGAAAAATGCACCCAAAAAATGTCATTTTTCGTACATTTTTCAAAATGGCCGCCACCGCGTCCGCCATCTTGTCGAAAAAATAAATATTCCCAAAATATCAAAATTAAGGATACCTCCAAGCGAATGCAAAAAAAATATTGCAAAAAAGTTGAAAAACCTCCCCGATGCGACCCAACAAAGTCACCTCTAAAATGGGAAAAATTCAAACCAAAATAACTCGGCGGCCATCTTGTTTTTTCATTTTTTTCTCATTTTTTCGTAATTCGCTTCCTAAACTTTACGAATAACCCCAAAAACATTTTGCAAAAGGCCATAAACAAAAAAGTTGACAATCGCCGCGCAGCCGCCATCTTGAAAATGGGAAATGTCAGATTTTTCCCGAAGTGACGGGAGGAGATGGAGAACTTTCGCCATAGACAACATTATCGTATCTCGCCTCCTTCTGGGAGAACAATTATATAGTTCACTCCCCGTAAGTCTAGGATTATATAATATAACTAGGTTTTCGCGTGGGGCGCGCGCTGCTAAAGCAGCGCGCGTGCCTTTCTCTTTCGCAAAAGACAAAATAAATAGATAGTTTTTTTTTTCAAAAATATTGGTCTTTGAAATTTATTTTTCGATTCAGGGGTCTGTTTGCGACATAATTTTGGCTTCAAAGCACTTTGGTTTTTTTTGTATGGCAGCACTGAAATATGTTTTCACCAAAATTTACAAATTGTCGGTACCTTTAACGCCCCATACATGGCGATGAGGAAATATTCGATTTAAAAATAAATTTGTATGAAAAACATTATTTTTTGTATGGCAACACTAAAATATTTTTTCACCATGATTTACAAACTATTGTTGCCTACAACCACCTTATACATTGCAATGACGTCAAAAGGCAACAACAGCCTGAAATATTCCATAGAAAAATATGTTTATGTAAAAATAATATTTTTTTGTATTTCTACACTGAAATATTTTTTGCCAAAATTTACAAAATTTCAACAAAACTACAAACGCCCTACATATAACATTAATGAAATATTCGATCGAAAAATAAATTTGTATGAAAATTATTATTTTTTGTACGGCAACACTGAAAGTTTATAACTTTTCCAAAACGAATGTTCTAATCCAGAAATGTCTCCCATACAATTATCATACCCCTGATCCTATAGTTTCGACTCAAGTACTCGAAAAGTGAAAAAAAATCTGGACTCCAGTGTTGCCAGTTAATTGAGATGGAAATGGTCAAATGTTACTACGACAATGTGACAGCTGTACAATCCCTTAGAGTTGTGAAAAAATCAAGCTTTTAAAAGCCAATACAATCATAAAACAATATGCTTTACATTATTTTTTAGTTATTTCGACACACGCAAGGTAATCAAAACCTATCCCCTAAAGACTTAAGTTTAGGTTCCCGTTGATTAAGAAAAATGCAATTTTAAAAGACACACAAGTAAAGAGAATAATTTGAAGACTGTTTTGTAGTAACATTACATTACAATTTTACAATCAATATAAAACTTCCGTTACTTAGTGACTACCTGACAGCCAACAGAGAGGATTTTTGTAGTCCGTAGAACGTCGCTTTGTTTCTTCACGGGAACAAGGGCTAAAGCGCCGTGTAGATCGCGTCACTTAGGCGTTCGCTACAACAACTTGCATCGACACTCAAGATCGCTTTAAGAAACTCATTTTTAAGTTTAATTTAAACTGATTAAATAAGGGTTTTTCACTTTGTTTACACAAAAAATAATATTGTAATTAGTTCCTATGTAAACAAAAAATAAATTCTTCGTTTATAAACTTTATGAAAGAAAAATACAGGAGCCTAATAGATTAACTGTTGCCGTTGACACCGTACATAAAAAGTACATTTGTATGAAAACTTTTATTTTTTGTACAGCAACCCTAAAATATTTTTTCGCCATCATTTACGGACTATTGGAACCTACAATCGCCCCATACATTATAAGGCCATCAAATGAAGACAACCGCCTCAAATATTTGAAAAAAGAAAACATTTGTATGAAAATTATTATTTTTTGTATGGCAACACTGAAATTTTTTCCACCAAAATTCACAAAATATTAGTACCTACAAATGCCCCATACATTATAGTAGCGAAATATTCAATCCAAAAATAAATTTGTATGAAAATTATTATTTTTTGTATGGCAACACTGAAATTTTATTATTTATCCGAAACGAATGATTTAATTAGGAAATATCTCCCATACATTTCTTATACTCTAGATCTATAGTTTAGGCTCAATTACTCGAAAAGTGAAAAAAATTCTGGACTCCAGTGTTGCCAGTTTATTAAGATGAAAATGGTCAAATGTCATTACGACGACCACTTAAAATGTTTTGGTAAAATATTTTGATTAAAAATATTATTCCTTCTACTTTTCATATTTTTGAATGGAAAGTCCAAAAAATTGTATGAACAAAGAAAAGAAAAACCAAACATGGCAACACTTTCGGTCAAGTTACATAACCGCCCCATACAAAGTAACCCCCTCAAATGTTGCCAACCTACTAATTTTTTCGTTCAAAAAATGCAATTTTTCGTACATTTTACAAAATGGCCGCCACGGGTTCCGCCATCTTGTTGAAAAAAAAATTATTCCCAAAATATCAAAATTGAGGACACTTTCAAGGTAAAACATAAAGAATATTAGAAAAAAGTTGAAAAACCACCCCGATGTGACCCCACAAAATCACCTCTAAAATTTCAAAACTTTAAAGTAAAATATCTCGGCGGCCATCTTGTTTTTTCAATTTTTTCTAATTTCATCGTATTAGTCGTCCCAAAATTATTCGAAAATGACACCAATATTGGGTAGGTGCTCACATAAATAAAAAAGTTGACAATCGCTGAGCGGCCGCCATCTTGAATTTTCGAACGGTCGGATTTTTCCCATACTGACCATAAGTAGTCAAGCAACTTTTCCGTACATCATTATAACCTCCCACCAATACTTTCGGCTGGGCTACTCGAAATGTGAAAAAACGGGAAAAAAAATTCTAGCTCCCAGTGTTGCCAGTTAATTTAGATGAAAATGGTCAAATGTCATTACGACGGCCACTAAAAATTTTTTGGTGAAATTTCTTGATTAAAAATGTTTCTCCTTCTACTTTTCATATTTTTGAATAGAAAGTTCACAAAAATGTATGAACAAAAAAAAAATCAACGTAACCTGGCAATACTTCAGACCAAGACCCATAACCGCGCCATACAAAGCGACCCCCTCAAATGTTGCCAACCTAAAAATTTTTTCCTTCAAAAAATGAAGTTTTTCGATCATTTTACAAAATGGCCGCCACGGGGTCCGTCATCTTGTCGAAAAAAAAAATATACCCCAAACGTCAAAATTGGGGATAGATGCAAGGCAACAAAGCAAAAAAATCGCAAAAAAGTTTAAAACCCAACGCAATCCGACCCCGCAAAGTAGCATCGAAAATTGAAAAATTTTAAACTTAAATATCTCGGCGGCCATCTTGTTTTTTCAAATTTTTCCAAATTCATCGTAACACTTTTCCCAACATTAGTCGAAAACGACACCAATCTCGGGTAGCTGCATAATAAAAAAAAAAGTTGGTCTTTTCACCTCGGCCGCCATCTTGGATTTTTGAAAAGTTGGAGTTTTCCCATAGATCCGGGAGTGAACCAAAAATTCCCCCATACATAGTATCTACCCCCCACCACTCCTTCTGGGAGATCAATTCGGGTTTTCGTAAAACGAAAAAAAAATTCCAGCAGTCAGTGTTGCCAGTCGACATCGACGAAAATGGTCAAATGTCATTATGACTACTACGACACGTTTGCTTGTGTGAATTTTTGATCAAAAATATTGCTCCTTCTACTTTTCATGTTTTTGAATAGAAAGTCCAAAAAAATATATGAACGAAGATAAAAAAAATGAAACCTGGCAATACTTTGGGTCAAGTTACACAACCGCCCGGAACAAAGGGACCCGCTCAAATGTTGCCAACCAGAAGAAAAACGCACCCAAAAAATGTCATTTTTCGTACATTTTTCAAAATGGCCGCCACCGCGTCCGCCATCTTGTCGAAAAAATTAATATTCCCAAAATATCAAAATTGAGGATACCTTCAAGCGAATGCAAAAAAAATACCGTAAAAAAGTTGAAAAACCACCCCGATGCGACCCCGCAAACTCACCTCTAAAATGGGAAAAATTCAAACCGAAATAACTCGGCGGCCATCTTGTTTTTTAAATTTTTTCTAATTTTTTCATAATTTCCTTCTTAAACTTTACGAATACCCTCGAAAACTTTTTGCAAAAGGCCATAAACAAAAAAGTTGACAATCGCCGCGCAGCCGCCATCTTGAAAATGGGAAATGTCAGATTTTTCCCATACTCATTGGAGGGCATGGAGAAAACCCGCCATAGACAACAAAGTCGTATCTCGACTCTTTCTGGGAGAACAATTATGTCAGTCAGTCAGTGGTAAGTCTAGGATTATATATAATAATAACTAGGTTTTCGCGTGGGGCGCGCGCTGCTAAAGCAGCGCGCGTGCCTTTCTCTTCCGCAAAAGACAAAATAAATAAATAGTTTTTTTTTCAAAAATGTCATCGTTCTTGGAAATTTATTTTTCGATTCAGGGGTCTGTTTGCGACATATTTGACTTCAAACTACTATTTTTGGTTTGTCTATTTTTTTGGCACGATTAACAGAATATGAGAGGGAGAGGGAAGGGGTGAGGGAGAGGGAGAAGGAAAGGGAGAGGGAGAGGTAGACGGAGAGAGAGTGGGCAGGAGAGGGAGAGGGAGGGAGAGTGAGAGGGAGGGAGAGTGAGAGGGAGATGGAGATGGAGAGAGAGGAAGAGGGAGGGGAGACGGAGAGGTAGCGGGAGGGGGAGACGGAGAGGTAGCGGGAGAAGGAGTGGGAGAGGGAGGGAGGAGGAAAGGGCGAGGGAAAGGGTAAGAGGGGGAGAGGTAGAGAGAGGGGAGGGAAAGGGAGGAGGAAAGGTAGCGGGAGAGGGAGGGCAAGGGGGAGGTAGAGGGGAAGGAAAGCGATGTAGAGGGAGAAGGAGAAATTGATGGGCGGTACAAAGTTTGCTGTGTCAGCTAGTTGATAACTAATAGTAACCTTAAATACTAATAAACGCCTCATACATTGTATTGACTTTCAATGGACAAACAATCTGAAATATTCGACACAAAATACATTTGTATGAAAATTAATATTTTTATATGGCAACATTGCAACATTTTTCCTCCGATGTGTAAGATCTATAAGCACCAACAACCTCCTGATATATTGTAATGACATAAGATTGATGAAATAGCATGAAATATTACATAAAAAAAGTGCATTTGTATGAAAACTTTTATTTTTTGTATGGCAACCCTAAAATATTTTTTCACCATCATTTACGGACTATTAGAACCTACAATCGCCCCATACATTATAAGGCCATCAAATGAAGACAACCGCCTCAAATATTTGAAAAAAGAAAACATTTGTATGAAAATTATTATTTTTTGTATGGCAACACTGAAATTTTTTTCACCAAAATTCACAAAATATTAGTACCTACAAATGCTCCATACATTGTAGTAGCGAAATATTCAATCCAAAAATAAATTTGTATGAAAATTATTATTTTTTGTATGGCAACACTGAAATTTTATTGATTTTCCAAAACGAATGATTTAATTAAGAAATATCTCCCATACATTTCTTATACTCCTGATCTATACTTTAGGCTCAATTACTCGAAAAGTGAAAAAAATTCTAGCTCCCAGTGTTGCAAGTTGATTTTGATGAAAATGGTCAAATGTCATTACGACGGCCACTAAAAATTTTTTGGTGAATTTTTTTGATTAAAAATGTTTTTCCTTCTACTTTTCATATTTTTGAATGGAAAGTCCAAAAAATTGTATGAACGAAGAAAAGAAAAACCAAACATGGCAACACTTTCGGTCAAGTTACACAACCGCCCCATACAAAGCAACCCCCTCAAGTGTTGCCAACCTACTAATTTTTTCCTTCAAAAAATGCCATTTTTCGTACATTTTACAAAATGGCCGCCACGGAGTCCGCCATCTTGTTGAAAAAAAAACTAACCCCAAAATATCAAAATTGAGGACATTTTCCAGGGAATGCAAAAAGAATATTATAAAAAAGTTGAAAAACTACCCCGATGCGAGCCCACAAAGTCACCTCTAAAATTTCAAAACTTTAAAGAAAAATATCTCGGCGGCCATCTTGTTTTTCAAATTTTTTCTAATTTAATCGTATTAGTCGTCCCAAAATTATTCGAAAATGATACCAATATTGGGTAGATGCTCACATAAATAAAAAAGTTGACAATCGCCGAGCGGCCGCCATCTTGAATTTTCGAACGGTCGGATTTTTCCCATAGTGACCATAAGTAGTCAAGCAACTTTTTCATACATCATTATAACCCCCCACCAATACTTTCGGCTGGGCTACTCGAAATGTGAAAAAACGGGAAAAAAAATTCTAGCTCCCAGTGTTGCCAGTTAATTTAGATGAAAATGGTCAAATGTCATTACGACGACCACTAAAAATTTTTTGGTGAAATTTTTTGATTAAAAATGTTTCTCCTTCTACTTTTCATATTTTTGAATAGAAAGTTCACAAAAATGTATGAACGAAAAAAAAATCAACATACCCTGGCAACACTTCGGACCAAGTCCCACAACCGCCCCATACAAAGTGACCCCGTCAAATGTTGTCAACCTAAAAAATTTTTCCTTCAAAAAACGCGATTTTTCATACGTTTTACAATATGGCCGTCACGGGGTCCGCCATCTTGGCGAAAAAAAAAATATACCCCAAACGTCAAAATTGGGGATAGATGCAAGGCAAAAAAGCAAAAAAATCGCAAAAAAGTTTAAAACCCAACGCAATCCGACCCCGCAAAGTCACCTCGAAAATTGAAAAATTTTAAACTTAAATATCTCGGCGGCCATCTTGTTTTTTCAAATTTTTCCAAATTCATCGTATCACATTTTCCAACATTAGTCGAAAACGACACCAATCTCGGGTAGCTGCATAATAAAAAAAAAAGTTGGTCTTTTCACCTCGGCCGCCATCTTGGATTTTCGAAAAGTTGGAGTTTTCCCATAGATCCGGGAGTGAACCAAAAATTCCCTCATACATAGTATATACCCCCCACCACTCCTTCTGGGAGATCAATTCGGGTTTTCGTAAAACGAAAAAAAAATTCCAGCAGTCAGTGTTGCCAGTCGACATCGACGAAAATAGTCAAATGTCATTATGACAACCACGACACGATTGCATGTGTGAATTTTTGATAAAAAATATTGCTCCTTCTACTTTTCATGTTTTTGAATAGAAAGTCCAAAAAAATATATGAACGAAGATAAAAAAAATTAAACCTGGCAACACTTTGGGTCAAGTTACACAACCGCCCGGAACAAAGAGACCCGCTGAAATGTTGCCAACCAGAAGAAAAATGCACCCAAAAAATGACATTTTTCGTACATTTTTCAAAATGGCCGCCACCGCGTCCGCCATCTTATCAAAAAAATAAATATCCCCAAAATATTAAAATCGAGGATACTTTCAAGACAACGCAAAAAAAATATTGCCAAAAAGTTGAAAAACCACCCCGATGCGACCCCGCAAACTCACCTCTAAAATGGAAAAAATTTAAACCAAAATAACTCGGCGGCCATCTTGTTTTTTTATTTTTTTCTCATTTTTTCGTAATTCCCTTCCTAAACTTTACGAAAACCTCTAAAAACATTGGCCAAAAGGCCATAAACAAAAAAGTTGACAATCGCCGCGCAGCCGCCATCTTGAAAATGGGAAATGTCAGATTTTTCCCATACTCATTGGAGGGCATGGAGAAAACCCGCCATAGACAACAAAGTTGTATCTCGACTCTTTCTGGGAGAACAATTATGTCAGTCAGTCAGTGGTAAGTCTAGGATTATATATAATAACTAGGTTTTCGCGTGGGGCGCGCGCTGCTAAAGCAGCGCGCGTGCCTTTCTCTTTCGCAAAAGACAAAATAAATAGATAGTTTTTTTTTTCAAAAATATTGGTCTTTGAAATTTATTTTTCGATTCAGGGGTCTGTTTGCGACATAATTTTGGCTTCAAAGCACTTTGGTTTTTTTTGTATGGCAGCACTGAAATATGTTTTCACCAAAATTTACAAATTGTCGGTACCTTTAACGCCCCATACATGGCGATGAGGAAATATTCGATTTAAAAATAAATTTGTATGAAAAACATTATTTTTTGTATGGCAACACTAAAATATTTTTTCACCATGATTTACAAACTATTGTTGCCTACAACCACCTTATACATTGCAATGACGTCAAAAGGCAACAACAGCCTGAAATATTCCATAGAAAAATATGTTTATGTAAAAATAATATTTTTTTGTATTTCTACACTGAAATATTTTTTGCCAAAATTTACAAAATTTCAACAAAACTACAAACGCCCTACATATAACATTAATGAAATATTCGATCGAAAAATAAATTTGTATGAAAATTATTATTTTTTGTACGGCAACACTGAAAGTTTATAACTTTTCCAAAACGAATGTTCTAATCCAGAAATGTCTCCCATACAATTATCATACCCCTGATCCTATAGTTTCGACTCAAGTACTCGAAAAGTGAAAAAAAATCTGGACTCCAGTGTTGCCAGTTAATTGAGATGGAAATGGTCAAATGTTACTACGACAATGTGACAGCTGTACAATCCCTTAGAGTTGTGAAAAAATCAAGCTTTTAAAAGCCAATACAATCATAAAACAATATGCTTTACATTATTTTTTAGTTATTTCGACACACGCAAGGTAATCAAAACCTATCCCCTAAAGACTTAAGTTTAGGTTCCCGTTGATTAAGAAAAATGCAATTTTAAAAGACACACAAGTAAAGAGAATAATTTGAAGACTGTTTTGTAGTAACATTACATTACAATTTTACAATCAATATAAAACTTCCGTTACTTAGTGACTACCTGACAGCCAACAGAGAGGATTTTTGTAGTCCGTAGAACGTCGCTTTGTTTCTTCACGGGAACAAGGGCTAAAGCGCCGTGTAGATCGCGTCACTTAGGCGTTCGCTACAACAACTTGCATCGACACTCAAGATCGCTTTAAGAAACTCATTTTTAAGTTTAATTTAAACTGATTAAATAAGGGTTTTTCACTTTGTTTACACAAAAAATAATATTGTAATTAGTTCCTATGTAAACAAAAAATAAATTCTTCGTTTATAAACTTTATGAAAGAAAAATACAGGAGCCTAATAGATTAACTGTTGCCGTTGACACCGTACATAAAAAGTACATTTGTATGAAAACTTTTATTTTTTGTACAGCAACCCTAAAATATTTTTTCGCCATCATTTACGGACTATTGGAACCTACAATCGCCCCATACATTATAAGGCCATCAAATGAAGACAACCGCCTCAAATATTTGAAAAAAGAAAACATTTGTATGAAAATTATTATTTTTTGTATGGCAACACTGAAATTTTTTCCACCAAAATTCACAAAATATTAGTACCTACAAATGCCCCATACATTATAGTAGCGAAATATTCAATCCAAAAATAAATTTGTATGAAAATTATTATTTTTTGTATGGCAACACTGAAATTTTATTATTTATCCGAAACGAATGATTTAATTAGGAAATATCTCCCATACATTTCTTATACTCTAGATCTATAGTTTAGGCTCAATTACTCGAAAAGTGAAAAAAATTCTGGACTCCAGTGTTGCCAGTTTATTAAGATGAAAATGGTCAAATGTCATTACGACGACCACTTAAAATGTTTTGGTAAAATATTTTGATTAAAAATATTATTCCTTCTACTTTTCATATTTTTGAATGGAAAGTCCAAAAAATTGTATGAACAAAGAAAAGAAAAACCAAACATGGCAACACTTTCGGTCAAGTTACATAACCGCCCCATACAAAGTAACCCCCTCAAATGTTGCCAACCTACTAATTTTTTCGTTCAAAAAATGCAATTTTTCGTACATTTTACAAAATGGCCGCCACGGGTTCCGCCATCTTGTTGAAAAAAAAATTATTCCCAAAATATCAAAATTGAGGACACTTTCAAGGTAAAACATAAAGAATATTAGAAAAAAGTTGAAAAACCACCCCGATGTGACCCCACAAAATCACCTCTAAAATTTCAAAACTTTAAAGTAAAATATCTCGGCGGCCATCTTGTTTTTTCAATTTTTTCTAATTTCATCGTATTAGTCGTCCCAAAATTATTCGAAAATGACACCAATATTGGGTAGGTGCTCACATAAATAAAAAAGTTGACAATCGCTGAGCGGCCGCCATCTTGAATTTTCGAACGGTCGGATTTTTCCCATACTGACCATAAGTAGTCAAGCAACTTTTCCGTACATCATTATAACCTCCCACCAATACTTTCGGCTGGGCTACTCGAAATGTGAAAAAACGGGAAAAAAAATTCTAGCTCCCAGTGTTGCCAGTTAATTTAGATGAAAATGGTCAAATGTCATTACGACGGCCACTAAAAATTTTTTGGTGAAATTTCTTGATTAAAAATGTTTCTCCTTCTACTTTTCATATTTTTGAATAGAAAGTTCACAAAAATGTATGAACAAAAAAAAAATCAACGTAACCTGGCAATACTTCAGACCAAGACCCATAACCGCGCCATACAAAGCGACCCCCTCAAATGTTGCCAACCTAAAAATTTTTTCCTTCAAAAAATGAAGTTTTTCGATCATTTTACAAAATGGCCGCCACGGGGTCCGTCATCTTGTCGAAAAAAAAAATATACCCCAAACGTCAAAATTGGGGATAGATGCAAGGCAACAAAGCAAAAAAATCGCAAAAAAGTTTAAAACCCAACGCAATCCGACCCCGCAAAGTAGCATCGAAAATTGAAAAATTTTAAACTTAAATATCTCGGCGGCCATCTTGTTTTTTCAAATTTTTCCAAATTCATCGTAACACTTTTCCCAACATTAGTCGAAAACGACACCAATCTCGGGTAGCTGCATAATAAAAAAAAAAGTTGGTCTTTTCACCTCGGCCGCCATCTTGGATTTTTGAAAAGTTGGAGTTTTCCCATAGATCCGGGAGTGAACCAAAAATTCCCCCATACATAGTATCTACCCCCCACCACTCCTTCTGGGAGATCAATTCGGGTTTTCGTAAAACGAAAAAAAAATTCCAGCAGTCAGTGTTGCCAGTCGACATCGACGAAAATGGTCAAATGTCATTATGACTACTACGACACGTTTGCTTGTGTGAATTTTTGATCAAAAATATTGCTCCTTCTACTTTTCATGTTTTTGAATAGAAAGTCCAAAAAAATATATGAACGAAGATAAAAAAAATGAAACCTGGCAATACTTTGGGTCAAGTTACACAACCGCCCGGAACAAAGGGACCCGCTCAAATGTTGCCAACCAGAAGAAAAACGCACCCAAAAAATGTCATTTTTCGTACATTTTTCAAAATGGCCGCCACCGCGTCCGCCATCTTGTCGAAAAAATTAATATTCCCAAAATATCAAAATTGAGGATACCTTCAAGCGAATGCAAAAAAAATACCGTAAAAAAGTTGAAAAACCACCCCGATGCGACCCCGCAAACTCACCTCTAAAATGGGAAAAATTCAAACCGAAATAACTCGGCGGCCATCTTGTTTTTTAAATTTTTTCTAATTTTTTCATAATTTCCTTCTTAAACTTTACGAATACCCTCGAAAACTTTTTGCAAAAGGCCATAAACAAAAAAGTTGACAATCGCCGCGCAGCCGCCATCTTGAAAATGGGAAATGTCAGATTTTTCCCATACTCATTGGAGGGCATGGAGAAAACCCGCCATAGACAACAAAGTCGTATCTCGACTCTTTCTGGGAGAACAATTATGTCAGTCAGTCAGTGGTAAGTCTAGGATTATATATAATAATAATAACTTCCAAAGGCAATACGCAACACCGAAGACGCTCACTTATTTAAAAAAAATGTAAATGAATATTTAATAAAAAAATGCTATTATAACATTAATGAATTTCTTACTGACATGACATAAAACTAAGCATAAAACAAATGACGTAGATAAATCATAATTATATCAATTTGACAATTTAAATACAAATTAATTTAATCCGACAATGTAATTGCTCTTTTTATTTTAATGTTAATTTTTAGAATTTATTGTTATTGATTTATATTTTGTAATTAATATTTAATGCTTAGGTATTTAATGAATTTCTGTTTAATAATGTATGTTACCGAATTAAATTTGCACGCCTAACAGGCTAGGATAGGAGGTCTAAGAACACATAAACACCTATGTAACATTGTATGCATGTAACCTTATCCTGCAAATAAAGCATTGATTGATTGATTGATTGATTGATTGATTGATTGAAACAGCTACATCAGACAAACAAAACGATCGATATCGCAGCGCGTACAAGAACACATCATAGCAGTCAAACAGAACAACGGAAACAAATCGTAATAACGGTGGGATTGTGGTCAAGCATTAACTTATTTGTGTAAAAAAAAAATTGGTTGTCTGTAAAGTCGGTTTATGGACAATGGTTTTACGTGATAACGTCTATTTCGTAGAAGAATAATTTATGAATAAATAATGTAATGTAAGAACGTAATGGAAGCCCTACGCACGGAGCCGCGGTGCTACTCGCCAGTTGTGTCAGCTTGAACATGGCTTGACGCGCCACCGCGACCCGCGTATCTAGCTAGATTATAATATTAAATTTCATACTAACTATACGATTTTAAACATATTTGAGTTGAAAATTTGGTTTAAATCGTTTTAAATATCAGGAGCTGCGCGACATCTGTGATTTTCTTGACTACAACTAAAGTCCGAGTCGATGTACTGTGTAAAGTTCTTTCAAGTAGTTCATACCTATAAACAGAGATGACGCTATTGTAGATTTTCGTTTTCATATAATAATAATACGTACGAGCTACGAGAAATCATTTCTTTTCAAAAGATTGTAAAATAAAATAAAAATGAAATGAAAAATGCCTTCCAAGCGGACCGATTACGCTTGAGTGGGAGAGAGACGGCCGGTCTAGCGTGCCTCTCTCTCTAATGCTGCGCGCGCTTCCGTGACGTTACTCGGTTTTCGTGAATGCCTCTCAGGCTCATCGTCTTTATAAACGTTATCACGTTAAAAATCAGCTGTTGCAGAACATCTTCTTGAATCGGGTACTAACCACTGGATCGAGCTTCACAACCCTCAGGTGATTGCCACGAAACGCCACCACATACCACGGCTAGTGCGTGAAGCTATCGAAATCAAAAACCACCCCAAAATTTTAATAGGGAGGACGGTTTTAAGTTAGCACCGACGCCGCGACGTGGAATCCAGTGCTGCAGTGGTTAGTTTATGTAAGTCTCGAAAAGCGTCGAGTGTTGTGCGGCAAGATGTGGTCAGTGTTGTGTGCCGTGATATGGTTCACAAAGCTCAAAAACGATCGAGACGTAAGGTTTGTACACTGATGACGTATTAGTGTCAAATGTCACCCGACATCCAACATCCGGTTACCGTCACTCATCATACGTCTGTCAACCTGTCAAGAGTTTCTCCGCACCACCGCAGTCTAGCCGTGACGTGACCACGAATTTTTATATATATACAGTAAAATGAAGTACGAATAAATTTAACAGGTGAACTCATCTAATTTCATGTCTTATTTTAATTCCGTATAAAAAGTATAATTATAAAAAGTAATTGAAGTGCATTTGCGGACAAAATTGTTATGAAGATATCCGTAGATTTTACTTTTTATGTTTCACACAATAGGCCTAAAAATAAATATCACAAAAATAGTTAGCACTACTATACTTTTCGCGTAAAATAAGTAGAAAATAATTTTTGATACGATTGTAGTGAATGTAAAGTTGTTGGTGTCTCTACTTATGTGGACAATTTAATACCACTAATTAAGTTAACTAAAAAAGGGCTACATTTGGCACCCGAGCACTTTCGATCTCGTCTATTTCCTGGTCTTAATGACCAAAAAACAGGCGACCGCGGCTCCCCCTCCCCTCCCCGCTTCGCTCGCCCTCTCCGACCGCCGTCACCCGACCATAGCCACGTTGCCGACCCAATACGACTAATGTTTCCGAATCAGCTGATTTTATATCGCTAATTAGTTATGAATCGACGTCCCTAAACCTTTGATGCACATACACAAAAAAAGGGGTCAGTGCTGCCCAGACACTAGTGTTGTATTGTATTGATCTCAACTTGTATCTCTCGCCATCCTGAATGCAGCGGCTGCGCGGCTGCATGTGCCAACTGCCGACAGTGCAGCAGCGCAGCGCACGGAGCGAGGTGCGGTGCTGCGCCGCCACATGGCCCGCGGCCGGCGCACTGTGGAACGAAAACAAAAACAGTGGCCTTAAGGGCCAAATTTAGTAGAATCGGATTCTACTAACTAATACGGTTATTTTATATTCTATAATTTTTTTTGTATTGTTAATATTTATTGCGTTACGGCATTATGAAAATTTTGTGAAAAAAATACATAATTCGGCTCTTTTTCTTAAATAACCTTTAACAAGGTAGTAAAAAACATAACTGGATTTGATGGTATTTTGATAGATTGTAAAAAATCATGATTCCATCCACACCACCCTTATGACGTCATTTGTTTTGATCAAAATCCACATGTAAACAATAGAAAGCTTATCAGGTATCTGAATGGCGTCATTTGTTTTGGTATAAATCAAAAATGATCAAAAGAAATGGGTCAAAACTAATTATACATTAGACTTATTTCGTTCTAAACACGGTGATTGGTTGGATGCCGAGGTTGCGTGGCCAGATTTCATAAAGAGAGCATTTGATGAAAGTTCTAATATAATCGAACACGATATTCCCAGCACATCAACCCAATTTATACTCGTATCACCATCAAAACACAACGTAGGAACCTCCACTGAGGTCAGTCCAAGAAAACCTTTTTGTGAACTACAGCCTAAACAAAGAAAGAGACGCGTATCAAATATTGAAAAAACCATGTCTTTCGATGAAATATCACACGTATTTGCTATGAAATTAAGAGATAATGGTCGTGGAGAACTTGCCAATATAATTAATCACTTAATTAAAAATCCACAAAAAGAGAAAAAAGTAAAAGAATGCATTAGTGATAGTTCAAAAACATCAATATTTACTGCAGACAAGACGTCAGGGTTATTTTTATCGCTAAAATTATCCAAATGGCAATACAATACTCAATAGAAATCGATACAATACTCGATAGAAAAATCGTAGAGGAAAAAAGTGGAAACTTATTTCCTTCCTACTTTAGTGTTCAAAAGGCTAAACAGTTATGTTATCCACCTGTAGAGGACATAACATTAACAGATACCACTGTTAAAATAAAACTACAAGCACTTTTAGATTTGACAACGAATCGGTTATTGAAATCAATTACCGTAGATGGCGACTGTAGAGATATGAAATTAATAAGTAAATGGGGTTTTGATGGTGCTTCCAACCAGGCTACATACAAGCAAAAAATTGAATCAGAGACGGATGATAATGCAGACGATTCTAGCATATTTATGGGGAGTTTAGTACCTATCAAGTTAGAATCTGGAAAAAAAACTATTTGGGAGAACGAGTCCTCAAAATGGCGACATTATGGTGTCGCCCACTATTTTTCAAATTCATCAAAGAAAATTCGGTAACAAAAAAACAGGAAATGACTTCAATGGAATCTGAAATTAGCGCTCTGCAGGACACAAGTAAATGATTTAAAAATATCACACTCATTAATCCATAAATCCATGATAGATGGAAAAATTTCATCTATATTGAGTAATACATCAACACAAACATGTGATATATGTAAGGCTTATCCCAAAGAAATGAATCAATTACATGTTTTATCTTAAAAAACAATCAACACAGACTTATATAAATATGGCCTTTCATTATTACATATGTGGATACGCATGATGGAATGTATTTTACACATAGCATATAGGTTAGATTTTAAAACTTGGACGGTAAAGGGGGATAAAAAATAATTATGGAGAGTAAAAAAAGATTATTCAAGACGCCTTTAGGGTGCAAATGGGTTTACTGGTTGATATAGTTAAACAAGGTCACGGCACAACAAATGATAGTAATACGGCAAGACGATATTTCGCAGACTATAAAAAGACAGCATCTATTACGGGAGTTGATGAAACTTTAATTCGGAGATTCGGAACTATTCTACAAGTTCTGTCTTCGGGGCATAATATAAATGTAGAAAACTTTAGAGTCTTTACCCAAGACACAATGATAATGTATTTTGATTTATATAAATGGTATTACATGCCTTCAAGCGTTTACAAAGTTCTTGCTCATGGAGCAGATATAATAGCCAATTTTGGACTTATTCCGATTGGTAAATTATCTGAAGAAGCATCTGGGGCCAGCAATAAAGATTTTAGACGGTACAGATTAAACCATTCTCGTAAATTCAATCGAAAAGCCACCAACCAAGACATTTTAAATAATTTGTTAATCAGTTCAGACCCATATATTTTAACTAAACGTACAACGAAAGCACAAAATACTTTCAGACGAAGCAAAAGCATTATTAGTTTTACAAGATACTGTCGATGAAGATATGGATGTCGAGAATTTTGATTATGTAAATGTAGACTCACAATCAGATTTTGAGGTTGAACATTCCGTTTCCAAGCCTGAGCCAGAGTAATTTTAGTTTCAAACATTTCTTTCTTTGTCACCTTTCCTAAATAACTGTTGACATCTTTCGTAGATCGCAATAATCTCGAAGCTCGATTACTAGTTGAAATGCCACTAATAATCGAGCATTCTCGAGATTATTATTTTTTAAACAATGTGGCCTGTAGGCCTACTGGGGACACCACTAAAAAAAGCGCACCTAGTTCTCTACTTCATGGGTGGTGTGGAATAGAGTTTAAGAAGAGTATGTCGTCTTAGATAAGTTGACGATTTATATTTTTCATTTAAAAAATATAACTGAAACAGCGTAGGTAGATATGGATTTTTATAGTTTCGCACGTTTACTACATGAAACTACAAGTAACTCTTTGAGATATGGTGAGGTTTTGGCGTGAAACGACGTTTATCACCTTATCATCTATACTAAAAATATTAATTTTTTAAAAATCAACTTTCGGGCATTTCCGGGCCGAGAAGGTATATAGTATGTATACAGTTATGGTAGTTCAGCCATAGTACTATACGAATCTATATACGGCACCTTAACGAAATTATACGCCTTGCCGTAAAAGCCATATTTTACTTTTTCTCCATACAAAAAAATCTTCAAGTTGCTATATCTCTGAAAATACTCTGTTAATCGAGAATACTCAAAAGCTATTTTATGTTTGCACTAAAAAGTAAAACCCGATTCTGTAATAATATTTCAGAAAAAGTGATTTTCATTTTCATGTGACCCTAAGTCTATGAAGAACAGTTTACGTTCCACCGTGCGGCGCCGACGCGTAATGGTCATAGCACACATATCAACTCGTAAACGGAACGTAAACGTATCAACTCTTGCATGTCAGTATTCTTTGTATGAAACTCCCTACTGTAAAGCACACTTATCGGATCCGTAACGTAATCGCCTCGCCTCGAGACAAGCTTACGGTGCGTGGACGACTTGCCGTAGCCGCGCTTACGTCTCACCGTACGCTATCCGTCGACTTTCCGTTTCCTCGTGCACGCCCCGCGCCGCGGCTACCGTTGCGTCGGCGAACTGCTGTCATTCATTCCGTCAACCAGCGGCCGGCGAGCCGTAAGCGCGGCGTCGCCTAGCCGTAGCCGAGCTTACGTTAGGTTGACGGCGAGGCGATCCGGTGCCGATCCCTTTCCGAGTTGATATGTGCGCTACGACCATAATGCGCGTCTCTGCAGTGTGCTCCGAACGCACTACTATTTGTCCGGAAATAGCGGTACAAGTACTCTTTACTCCTATACTCGTATTATGTACAGTTTCAGCATTTTGCTCGCTAATTTCTCTTTACGACTGATATGATACATTTCCCTGCAGCGACTTCTCATCAACGATAGGTCAGGGCACATCTTCAAAGTACCAACTCGACTTACGTACATCGTAATATCTTTTAGACTCTTATCATCTTGTCGGAAGTATGATAGGAGCCGGAGACTCCTTAAGACCCGATAAATCTCTTCGGGCATACGACCACTACATAAATTATGTTATTAGGAATAGTGACAGCTTTGTAATTTCAAAGTTAGTCTTCTCCGTTGATTTGGGAATCCTGGAATTCCTGGACGCTTCTCTACCACAAACCTCGGAAAAGGAAACAACCGTAAGGAAACCTGAAAGTTTTCCAATAATTTCTCCAAGGCTTGTCGTTGAAAATGTCACGATATGAGAAGAAATCCTAACTAAAAATAATGAGGCAGGAATGATATCTAGATATATAGATAGATAGACTTTAAAACATCCTCTTTTATGTCTTTAATTTCACAGAGCAAACACTTCACTATTCCATTCCGACGTTGTTCCATTTTGATCGAATACAAGTATGCATACACTGTCCGGCGCTTGGCGACTGGCGAAATGCAAGCGAGCGCAGTGTTCAGAGTGTGTTGCGAGTATTGTTGCAAGGAGTGTTAGTTAGTGAACCTGCGCCCTGAAATACTTGGAGAGGTCATTCCGTGGCGGCGGGGGCGGCGGGGGCGCCCAGGCGGCGGAGCGGGCGTCAGGTAGGGCGGCAGCGCGGCGCCGGCGCGTGACGTCACCACCGGACACCATGCGCCACCGATATCTCAGCGGTATGCGTATGGATTCCTTTCCGGATGACGGAAACAGTCATGGCGTGCGTTTGGAATGCCACTTATATTGAACATTACAACTGCAAGCTACTACTGTAATGTTCGTATAAAATATTTGTTGCCGCAGTAACTGCTAACATCAGCTTTTAGTTTAAAATTAAATCTGTGTTGTGCCCCTGGCGTTCGGTGACGCAGGCCACAGACAAGCCATAAACTGAGGGACCATCGATACGAGAAACAAAATGAAACAAAAATATTTACTGCTTCCTCTTTACCGACTTTAACTTCAAGGACAATTTAGTGGAAAACGATATCATTGTAAATGAATTGACATATTTGAGATGTCAGAGTTTTTATACTACTTCGCCATACAATATCAGCCTCTTAGAGAGAGAGTGAATTTTGCAAAGGGCATTGTTAATTTTTCAATGCTTATTTTGTTAGGCGTGTGCCTTTTTTGGTTCATAATCTATTTCATTTCGGTGACATATCAATTTTACAAACTTAAAGTCTTTTAATATCTACCTATCTTAGCACAATTTCACCAACATTTCCGCGAAGTTTCTACTGGCGCGATGGCGCGCCGTGTTTCAGTCAGGCAGCTGGGAGAATGAGAGTTAGTGGCACAGTTTGTGCCAATAATATTGTATCATGTATTGATCTGATGATGAAATATGATGAAGTAACAACGCCTCCGATTTGCAAGGGCTGATTTCGACTCTAAGCTCACCTCGGAATTTACAAAATTATGGGTATTAGAAATGAAATTACAATATTCATTGTTGCTCAAGGGATGGAGCACCGTGCGAGAGGTGAAGGAGCTGCTCGGCGTGACCTGGCCAGAAGCGCGCCGCGACCTGACTCCGCCAGAAATCAATACAACGTTGAGCGAGGCAGGTATGTACGAGACACGAGTAAATATAAAATGTTAACATAAACACGAACAATCCATTACACATTGTTAACTTTTTTATTGACTTCGCCGTTAATATGTCCGACACGAGTTACGTGAAATGTGAAACTAACTAGGTTAGCGCCGGAGCGAGTGAGAAGCGACTCTGTCGCACAGGCTTAGGGTTGAAACTAACGTGACGTGAAGTGTGTCACCGGCGCGGCGGCGACACTCGGCCGGCCGGTGGATGGTGGCAGGTACTGGCAGGACGCAGGACGAGCGCTCGAGCGCGGTGATCGTCGAGAGGCGACTAATGCCACTAATGGGGTCATAAATCTGGGCAAGCGGCGCAAGTAGCCGACAGCGACACACCTGCGTGGTGGCGCTCGCCCGCTCGCCCGCTCACCTGCGGGCCCGCGTTCGACGCCCGCGCGAGCCACAGCGGCCACACCACACCGCACTCTGCCCGCGACGCTACTGTTACTCGGTGCATACATTAACTCTGTGTTTATGGCGCCTACTTTATTTCGACTGTACTGGTTTTTTATATCCCTGCTCTGTATTCATTATTTAAATTTGGCTCTGTATTCATTATTTAATAGCCGTATTGGGGCGGCTTAGAATACTAACCCCAATCCCTCGCCGGATGGGTGTCGTAAAAGGCGACTATATCCGGCCCGCTGGTGGTAGGGTACCTCGGAGGGATTATATTGGTGATATTGATTTTAATACTTTATTAATACCATTACCACTATTATTATTTGTCCGTGGGATACGTCTGGATGGCAACCACCCTCAAGTTTGAGTCTGCCGCCAAATGACTTGTCGTGTTCCGGCTGAGGGCTTGAGTTCCAGTTCTCTCCCCCCTCCCCACCTTTCCTAATCCTATGTGCAGTGACTTGTTGGCGTTTCCTTGGGACCAACGAATTTTTTTGAGGCACCGTTGCTCGAGTGGACGTGGTGTGTTGGCGTGGCGGCCAGGGAGACCTGGTGAAACGGCTGACCTGCCGCAGGCCGCCCGCCGGACAGTACAGGGACCCGAACCCAGACAACACTTGTAACCTCTGGTTTGGGAGGCTGTCCCACCAGCCGGCGCATAATCCCGTCGCGTGGACCCCGTGCCGGAGTAAGAGACCGGAGTGGTACCCGGTGTCCACGCTCGGGGGGGACCAGGGGCCCTTCCGTCCGCCACGCCAGCAACTCATATTCTCCCCTTGCTAGCACGGTGTCATGAATTCAAGCCTTGTTCCGAGGGTCACTAACTGATCATTGCATCTCCTACCTGTCTCCCCTTCTTTACACTTTTTAAATTATGGGTAAGTCAAAAAAGAGAAAAAGGTTAAACCAAGCGGCAACCCCTGATACCCCTACCACATTGAATGTCGACATGTGCAATATCAGGGGAATTCATAGCAATCTCATTGCTGTCCACCACCATCTAGAGACAGCAAAGCCGGCCCTACTCTTTTTGACGGAGACTCAGATATCATCACCGGGTGATGCATCCTATTTAAATTACCCCGGCTACAGGCTAGAGCACGCATTTATACGGCGTGCCGGGGTATGTGTGTTCATTCGGGATGATATCTGCTACTGCCGTCTGACCTACCTTGAAGACAAGGACCTATCAGTGCTATGGATACGCGTGGACATTGGAGGCCACATCCGGGTTTACGCGTGCCTTTATAGGTCCTATAGCGGAGACGTGGAGACAACTCGATTATTTGAGCACGTCCAAAGATCGGCCGACAAAGTGCTGGAGCAGTACACTTCGGCGGAGTTAGTGATTTTAGGGGACTTTAACGCCCACCACACGGACTGGTTGGGGTCTAATATCACTGACTTCGCGGGAAGATCTGCTTTTGATTTCTCCCTGGCATATGGACTCACTCAGGTCGTTACTGGCTTTACCAGAGTCCCTGATGTTGAGAACCATACTGCTTCTCTGCTAGACCTTCTGCTGACTTCTCACCCATCTGACTACCGAGTAGTGGTTATGGCTCCTCTTGGATCATCTGACCACTGCTTGGTTAGTACTTCTGTACCCTTGAAGCGCCAGGAGGGATCTCGACCCTCCGGAACGCGTCAAGTTTGGCACTACAAGTCAGCAGACTGGGACGGACTCAGGGAATTCTTGAGTTCGTACCCCTGGAGGCAGCTCTGTTTTGTATCGGGAGATCCGAACGCGTGCGCCGACTCAGTAGCTGATGTGATACGACAGGGCATGGAATGTTTTATTCCTAACTCTGTCGTATCCATCGGTGGTAAAAACCAGCCCTGGTATAACGGTCCTTGTATCTCGGCATCTAACCGAAAGCAGGCCGCTTACCAGGCCTGGGTATCAGCGTACGCGCGTAAAGATCCATCCACCCCAAAGCTTAAGACAAAGCTCAACGCTGCCTCCCGGTCAGCAAAGAAGCAAATGGCCAGGGCGAAGGCAAAGTTCATCGGCAGAATTGGTGAGCGACTGGTCGGTTACCCCTCTGGTAGTCGTGAGTTCTGGTCGTTGGCTAAAGCTGCCGAGGGCAACTTCTGTCGGTCATCTCTTCCATCACTGCGTAAACCGGACGACTCCGTGGTCCACACGGCAAAAGGGAAAGCCGAACTTCTTGGCACCCTTTTTGCCGCCAACTCGACTCTTGATGATAGGGGGACCACACCGCCTAACATCCCGCGGTGTGAGAGCTCGTTGAGTGATATACTTTTTACCCAAAAGTCTATTAGACGGGCTCTACAGTCCCTCAATACCAAGAAGTCGAGCGGACCAGACGGTATTCCCGCAGTGGTGTTAAAGACGTGTGCTCCCGAGTTGTCTCCCGTCCTAACGCGCTTATTCTCGCTATCTTATGCCACAGGAGTAGTACCGTCTTCGTGGAAGGTTGCCCTCGTTCATCCCATCCCCAAAAAGGGCGATCTCAGTGACCCGGCTAACTACAGGCCTATAGCGATAACTTCCCTGCTTGCGAAGGTAATGGAGCGCGTGATTAACACGCAGCTCCTAGGGTATCTGGAGGATCATCAGCTGATCAGTGATCAACAATACGGTTTTCGTCATGGTCGCTCAGCTGGTGATCTTCTAGTTTACCTCACACACCGGTGGGCTCAGGCTCTTGATCGCAACGGGGAAGCTCTGGCAGTAAGCCTAGATATCGCTAAGGCCTTCGACCGGGTCTGGCACAGGGGCCTTCTCACGAAGTTACCATCTTACGGTCTTCCTGAGAGGTTATGCAATTGGGTTGCCAGCTTTCTATCTGAGCGACATATTAAGGTCGTAGTTGACGGTTGTTGCTCAGATATGAAACCTATAAATGCTGGCGTTCCCCAAGGGTCTGTGTTATCTCCTACGCTATTCATTCTGCATATCAATGACATGCTGCAGCATACGAGTGGCATCCATTGCTATGCGGATGATAGTACAGGGGATGCCTACTACACAGCCCCCGCCAATGCCTCTCAGTTGCAAATGGTAGATAGCAGAATGAAACTTGTGTCTGAAGTCGAGAACTCTCTGGAGCAAGTCTCGGAATGGGGTCGACTCAATCTAGTCGAGTTCAACCCCGCGAAGACACAAGTTTGCGCGTTTACCGCTAAAAAAACCCCATTCGTCATAGCGCCTCAATTCCAGGGTACCGCGCTCACCGTGAGTAATAGTGTTGGGATTCTGGGAGTTGACATCTCGAGTGACGTACAGTATCGGCGTCATTTAGAGGCCAAGGCTAAGCTGGCCTCCAAGAAGCTTGGTGTTCTGAACCGGGCTAAGCAGTACTTCACTGCGAGGCACCTGCTTATGCTCTATAAAGCTCAAGTCAGGCCCCACATGGAGTACTGCTCGCATCTTTGGGCAGGGGCGCCACAATACCAGCTTAACCCATTTGACGCCATACAGAAGCGCGCGGTCCGAGTTGTCAACGACCCACGAGTCACTCACAGGTTAGAACACCTGAGTTTCAGAAGAGACATCGGTTCTCTCTGCGTGTTCTACCGACTTTACAACGGTGAGTGCTCCGAGGAATTGTTCGATTTGATGCCTACGTCTCTTTTCCATCATCGCACCACTCGCCGAGGATTGAAGTTCCATCCACATCGATTGGAGTCGTGGAGTACCACTACAGTCCGATTCGCACGAACTTTTTTGCCACGTACGTGCAAACTGTGGAATGAGCTTCCTTCCGAGGTATTCCCGGAGCGCTATGACATGGGGCTCTTCAAAAAAGGTGTAAAAAGAGTTCTCCTTCAGGGCCGGCGTTGCATAGGCGATTCCTCTGGTATTGCTCATGTCCATAGGCGACGGTAACCACTTACCATCAGGTGGTCCGTCTGCTTTTTCGTCTGCCCTTCAGGCTATAAAAAAAAAAAAAAAAAAAAATTCTGTTTTAATTTTAATGATTTGCTGGATATGTAAATTTTATCCAACAATACGCTCGCAACCGGAATTGTAAAAATATTTAAATGAGTCATTTAAGTTCTAAATGGACGTACCTAACCTACTGTAACTAGAATGCGTTATTTTAGGCTGCTGAGGTGTAGTGTAACTGTAAGGCCTCTCGCTAAAAAACATTTTGTTCACTTTAGTTTAGTATGTAAGGTAGAAGAAAAGTTGTTTCCTATATTATTATAGCAGTCTAGAATTCTCTGGAAACAGAACCGACTGTAGATTAATTATCTATAAAAGGCTAATGGAATTTTATAAGGAACTAAGACTGGTTTTGGTTCCTTTATGTGTCGTATCACCTAATAAAGTTAGGCGCCGGCCACACAGAAAAGACGCAAGACACGGACCCGTCGCAGTCGCGGCGCCCGTTTAATCTACTTTCATACAAAATGTATGCAGCCGTCGCGACGTAAAACATACAGAAAAGACGGGACGCCGACACGACGCTTTCTCGTCGGCGCCCTGTTGGAAAACATACAGAAAGGACAGGACGCGGGCCTGCGTAGGCGCCAGCGGGGGAGCGGAAAGGACGCGGAGAGCAGGTCTCTTAAAACGTAGTGATTAAGTACTCTGTGGCCGGGAAAAGCCCAGTGTACACCGACCGTCACGCCCGTTCCTTGTCTTTTCTATATGTTTTAACGGCGCCCTGTCTGCGACGGGTCCGAGCCCCGTCTTCGTCTTACGTCTTTTATGTGTGGCCGGCGCCTTATCGAATTAAATTTTCTTTTGTTATTATAAGCCTACATTTATTTTATTCACCAAGAAACTAAAAATGTGACTTGCGGACATCGAATGTGTTTTAAATATGAAAGAAATAGGTATTGATAATTGTCTCTTACACACTATAATTAAGTACAATTGTGTGAAATAGAGACTTAAGTATTAAAATTTTTATGAGGTGTTACTTAAAAAAGGTAATTAATTCCGGCTAGTTAACTCGCCAGAATAATTGAGTGTGAATGTGATGCGTTCCGCTCGGCTCGCCACCGCCGCGCCCGCACCGCGCCGCACCACAACCGCACCACAACCGCACTGCAACCGCACCACAACCGCACCACAACCGCACTGCAACCGCACCGCGCCGCACAGCTCGCAGCACGGAGCACGGCGTATTGTAATGAGCTAGTGATAATTACATCGAGTCGGCCCACAGATACTCGCCACTTAATTATGCTCTAAATTATTTCAACGATGTTGTTGAAACGTTACAATGTGTTGTAAAGTAGAACAAACAGATAAAAATGAAACATGCTCATCAGGTTCGTATTCATACAATTGTATCGTCTCGTACTATTGTCAATGTTTTAGCAATATTCGATTAAAACATTTAATGAGATCGACGTATACACTCCCTGTAACGACTTGAGTATCAGCGTGGGGTGCGGGGTGGGGTGCGAGGTGCGGGGTGCGGGGTGCGGGGTGCGGGGTGCGGGGTGCGGCGGGCACACCCCTCTAGCTATTGACCTAAAATAGTGCACTGGACACTGGGGTCACATTCGGGGTCGCTGTACTATGTATAGTATCTTAAATGCTGTAAGTACTCAACAGATCGGCGTCTATATGGCTCTTAATCTTTTTCTATGTTAAATCAGGCCTGGCGCACTCTGCACTTTTGGTATGATGTTACGAGTACGTGCCGCGTTGGACGTGTCGGGCCAATTTCAGAAGGACGCAGCCGGGCCTCGCCGTACGTGTCCATACATTCGTAATCTATCATCACAAAAAAAACAACCCTGAAGTTTTCAGAGAGGATAAGAGTTAGGATTAAAAAGAGAGACAACGTCTAGATGTCAACGTCTGTTGACGATTAGCGCTGTGCGACCTGAATTACACTTTATTGTGTTGGAGCAAGAGTCGCTATTTATTTGAATGATTTTGCGGAGTGACTCTTCTGTACCAATCGGTACTAAGATATTATGTATTCAGAGTCGGTAGCACGAATATTTGCGAAAAAACATTGGTATCGTTGACGTAAGCAATTTGTACGAATACTTTGGTCACAACCTTTGATATTCGAACGCGTTACTTAACATTGTCAAGCTGGATCTCTACCTTTTAAGTACTCTGTGTCCCTACTTATGTAGTTTGACGCCTTTAGAAGTACTGCGTTTGTTATCAAACTATTGTTTTGTGAATTTTGTAATTATACGAAGTTAAAGTAATTTAAAGAAGAAGGTCTCCGATGCTGTGGAGTAGGTAGTTAGTGAAGAAGACGAAGTGCCAGTTGCTTCTCGACCATAAGTTAGATTCGCGCAGTGCAGTGTACTTCAACCCATTTATTGTGCGCTTTACAACCGAGCTCTTACCTACATTCCTGAAGGAGTTCTGGCCGAACGACTGACGACCAGCCACCGAATGAGCGTCTTTCTACGTCAATAAAATTAATGATTAAAATATAAATCTATTATATTGATGTGTTATGGCACTATATGTATGTTAGTTTGTAGTTAGTAAGGTATTTACTGGACCTCGTTGCCTAAAATAAAGATATTATTATTTATTATCGACCTTTATATGGCGCCTCAAGTGTGACGTTATTTAATTAAGGTCAACTCGGCGAAGACCGTCTGGAGGGTAGGACCGTACAGTACGAAATACAACGAATTCTGAATAACTACAGCAAATACAACCCAGCGTACAAACACTTTAAACTGTTTTAGTTTCAATTAATTGACATAGATGGCGCTATTTATAACACAAAGAGAAAAAAATACGTATAAAATTTAGTCGGGCTATCAACTTGCAACACGACCTAGCAACACTTTGGCAAAAAAATATTTTAAGTGGTTTTTCATCATATTTATCAAGGTTTGTGTAGCTAATTTAATTAATTATCAATATCATTATCTAAATATTATATTAGAATAGAATAAAACATATTTTTTACGAAGTTACATCTAGTGAAAAAAACCAATCCTCAAATTGCAATAGTGGAGAAGTCCGTCTAGTTCTTGGAGGGAAAGATCGGCATGTGCCGGTCTTCGTCGTTTCCAGATGTAATAAACCTTTTACGCCTAAGCAAATTTTATAAAATTAATCCTTATACATATGATTCGTATATTTAAGCTTCCTGCGTAGTGAGTCTCTCTTAAAACCTCTTAAGGTCTACTCTTAAAATCGATAATCAATATTTCATTTCAATTGCCGTGTTATTTTATTATTTTTCTTTGACTCATACATTTATGCTATTATAATATTCTATTTTATACTTTCGACGAATTTATTAGCACTAGCGCTGAAAAAAAACCAATTATAATATGAATATAGAAGAAGGTGTATTTTAGTACCTACTTCGATTAAGTAAGTTGGTTTTTGATCTCTTAAATGGTAGACCTAAAGAAGGCGATTCCTTTTAATAAAACTGATATACAAAAAAAAACGATTTTTTAATTTGATTTAATTGTTTTTTACCCCTGAGTTTCGATCTATACCGGACTTACCCGACATACGTATTTTTTTGCGATTTATGACGATTAGAGCGTTTAATATGAAAAACGATAGCACACATTTAAATGGCGTTGAAATACATACGCGTATACAATGTCTATATTCACGTAAACCGACTACTTGTAGGTTTTTTTTCCACAAGACGGTCTTACCTGACGTGGTAGTAAAGTCCGTCTATTTCACCATATTTTCAAAATTAATTTTTATTTCATTAATCGATGACCTTAAAGTAATTTTTAGAGTTTTTTTTAATGGTCAACTAAATATTTGATTACCTAATTCAATAAAATTTGCCTAAAATGTTATAGAAATGGCAAAATTTGCCTAATGAATTACATTTTTAATGAAGTATGCCGGTCTTCGACGAGTTGACCTTAAGTACTTATGTTGATGTATATTTTAATCGCTTATAGGTATTTTACTTATAATAGAAAACTAATCTTGTTGATACTAATGGAAGAATTATTAAATAGAAAATGCATTTGTATTTCGCATAAACTTATTTCTTACTTCAATAAAGTAGCAGGTTGGTACACAACCTTGACTTTGAGGATAATTATTATATTTAGTTTTATTTTAAAGACGACGAAGTTAATTGCACTACATTTTAAAACCTGCTTTGCTAAGAAGATATCAATTTTAAATACCTACGTTTTCATTGCAGTTGCAAATTAGTGATTATTATGCTCTGCGATTTATTTCACTGAAAGCAAATTAAATAACACAATCATATTTTAGTCATTGGATTGGTCATATAATATTAAGAATATTTTCTACTGAAACAAATTACTCTATATCCATTACTCCGCTACTTCCAATCAATCGTGCAGGAAAGTTCTTCTTGGATTTTTACTTCAATTTAGTTTTAAAAATAATTAAAACACTGAAATTCTAGCCATCTAGTTTGCAATTGTCAAATCATTAGAAGGCGTTGTTACTATTATATTTATTATATTATTATCTACATTACGACTTACGACGACGACAATGATGATGATGATGATGATGATCTTTCACATCATCAGAATAGGATGTAACAAGATTATTATATCATCATTACTGATCAGTAACAACGCCATCTAGATTCTGTGTTACAGATTACAAACGTAACGCATAACGAATAACGTAACGGATAAAGTTTTACTTTACTCCTCATACATTTTTGATACCGCGGGCTTAAATATGAAAATCGATTCTAAAGGAGTTAAACTCCAAAATACCTAATCGTGCTACGGACACCGTTATTAATTTTACAGCTGCAAATAAGTATATTCATACATGCAAGAAACATCAAAATGACAAAAAAGTAATACAAATACGAATCCAATATTATCTACTGTCATAACTGTCAATTATTGTCATTGCCTATTCAAGACCTAATATTTATTTATTAAAATGATAATTTGACATCTATTCGTCGTAATCAGTGAATGTCGTGACGAACTGTCATTGACGGATGTGCACGAACGTGGACATGAGGCTTTACGTTACATGATTGTGTACCTCATCAAAAACATAAATGTGAAATGAGAGTCAAGTTTAAAAAAAGAGGATTGAGCTCTTAGTGGGTGCCAAGTTCTGTGTAGAAAAGCCTAAAATTTTAGTCACAAGAACATGTAATTCAAGCAAACATTTGACTTGATTAGTTAATAAAATATTAATGAAAGTAGTTGTAGGCCTATTTTGAAAATTAAACCTTGCTAAATAGATTTAATTAATTTTAATAATATGATGAATTTATTATTTAATTTTGGCGGGAGATGAACTTGTCCGTACTGAAATCTTGTATCCTTCCGCAGCTGCGGCGGTTGCGGCGGTTGACGTCCATTAAACATGAATAAGCATGAAGTATGGAATTCGTAGAATTTATGAAGTATGAATTTCTAATTTATGGAATGTTAGTAAAAGCCTCAAATTAAATAATGAAATTCTAACTATGGAAAAATCCACGGTTTTCTTAGGTGTCACCTTAGATTCTAAACTTCAATGGGGCACCCATATAACGGCTCTCGCTAGTAAGCTAAGTAAGTCAGTTTATGCCATTAGAAAGATAAGACAGTTTCCTGATGTAGAAACTGCTAAACTTGTTTATTTTGCATACTTTGATATCTAAAATTGATGCTATGTTTGTTTTGTAGAAAACGGCGATTAGAGCTATTTATAAATTAAAATCACGTGATTCTCTGAGTGAGAAATTTAAAGAAATAGGCATATTAACAGTAGCCTCAATTTATTTACAGTAATATTATATTCAAGCAGATTAGTGATACGCATAATCATCTAACTAGAAACAGACGTAGAAACAGACAACAACGAATTTGGTGACGTCATCTTTTCGCCTGAGTAGGGTACAATACAACGTTCTTAATATATGAGGCTCAGTGTACATTTTTTCAATAAATTACCTAAGTCAATATGTGATTTTCCTATCCAAATGTGTGACATGGCAGCTAGTAGGCAAAGGATACTATAGTAAAAATAGTAGAATATATTAATGACAAAGACGCCTGGAAATTAGTGTTATTTATAATTATAATAGTTCCATCCAATTAGACTAGCCGGGAGGAGAAATTATGATGGACACCCTAGGTATTTACATCATCGAATACTTGTAAAATATGTAGGAACACGATTAAAAATCTGTAACTTACAGAAACAGGTAACTCTGTATGGGATTTGTTATTTGTTATTGGTTATTGTGTTTATACTGTAGGTAATACAATTATTTCATAATATATTACCATCTTTTGTGAATGCGACAATTGAGGCCACAGTGGGGCACACAGCACACAGCACACAGCACAGCAAGCTGCGCGGTGTAGGTACGTGCGTCTAATTGGGCGGAACGGTTTCACCGGCGGTGGTGGCGGTGGTGGCGATGCAATGGTGACGGCGCCCGCAACCAATTAATTGGTTAATTTATCGCTTGCACTCGCCCCGCGCCCTTATCTCGTCTTTCACACGGCGAGCCTAATTCACTAGTCACCGTTGATCAAGTCAAACTCATTTCGTTTCTATTCCAATGAACCTACATCGCTTTGGCCTTTTGAAAAGCAATCCTCAACTCTACGTTTCATAATTTCGTGCGCGTTACCATTCTGGACCGGGTACATCGTCACTTATTACGGGGAATAGATGTTAAGTTTTACTTATGATAAAAATTAAATCGTGGATACAACAACGTAACGTAACGTAAAATTAAATTAATGATTAACTTATAAACAAGTGAAAATTAATTTTTAACCGACTTCAAAAAAAGGAGGAGGTTCTCAGTTCGACTGTATTTTTATATTATTTTTTTATTTTTATGTTTGTTACCTCAGAACTTTGGACTGGGTGAACCGATTTCGATGATTCTTTTTTTAATCGAAAACTGGTGCTTGTCGTGTGGTCCCACATAAATTTGAGCGAGATCTGACAATGGCATCCATGTCAAAAGCATATAAGTCTTAAATTTGCATTAAGTATGTGCGCGATAAATGAACGAATAACTCAATATCGCACCAATCGATTTCGATGATTCTTTTTTTATTGGATGTATTTCATTTGAAGTCGGTTATTTTTTTGTTAAAATGTAGATTAGATTATTTTGAGTGTGCCCTCAGGCGTCGAATGATCAGTGCTAAATACAATAGCAGCATGATCGGTCTGTGTGCTGTGTGTTGTGTGCTGCGTGCTGTGTGCTGTGTGCTGTGTGCTCAGTGCCCACGACATCCTCAGGGCAGGAGGAAGCGGCCGCGGCGGCTGCACCGCTAATATTAACAACCCAATTAGTAACGTTTAACAATATTCATCTTACTATATTGCGTTATATTACTCGTAAACTAACTAACTGTATTTATTAAAACTCCTAAAACTGATTTACATTTTGTTTTATTGCTCATAAATCTTTCTTTATTTGCTACTTTAAATAAATACTTACCAATTCCTTGAAAGTTTTGATTCAAAAGCAATCCTCCAAAATATAAGGAGAAAACCATAAAGTAACTATATTTCAACATTAACTAGCACCGCGAGTATCAAATGTAATGAGTTATTCAGATAAATATAATTATAGGGATCGCGTGATAATTTACGCCAGCATTTTTACAGATATACCTGTAGAGACTACAGTAAATTGTTCGGGCATGATTCAGTATAGTCGCGGTCGCGGTGGAGACCAGCGGCCGCACTCACAATGGTTCCTTGCCGTGAGCCACCACCATGTAGCCATAATAATCTGAATGTTAGTCAATTATTAATCAAATTACACTATTGTCATGTACCCATATGCCAATCTATAAGTAACGTGGTCCTGTTACCTGTACTTAAGTGTTGTTTTGCTAAAATAAATGATGTTCTTTAGTAATATCACAAGCACCCAAGATTCGAGAGCAAATATCTCTGTGTCACATGCACATCGTTTGCGGAGCAGCGTCTAGGCTGGGCAGCCAGGATCCTTCGCATGTCAGGGTTCCTTGCTTATCTTTAATTCTGTATTCAAATTCAATGGAATAGTGGCGGGCGCCGGCGCCGCGTCCTCGGCTGTGTCAACATGTTAACAAGTGAATTTTCCCACAGCCGCAGACACCGCACAGATACCATATTGACGTGAAGAGCGAGCCGCAACCCGCAACCGCAACCGCAACCTGCGTACACTTCCAATTAACGCCCCCCGATTACTACTCCGTATTTTGTTAAAAAGGTTCGCCCGAGAGACCCGCGACCCAACTGTTTACACAACTGAATGTTTTCATGTAGGTATTTAAACTGTATAGGTACTGGGTTGGAATTTATGTACCTGCGTTGTTTATTGTTAATACAGAAATCCCTTTCCCGTGTCGTAGTACCTAGTAAGCAGACACACACGGTGCGCTAACTACACATTTAGGCCTTAATACATGGACACCTTACCCACGAATGATGCGGACGATTTGTTTTTCCGTGAATATATTTTTACTTAAATAATGCGTACGGAAATTAGAACGAGAAGTTACCGCAAAACGAGTTCAATAGACTACGCTAGTGCGGGTCAGCGAACTTCACATATGTTCACAATATTATTGTAGTGTTGATTACACCGGCATGACATTATTATCACGCACCTACGTGTACGAGTAACTGCAAGGTTGACTACAATAATACGCTGCCTACTTAAAGTTATGTACTTTAAGCCCTACAGATATCCTACCGAAGAACTCTATCGTGAATGCAAATTGTTATCTGTAAGAAAACTTTAGGAATATCCCACAAACAACTTTAAAACTTCATAGCTCATTACCATTCGATCTGCATTGCACATAAATAGAAGAAAAATCAAAGTTGCTCCTGTACACTTCACTAAAACAGATTTAGCCAGAAGACAATATGGTCAATGTACAAGCCAAAAATGCTCATATAGCACTAACTATGTTACTCAATCAACGATAATAATATGTAATAACATAAGTGAAAAACTTATAATATGTTCTACAACTTAAAATTGTATAAGATAATTAATTTAAAAAGATTTTGTTAAATTGGCTTGTAACACTAAAGTATAATAACACAGAGAAGCTCTTAAAATAATATAGCTCTTATAATAAATCACACACACACACACACACTTACACACAAACACACACTTGTGTGTATTAAAAGAAGGATGTATTGAAGAATAGCGGGGCCAGTTGCCATAATAACATTTTATATGTTTAATGAGTGGTCTCAACCACTGTTTGAATATTGTTATGTAACGGTAATAGACAAATAAAGATTTTTTTATTTTGTAATAATATGATAAGCAGATATCGGAGTGTTGTGCTGATGTCGATATTGTATTGCCAAATATACACAAGCCTGTTCTACGTTAAGGAGACTACATAGAGATACCGCATGATAATATTGAACAATTTTTTGTGTCACTAGAACAACGAGCGCGGGGAACAATGCATCAGCCGTGACATCAGAGCTGCGAAAGTGATTCTCAGACTTCGCAGTTACATTCACCCAGTCCGTTTGGTTTGTTCGCATCGCGCTTGGAACTTGTAACATAACTTACACGAGTAACTTACTAGCCAAACGAACATCTGTATTAAATTGGCGGAAACCATCCTAAGTCATTAAGGGAACTGAACGAGCGCGCACCTACCGCGTAGCACAATGTAAGTGATCGACAACGAGACAAGTACCAACACTCACTGCGAGTCCCCCGGCACCGGCCGCCGCCCGCGCCGCTCGTCGCTCGACTCGCTCGGTGGAGCAGCAGACCCGCAGACCAGCAGACCAGCACACCGGCAGCAGCAGAGCGGCAACGCCGGAGCAGCACTCACTGGGGTCGTTCGGATCACACACGGCAACACTCACACGGCACGCTCCGACCGGCATGGGACGTGTCACTCCCACGAGACGCCACGCAGCACTGCGGCGCGCGCGCCCGACACCCGCCCGCCATCCGCCAGCCGCCCGCTCGGCCAGGGGGCGGGGCCCGGGGAAAGCGATTTCCATAATTCAGGGCGGCGGCGCCGTGGGGCGGAGCGGGGCGGAGCGGGGCGGCGGGTGGGGCCGGCGGGGCTGGCGGGGTCGGACCGCTAATGGAATTAGCGGCTCGCTTGTTTATGGCGCCGCCGCCACTCTCTAATTAATTGGTAGCGCTCGCTATAAGTCAATCGGACGTTAATTGTCGCTACGCCGTAGCACCGCGGCACCGCTCCGCCGCCAACCTCCGGCCTAATTGCAGGGCGTCGCGGCGGGGGCGGGGGTGGGGGCGACACATGGGACACTACAATACATAGCGCTCCACCAGCACGGCCAGTATCCCCATATTGCCGTACTCAAGTACAATCAAACATAACAGTTTGGGTTTCTGACAGTGACCTGGCCACTGTCAGAAATTGTAGTTTTGTTATACTCGTACATGGTAGGAGCCACTTGGTTCCAATCGATTTTACTAATCACTCGTTGGCTGCCGATGATGATTACTTGCGAATTAAGTGGGTTAACTAATAAGCCATGCGAATGACTCCACTGTGATATACAAAAGATTACATTTACAGCTCCGATAATTGCTGGGAGGACTTCAACTTTGCCTTGTATACCTACCTCCATAATGCACAAATCTTAGTTGGCCGCGTGGTACGAACGAAAATTATGTTATTTTATGTCCTAAATCTTGTAAGGAGGTTGGTTCAAAATAATGCATTTCACAGTTTACTTAGCAACAATAAAACATAGTAATTTATTACTGTTGCCCGCAGCTTCGCATACGAAAATTATGTTTTACCTTATTTGTATTTAAAAAACGATGAATTTAAATTGAAGCCCTTATGTTTCGTAATTTATATACCTACTGAAACCCACGATACAATCACAAAGGATTACTCCAGGAATGGGTTTGAAAAATAAGCAATATTCACAATAATTTGTACTTTATTTTTTTCTTGTAAAATTTTGAAAAATATAGCAACAACCCATAATTGTCCCACTGCTGGGCTCGGGGTCTCCTCTCACAAAGTGAGGGGAACAGGCCATAGTCTACCACGCTGGCCAAGTGCGAATTGGTAGACTTCACACACCTTTGAGAATTTTATGGAGAACTCTCTGGTGTGCAGGTTTCCTCACGATGTTTTCCTTCACCGAAGCAAGTGATAATTAATTTCTAATACGCACATAATATTTGAAAATTAGAGGTGCGTGCCAGGATTTGAACTCAGGCCCCCGCGTTCGGGAGACCAACGTTCTAACCACCAGGCTATCACTGCTATGTCAAAACATAGTATTCCATTAATTTAAGCAAAGAACATTTGTTGCAAATTTGAAGCAAATCGGTTGATGATTTAAAAATATTCCAAACAAACTTTTATCCCTTTTCTCAGGGAAACTTTAAAATTTTCCAGGATAAAAAGTATGCTAAACTATGACCCAGAAGGTTAGTAACAATTTTATCAATTTTCATCGAAATGCGTTCAAGGGTTCTCATGTGATGCCCGAACAAACAAACAGACAGACAGTTGAGTTTTATTATAGTATAGATAATAGTCGTACCTAATAGAATGAGCTAGAGGCCCCCCGGCCTGCGCCCTCCGCAGTAGATGGGCACTCAGCGGCCGCTGGCGAGATGGCGGGAGGACCGCCCCACGGGCCACGCAACGTCAACAAATTAATTCACCCTCCGTACCCACCTAACCTACCTACCTATTGTTTTTAGGATATAATTGAAATTGAGCTAATAAATAAATGAAGTAAGTTATCCAAGTAGCCGCTGAGCTGTCGGTCAATGGTTCTCGCTACCTGTCAAATAACGTAGGCGCCTGAGATGCATGGTCGATAAGTACTTGAATTACCTACCCCTTTGGACGAGTGATTAAGCGATACATAACTACATATAAACATGCACCATAAACACAATCATTTTATTACAAACAGCATAAATGTAGGAATACCTACCTAATTTTAGTTGTTGCTAGATTTGTGGACCGTTACATAAAAAGCTACATTTTCCTTTGGTGTCCTGATGGGCAGTGCCGCGGTATGTAAAACCTATAATCAGTTGCGAATTGTAGCTATGTGGTTTTAAATCTCGACAGTCGCTAAATGCAAGTGCATAATATGAAGTAACGTTTGTTTCCTTGACATCACATGCCATAAAGCTAAGCATTCAAATAACAAGATATAACTTCCCTCAAGTAGACTAAAACTTGGCTTTTTGTATTTAAAAATAATAGAACTTAGTTAATTACAATAATGTCAATAGATTCAACATCACATAGTTTATCGTATTTGTAACGTAGCTTTTAAGTTTTCCAATAGGTACGTGTCTGGCCTGCGTGTTGATGACACTTTATAATATTTAAGTACCCTAATTTTGTATTTTCTCTGTAAGTGAATTTGTAAATTCTTTTGAGAAAATAAATGTCTTTAACCGTAACTTGTATATAAAAAAATTAAAAAAAAACCGCCTGCTCTCAAAAAAGCTATAATGACCTTTTTGAAATCCTTATGGTAAGTTCCTTAACTTGATACCTACCCATACCATACCATCGATTTATTTTAATTTTTTGATTCTTTAAACAATGGCATCTCACAGTCACCATATTTGTTATTTATGTAACGTCACCTATCTAAGAACACTCGGGTTATCAAGACAAATCTAACGATATCTTAATTACATAAATTAATCCAGCGGTTTGGAAGATATGAGGTAATAAAACATTACATGTATACATAGGTAGGTACATACATACAAAATTCGCGCGAAAAACATAACTCTTCCTGCAGTTAGTCTGTTTTTTATTTTAATCTGTAATTAGACAAAACAAGATAATAAACTAAAAAATATATAAATTATTATTTAATATATAATGTACATAGTATATTAATATATAATAATAAAATAATAACATGAATCCTGGGACAGTAGCAAGTAGGTATTGTACAATAGTATTATACGAGTAGTAGTACAATATTAGACAGTACAGTGGTACAGTGGAGTGGACGAGGTGGCAGCTGGTGCGGCCATCCGTGCACGACACGGTAGAGATCTAGGTCTGCCTGTGTGCCGTCACACGTGTAAAATCCGCCGTGAAATATTTTTGCGTGTGTCCTGTACAGCTTTAAATAATCAATTAAGACATCCAGACGCTAGAAAGAAATAACGAAAGAAGAGTACAGTCTACTATCGATAAGTCGCTTTAGAAAGTACCTATCAGGCTCATTTTCAGAGAAGCCCCAACATGCTCCACTGTTATTGTTAAGATTAGTAGTTACTAATTAGTTAATTAGTAGGTAGTATTACTAACCTAACTACCCACCGACATTGACTTAGCCACGAGCAAGGAAGGGAGTTTAGTTTAGTGTGAACTTAACATTTCCACAGTCGTTTTAAACATATCACTTTCAAAATAGTACTTAGTCGAGTAAAGCAACAGTTGTCTATTTAGGATTGATGACGTCATTTTCAAAAAAAAATATTTGGTTATTTCATAATAAAATTTCTGTCCGAGTCGTTAATATAAGCTACAAGTATCTAGATGTATAATAAATGGTTTAGTGGTATGTGAGGACTAAATATTTTGTTAAGAAGCTTTCGAATTCGTGGGAACACTGAGCCCTAATTATCAGTAACTACTTAGTCATCGCCAGGTACGCGGTGGAACACAATCATTGGGGTGCATTACGTCACTGCTGCTAGGGAAGTTGGGGTACTGACACTAATTAGTGGAATTCCGTTGTCTGTGAGCTGCGTGTGAACTTTATGTAGGTACCTATGCATTGCTCATATCATATCACTGCAATACAGAATAGCAAATAATATATGCATTAACAAGGCAGGATCTTTCCGTCACAAAAAATTCAATCTGTAATGAATAGCACCATAAAAAGCACTGAATATACATACCTAAAGGTACGTACCCTACTCCCTTCCGCGCCGTGCTACGACACCCGACTGCGTCGCGCTGCAGCCGGCAGCCGCCCAGCTATATGACGATACCTTGGGTCCTAGGTATTTACTTACGTAATGTGCTTTGTACGTTTACTGTTGTTCGTTCTTAGTATACCACTACTGTGTTCTAAGCCCTCCCAACACGGCTTAGACATATCGGCTATCTGTAGTACACGAATTAGATTGATGTAGATAAGGCAGTGAACGAATATATAGTATATTAGTTCATTGAGATAAGGTTCCCCGACCACCGGCAGCTCGCCACGAAGAATCGGTACTTCGGCCGCAGTGTAGAAAATTTAGAAATAAAACGAGCTCTAGTTTTTTGCCCGGGAATCCATCGGTGATGCTCTTGATGTTGCTGATGTCAACTAGATTATATTAAGCTAAAATATTCAAGCTAAAAAGGTTGATCATATACGTAGCTTGTCGACTTGTTTCTCGATTATTTATAATAAATAAATAGTGGAAACATATCTACGAGTAGACACGTGTCCACCGCCCAGGTCCCACCAAAACCCAGGTCTATGAAAATCCAGATTTGTATGAAAATTTTAAATATATGTATAATAAAAATTTTGGTATTTTTTTTTAATTTAGCTAATCAAAATACTGGTTCAAATTATTGATACAGTGTTTATCCTTTTACTGTAGAAGTCTGCCGGATGGGAGGCGATGAAGTCAGCGAAAGCTTTTTATACTGCCTCTCGGGTGTGAACTTTTCCTACTTAAAAAAATTGTCAAAATTTTGAAAAAAGTAGAAATGTGGTGGGGCAAGGTCCGGTGAGTACAGCGGATGACGAAAAGCTTCCATCGCCACTTTTCAGCGCAGGTAACAATTCGATTTAGAATTCCTTAATTTCTATGCCGATTCAGTAGTGCTATGCATGCTTCGACGCGCAAGTCTCGCTGTTGGTCGCTTCGTTTGTGTGGCAACCATCTAGCTTTTTTAACTTTCCAATTTGACGCAAGTACTTCAAGGTTGTTGTTTTGTATGCTATCGACGGGCAAACAGGCATACGGCCCACCCGATGGTAAATGGTCACCATCATAGTTTGACACTAACTCAAAAGCCCGCAGCAAACTCAACCGCAGATTGAGTTGGATCCGCTTCCACTATCGCCTTCAATTCATCGTTGTCGACAATGGTTACCGCCCGACTGCGAGGCTCGTTCTTCAACTCAAAATTTCCAGGTCGATCGAACCGTGTTAATACCTAATGGACCGTGTTTATACAAGCAGTGTTAAGGCCGTACTCGTCGTTAATGTTTCGTGTTGATTGCGCAGCGGTATTTCCACGTAGGAACTCATATTCGAAAACATTCACTTTTCATTCACCATAATTGCACCACTCGCCGAAGATTGAAGTTTCATCCAAGACACCTCCAAGAGAACCTCTCTCAAGAGAACCTCTACGATCCGATTCTCACGATATTTTTTGCCACATACCTACTTGCAAGCTGTGGAATGAGCTTCCTTCTGAGGTATCTGAAAAAACACACTGCTTTAATTTATTCTAGGGCGCTACAGTTAGTGAGTAAGTTTGTTCGTAGATTCTTATGCAGATATATCGCCGATTAAGCAATACCTGTCATGGAAAGTTTAGCCCAAGCTGCCCAAGATGGGCCAGGGGATTTAATTTGTAAGAAAATGTTTGAGCTTGTAATCATACAAGCATTGTTCGACTCGAAGGTAATTAAATCTTTACTTGAATTAAACAAAGGGTCACGTACTCCACGAATAGGATCAATGGAAGACGGCCGCCGTGCTGTTCGCCGGGCGCCGGGAGGTCGCCATCGTCCTAAAGCGGAGTACATTAGTGTTATCAGTTATCAGTCATTGTTCAAAGTATGCGTCTGGTCACCGCTTCTGTTTGTTCATGCTGCTTACACAATAGCTACCTACTGGAGCTCCCATTGTTCTAGTTCTTGTATACTTAACTCGGCGAATTTGCAGATTATCGACTTGTAATGGCGAAATTTAGTACGAATAGTAGAAGTGTTCATGAGTGACACACTAGAGCGCACCGCAGTCCATCTGAGGAACCGAGTAGCATCGAAATCTGAATTAACCAGAGATGGTTTTATCTAAACACTGGATTACTAATACGATCTACTTGATAATGCTTAATTTCCGAAGCCATTATTGTGTTCCAGATCGACACTGAACGCCTTCTCCACAGTATTATCAGAAGGAAACCTAACCATGCTGAACTGAAAGTGATTCGGTTCACTTGAAGTTCGTCCGAACATGTTCTACCATTCCAAATAAATAGGTGTAGGTAACATCGTACTCTTAAGAATGGCATTGTTAAAATTGATTATCAGTTAAAGGTCGAACAATATAAAGGAGCAGTTCTCTGAAGGATTACCTACTTCTTGCACCGCAGATCCGTTCCCACGCGCGTTAGTCAACAAAAAGCTCATTTCTCGGTTCTCTTAAGCCTCATAAGTAGTTTTGCGAAAACATTTTTTGCTAATTGTCAAGTGTCCGAGTAACTATGTATACGTAACCTAGAAGTATGATATCGCTTCGTTTATTATTTAGCGAATAGAACAGCATCACGCCGCCTACTATGGCTATTGACAAAGTGGAAAATATTAATTTATCAACAAAATCAACGGATATTTAGTGGGCGGGACCCGCGGCGCGCGGGACCGTGAGACACCCCGCGATATGGCGGCCGGGCCGTAGGTACTCGTAACTGACAAAACTAATATTCAACGAGCGTATTTTAACCATCGCGTGCGAAGTCACATTATTCACATCGAGTTCATTCACTATTTCACAAAGAAGGGAGTTACCTACATACCTTACCTACCTAACTATAGGCAGGTATTACAGAAAGGGATTAGTTCGGTAATAAATAATATTTCCATAAATATATACGTTCTGATATAAAAAGGTAAAGGAGGAAAGTTTATTGGTAGTAGAACAGTCATTTATGCGAAAAAATATGTTCAGAAATCGAGTTCTGAGTACTTCTGAGATAAAAAAACATCAAAAAAATATCAATTACCGCATTGAAAACCTCCTCCTCATTTTGTAGTCAGTTTGTAGTATATATAAGCAAATAAAAATACTTTAATTAAAAAACTCACTCGCTCACGCACACGACGCGACACCAGTAGGTATACCTACTCGAACATTAGCAACTGACCTCAATCCTTAATGCTTGGATTTCAACTAATTTCCATAAATTTCAAATTAAGACAAGTAGGAAAAATTAAATACATGAAAATAGCCTAAATTTTTTGTGATGAAAATCTAACGAAGAGGGAGCGGATGTAAAAACTAACCTTTTACTTACTTCATTCTTCAAATCATCTTGCAAAAATAACGCTATTGGGATGTAATTGATGAATGTGCGTTAATAAACCTGGATACAAGTAAATCCACCACAATTTTGAAACTGTGCGTTTACATGGATGTAAACAAACAATGAAACTCCCTTGTAAGTAAAACCTGCTGAAACACATACCTGCAGTGAAATAAAACTATTTTCACCACTCGCTAAAACAATGTTTTTAGCTGTAGCGACCCACTGCAGGTCACAGCCTCTTCCTGTCATTGCGGAGGCCCACCATGACCAGTGGTCACATTGGCCACCATTCCTATTGCCACCACTGGTGATCTATGATTCACTGCAAATCATAATTGTATGCATCGATCTAAGTGTAATAGTAAGATCAAACCTTTTCTATCATGAGCTAAAGAGAAAATACCAAAAAGTTTATGTATTTTTGACCGCTGTTATATATTTTTTGCTTTTGAATAAAAAAAATATTAACAAATATACATATAGAGGCGAAATTAATTTAAAGACAGCTAAATGTAAAATTTAAATTCACATAGTTAGGTAGAGTTTTTATTAGTGAACAGATTTATGTAAAACAAACGTAAAACTTGACCCAAAGCTTACCATGAAACAATGGGAAAAGCATCCGAAATGGCTTAACATTGTTTCTGAGTTCAGCGAATTTTGCAAAAATGATTAGGTACTAAGTAAAGTTTTTATACAAAAGATCCGGTTTTTTTGTGTCTCTTGTGTATGCTATACCTATACTTATTAAATAGTAACAAAAATTTGGATTTTAATGCAGAACTTAGTGAATTTAAATACCATTCGACCGATAACCGATAAAAGTAAGTTACACGTACTACACGAAGTTTGGAAGGTAATTAAAGACGCTAATTAAATCGGTGAACCTTCGTTGCTATTGTATTATTCTGAGACAGTACTTTTTACAAACTTTCTCAAAATGATTAAATAACATCGCGGTAATCGATACGATGCTGATAATTCTTATAACATAAGTAATCCCCGATACCATGATAAAGTAAAACTTTTGAACCAAAATATCAACATTTTTAAGCTTTTTAGCACTAATTTATTAAGGCACTGGGCTAGAAGTTATTCATGTGTGCAAATCTAAATTTTAGGTACGTCCGGCTGGGGGTGTATTCCAGTTAAATATTTTAATACCGGATTAGTACGTCATCTTCGGATACGAAACGTCTTACACAATAACGTCAACGAACTTAGCACAGCGTCCAGTCTAGACGAGGCTATAAAAGACGATGTTGTCACCGGGAAAAACGCTAACCTGCAACTTGCTGCTGATGTTACGAGTGAGTTGTGTTATATTGTATGTCATCTTTGACGAAGTACCTACCTGCCATAAGTTTGGGATTTCATCAATGATATTTAAAAAATATAGATACGTCATGCCCTTACAAATCAAACAAAAAATCTGTTCCGAAAAGAGGTACAACACACACACGTTTATCTTTTGTTTCACTACACCAGTCACACTACAATAATACACGAAGGCATTTTAACATTGTTTGTCAAATTCCAAGCACTTCTGACAACAACAAAAGCTTGCCTATCGTCTTGTATCTATTGACAGAGCGACTACGAGCAGACGAGGTCAATTGACTGCTCTCACGATCTTCATCTTCGGCGCGCTAGTGACATATTTCTTTTTTACTCATAATGTCATTGGATTTCACTAATAAGTATTAGGTACACTTCGTTTATTCTTAGTGCACATTATTTGAAGACGACTCAGAGGAAGAATATTAAAATAATCTGATATATAAAATTCTCGTGTCACAGTTTTCGTTGCCATACTCCTCCGAAACGGCTTGACCGATTTTGATGAAATTTTTTGTGCTTATCCGGTATCTATGAGAATCGGCCAACATCTATTTTTCATCCCCCTAAATGTTAGGGGTAGTCCACCCCTAAATTTTTTATTTTTATTTTTTAGACAAAATTTTTAATTTCTATTTTTTTATGATACAACATACAAAAATACATACAATCCTCAATTTTCACCCTTCTACGATCAACCCTTATTTTTTAATAGCCATTTTAGAAATTTAATCATTTTTCCTCTCCGGTCGAAAACTGATCAATTGTTAGGCGATACGAAGTTCGCCGGGTCAGCTAGTATAATTTATATTTTGCATGATTATCGAATGAAGTATTGGAATTGGTGGAACGCTACAATTGAGAGTGGATAGTGGTTGTAAGTGCGTGCCGCGTGGCTATCGTCGGCCATGGACATCAGCGATACCAAAGAGATCACTGAAAGAGACAAGAAAGAAAATAAGAAGAAATAACTGGTTTTTCCCGATTTACATATATGTATAAATTTTGTGGCTACTAATCCGATATATCCTTCAAAGGGTATACGAAGACTTTCTCGGTTACTCGTCATCGCAATATATGCCTAAAATGTTCCTGAGAGAGCGGCAGACGTTCACAGGATCATCGGGACACTAACGGGTTATTCATTAATGATGAGTAATCCGCGACTAAGATCAGCGTTGTATATGTCGAGTCGAGGTGAGTGCGACAGCCAGTATCGGATTCCTCAATGAGGCTAGATAAAGTTGCGCATTAGGCGTCTCGTGACATGTCGACGTGGCGTGAGTGGCGTGATTGGCGTGAGCGTGACACACCGTCCCTGTCACCCACTTACCACCTCACCCCCTCACCCTCTCAGCCCGCTGCACCGCACTGCACCGCACTGCACCGCCTAGCGCGTAGCCTGTGCGTCGGTGGTGTCGGTGTGGGTTCACGCGACGCGTTCATTTGCGTTAATCACACAGATAGCCTTTCAGGATGACATTGCAACATTGAAAATTGCTATGTATTAAATTGGAAATTGTTTCTCCTATCGATAAGGGTAAGTACCGCACTAGGTAGTTCACTTGTTACTTACAACTTTTTTACCATGATTAAGGAAATCTGATAGAAACAATCAAAAAATCTGGTTATTACCTACTGTCAGTGAACTAGTGGTAGCAAGCTACCTGAAGACAAGGTGTTCAGTAGTCTGTGTGGTGAGGTGACATGAGGCCACGACTGACGAGCGGCGGCGTGCGGTAATTGCGGTAACTGCGGTAGCCGCGTAGCATCGTAAACAGATAGTGGCGATAATGTAATCAGATCGAGACTGAGATAGTGGCGGCCGTGGCTCGTGGCGGCTCGTAGCGGCTCGTGGCGGCTCGTGGCGGCTCGTGGCGGCTCGTGGCGGCTCGTGGCGGCCGTGTCGCGACACTGCTGCCCATCTACTGCTTCTGTTTGTGTTTGTATGCAAATACATAATAAATGTAATCTGTTTAACACGGAACTGAAATGATCTCACCACATGTTCGTACGATTGAAGGAAAGAAAAAAGGAAAAGATTTATTTCTCGTTTCGATTTTGTTTCGACACAGGCGCCTCGCCGCGGCGTCCCACGGTGCTTGGTTTATTCGGGAGTACGGAATTTTCTCGATGCTTTCCTTCACTGGTGATACTTTTTTGTGGTTTCTTATTCGCACGTGATTCGCACGAATACCTTAGTAACTTTCAAAATTAGAAGTTCTGCAATATTTGAACCATGTTATACAAACTGGCCAGAATATCACTGGTTATGATTAATACTAGGTACTTGTTTTAAAAATAAGTCCCGGCCGCGTCAGTATTATTGCTGTAACGCAAGATCTTAGAAACTGCGACGTCGACACTGCTCGGCTTGTTTATTTTGCATATTTCCATAGTGTTATGTCTTATGGCATTTTACTGTGGGGCAAAGCAGCCGGTATAGAACAAATTTTTGTATTACAGAAAAGAGCCATTAGAGCTATTTATAAACTAAAATCAAGGGAGTCCTTGCGTGTCAAATTTAAACAAATAGGTATACTTACAGTAGCTTCCCAATATATTTATAATAATTTAGTGTTTATACGGAATAACATAACTGCATATAAACAAAATTGTGATTTTTCAAATCGTCAAACAAGAAGGATGCATCAATTGGCTACCTCTTCGTACCGTCTTTCTAAAGTGCAACGTTCTTTTATGGGACTAGGTATAAAATTTTATAATAAAGTCCCAAAACAAATACATGACTTACCGGTGCAATCTTTTAAGAAACGTGTAAAGGCTCAGCTCTTAGGCAAGGGCTACTATAGCATAAATGAATATTTAAATGACAAGGATGCTTGGAAATGACTAGCTAGGCAACCAGTTCTGCACAGGTTAAAGAATACCTATTTTTGTAATAGATATAAGTTTTATTTTTAAAAGATGTGCTAAGGAGTTTCTTTACGGCTTTTCTTCTCCTCCATGACAAAGCACCTTTCCGAAAAGCTGGTAGATTAAAAAAAATGACGTGCATAAGAGTATCAGTGATACCTACATGAATAAAGATTATTTCATTTCATTTCATTTCATTTCATTTCATTTCAACTACTGAACGAATTTTCATACAGCGCTCACTGCTAGATAATATGGTTTAAATGCAAATTAATTAAAGTTTTGTTTAAATTGGCCGTAACGTTAGTTGTAACGTAAGTACGTTGCTAAAGTTGATGATCTCTGTGGTCTCAAAACACTTGGAGGAAACGTTATTTTTCAAGATAGTGATTAGTTTTTAGGGTTTTGAAGTAATGAAATGAAATGAAATGAAATGAAATGAAATGAAATGAAATAATCTTTATTCATGTAGGTATCACTGATACTCTTATGCACGTCATTTTTTTAATCTACCAGCTTTTCGGAAAGGTGCTTTGTCATGGAGGAGAAGAAAAGCCGTAAAGAAACTCCTCAGCACATCTTTTAAAAATAAAACTTGTATCTATTACAAAAATAGGTATTCTTTAACCTGTGCAGAACTGGTTGCCTAGCTAGTCATTTCCAAGCATCCTTGTCATTTAAATATTCATTTATGCTATAGTAGCCCTTGCCTAAGAGCTGAGCCTTTACACGTTTCTTAAAAGATTGCACCGGTAAGTCATGTATTTGTTTTGGGACTTTATTATAAAATTTTGTACCTAGTCCCATAAAAGAACGTTGCACTTTAGAAAGACGGTACGAAGAGGTAGCCAATTGATGCATCCTTCTTGTTTGACGATTTGAAAAATCACAATTTTGTTTATATGCAGTTATGTTATTCCGTATAAACACTAAATTATTATAAATATATTGGGAAGCTACTGTAAGTATACCTATTTGTTTAAATTTGACACGCAAGGACTCCCTTGATTTTAGTTTATAAATAGCTCTAATGGCTCTTTTCTGTAATACAAAAATTTGTTCTATACCGGCTGCTTTGCCCCACAGTAAAATGCCATAAGACATAACACTATGGAAATATGCAAAATAAACAAGCCGAGCAGTGTCGACGTCAGTGAGCTGCCTTATTTTTCTAACAGCATAAGCAGCCCTAGCAAGTTTAGTTGTGAGAGATGCTATGTGCGGGCCCCATTGCAGTTTACTGTCCAAGGTCACCCCTAAAAAAACCGTGGATTCCTCTATATTTAATGTTTCATTATTTAATTTAAGAGATTTATTTACTTTTTTTACATTTGGCAACACGAATTCTAAGCATTTGGTTTTCTTTGCATTTAAAAGTAAATTATTTATAGTGAACCAATGTGAGACATGCGACAGAGCACTATTAACATCGTCAAAATTATTTTTATTCCTATCAGTCTTAAATATTAATGATGTATCATCTGCAAACAGCACAATGTTCGCATGGTTTTTAACATAATGTGGTAAGTCATTTATATACACCAGGAAAAGAAAAGGGCCCAAGATCGAGCCTTGCGGAACACCCATCACAGTAAAATCGGAAACCTTATAGTTTCGTCATGTCCATCCGTCCGTCGGTCCATCTGTCCGTTAGTCCGTCTGTCTGAAGCAAAGCGTCGAAAGCCTTAGTGCTAGAGAGCTGTAATTTGGCCACAGAAGACATAATAGTATGTACATAATAGTCCAAAATACAATAAATTCAAAATTCAAAATAATTTATTCATAATACAGGTATCACTGATACACTTATGCACGTCATTTTTTTGGCTTTTTGGAAGGTGCTTTGTCATGGAGGAGAAGAAAAGCCTAAAGAAACTTCTCAGCACATCTTTTAAAAATAAAAATACATACATTTTATTATTACAAAAAATATCTAAAAACTTGAACGGAGCTGGTGGCAGACCTTATTATTTCCATGCGTCTTTGTCATTTAAGTAGGTACTCATCTACAGTATAGTAACCTTTGCCTAAGGGTTGAGATTTTACATGTTTCTTAAACAATTCTACTGGCAAGTCACGTATAAACTTCGGGATTTTATTATAGAATTGTACCCCAAGCCCCACAAAAGATCGCTGCACTTTACAAAGACGGTAAGATGATGTTACTAATTGGTGCATTCTTCTTGATTGGTGATTATGAATATCACAATATTGTTTATACGTGCTTATATTATTACCTACGTATAAAAACTACGTTACTGTAAATATACTGTAAGCTTTCCTATTTCTCTGAACTTATCACGCAAAGTTTCCCGAGACCTAAGTTTATAAATGGCCCTAATAGCTCTTTTTTGTAGTATGAAAATTTGTTCTATACTGGCTGCTTTCCCACAGCAAGATGGCATAAAATATTGTGGAAATATGCAAAATACACCATTCTAGCAGTTTTGACGTCAATATGCCTTATATTTCTTACAGCATAAGCAGCCCTACCGAGTTTAGTCGCGAGATTTGTTATATGTGGGCCCCATTGAAGTTTATTATCTAAGGTCACTCCTAACATGGATTCCTCCTTATTCAATGTTTCATTATTTAGTTTAAGAGATTTGTTGACTTTTTGAAGTGAAACTTCTTTAGAATCGTTAGTGATTTGAAACCGGATGCAACGGAAAAACGACAGGTAAGATAATTTAACCGCTAATTTCGTATTTCAATTTAAGTTGTCCGTAGCTCAATGGTCAGGACGTAGACACACAATGCTGATGTCATGATGATGCGCAGGTTCGCGTCTCACAATATTTCTTTTTTTTTAGTTTTATTTTTTTTTAGTTTTATTTTTATACTGTTTTTAAATACTTTCAAATGCTCTTTTAAACATTTTCAAAGAATTTATCAACAAAAAATAAGAATTTCATTCTTTCATTCTGTAGATCGACCAGCCGATTATACAGACAGTAAAAATGCTAAGTTGTATTCATAGATGGCGTGAGGAGTAAGATAGAACATACGTTTTATTGCTAGATAGATTTTTAAAAAGTGCTAAGTTGTATTCATAGATGGCGCTTCGATTTATCGGTTTAAAGAACTTTATTGTCTAAAGAAATTATACAATTTCACTTATTAGACAAACTTAAGCTAAAATTACAAAATAATTACAGTGAGCGTGCGTGCTAGAAATCTAAAGATTAACAATAATATATAGCAACTATTGTAAAAACTATTATTAACTTAACTTATATATTGATATTTTGCACTACGTACGCTAGTGCTTCCTTTTTAAATTTGTACATAGTTTTATGATTTTTTATAGTTTTTGGTAAACTGTTATATATTTTGGCCCCTTCATACATTATGTTATTTAATCCATATTTGGTTCTAGGAACCGGTAGGTTAATGTTGTTTGCGTTTCTTAATAACTTAGTATGGACTTGATAATTTTTGATAAAGTTAATTTCAGAATGTATTTCTCCGTTTATAATTTTGTGTATCAATATTAAAGTTTTATATGTATATAATTGTTTAAGGTTTAATAATTTTGTTTCTGTATAAATTTTTTTTGTAGGTGTTAGGTAATCATAATGAAATAAGACTTTTATCAACTTATTTTGAGCTATTTGGAGTCCTTTGAGGTTTGTTGGAGCCGCGTTGCCCCATACTTCTATAAGATAGTCTAAGTGCGGTTTAACTAAGGCATTATAAATATTAACCCGTACCTTTTTGGGAAGACAACTTACAATATTTCTTAGGACACCTGTTAAAGCTGAGATTTTTTCTTTAATACTATTTATATGAGGTTTCCATGTCAGTTTACTATCTAGTACTAACCCCAAATACTTTTCGCTATCTTTACGTTGTAAAGGTTGTTTATTTATATATAATTTTATGTTTTCATCAATTTTTTTGTTTTTAGCTGCCAGTATTAAAAACGAGGTTTTGGTTATATTAATAGATAAAAGGTTATACTGGAACCATTCGTAAAGTACATCGAGATCTGTTTGGGCTTTATGAATAATTTCTTCAATTGTGTGTCCAAAGTAGAACAGACAGGTGTCGTCTGCGTAGAGAGTTAGGTGCCCTTGTAATTTAACTTCATGAATATTATTAATGTAGATAAGAAAGAGCAACGGGCCTAGAATCGAGCCTTGAGGAACTCCGCAATTTATTGCCAATGGTGAACTTTCATGTTTTTCGTTTTTAACTATTTGATACCTGTTACATAGATAAGAGTCAAGTAGTTTGTATGCTGTTCCAGATATTCCAATATTTTTAAGCTTATTTAGTAGTAGGGGGTGACTAACAGTATCAAAAGCCTTTTTTAAATCTATAAGTATAATCAATGAAATATTTTTAGAATAAATATTGTTTTTAATTTTGGTAATAAGGTCTATTGTAGCTGATAAAGTGCTGCTTTGTGAGCGAAATCCGTACTGTCTTTGAAAAAGAACATTTGTAGAATTTAAGTAAGTAATTAGTCTGTCATGTATTAATTTTTCGAAAATTTTAGAGATTATTGGTAAAACCGATATAGGGCGATAATTTCCTGGTTCCGACTTTGATCCAGATTTATACAGTGTGACTGGTAAAAGACTTTAGATACTCAAGGACATGATAGTACATGGTCTTAGCTAATGATTTCAAAAAATTAAAATTAAAATTATCCTTATAGTCCGTAAATTTATTTCAATCAAATTAATCTCAAAATGCTCCGAAAGCATTGACACCGTGTACAAACGTTCAAAACGCTTCGGTCTAACGACGCCGCCCGCCGCGCCGCAGTACCGCGATCAGCTGGTGGGTGGGTCAGTGAACTTTGGTAAGGGCAACATATGATTCCTTACGGGGATTTCGTTAAAACTAACACAAAAAAATTACTGCATCAACAATAGGTCTTTACTTATCTTCGTACTTTTGGCGTATTTAAAAAATGGAATCATACCTATTTACAACGATTAAATTCGTGTTTATTTACAATTATTGAAGTTTTACGTACGTTTTACTCACCTCCTCGAGTGATGCAGAGTTCAGCACGTTTGCACAAATTGTCCTTTACGCGGTTTAGCACAAGAGGATCACTTCGAAATTTCGAACTTTATCAAAAGCAGTCATTATTCTTAATTTTAATTCGTCTCTGTTCGAATACTCCGTAGCATACACAACACTTTTAACCTCGCCCCACAAATAGGAATCCATCGGTGTGAGGTCCGGAGAGCACGCCGGCCACGGCACAGGTCCTCCTCGCCCTATCCACCGATCTCCGAAGTACCACCGATCACGTAAGGCGTAGGTATCTTGCGATTAAGAAATGCTTCGCGATATAGCCGAATGGCACCACTCACACTATCATTGGCACGAGCATATGCACGAACCATCTCCCAGTATTCTTCATTCGTAAATGACATTTTTGTCACTTTGTTAATTAATTAATGTTATGATCTTAGACCTGATCAGCGCGTGTGCGTAAACAGAACTGACTGAGGTAGTGAGTAGGTTTGGCGTAGATTTTGATGTGCGGAGTCGGCGGCGGCAACGTCGCTCAAAGAGACCGAAAGCCGCCACGGTGTCTTTGAGCGCGCCGACTTTTGTCAGAAGTGACAAAATACAAACACCGGTAGTATAGGTATTTGTGTTTCACCGCGTTTTTGATGTAATAAAATGTTATTTATTAATCGCGTGAATTGAATTCGCGTGTGGTACGAGTGTCCACACTTTTTGTTTTTAATGGATAATTAGGTCAAATTTTAAGCACCCTTTTTAATTACATATTTGGATTGAGAATCGAGTACTGAGTATGCCCTATCAATATCACAAGTGTCTTACCAGTCACCCTGTATATGGGCGTTACCTTGGCTATCTTGAGAGAGTCTGGGAATTCACCTTTTATAAAACAGTTATTGATACAGGCAGTTAATTCAGTTGCAATTTGGCCCTTCATACATTTGAGGCTTTTGGTGTTAATGCCATCTACCCCTGCACTTACGTTAGAATCTAAACGTGATATTATTTTTACTACTTCGTCTGCAGAAGCAGGGCTAATATCTGAGAGTGTGTTTTGAAAGGAAACTTGACTATTTGTGTCCGAAAATGTACGATATTTAGCGGGGATATTATTACTTAACTGAGAGCCTATCGTTGTGAAATAGAAGTTGAAATAATCGCATATTTGTTGTGGATCGGATATTTCTTTATTTTGTGTTTGAAGCTTTGAAGGAAAATAGTTTGATTTGGTTTTATTCTTTGATAATGAATTTATGAGACTCCACATTTTTTTAGGGTTTTTATTACATTTTTCAAAAATATGGTAATAGTATTTATTTTTAGTTTTGTTAATATTTGTAGTTAGCTTATTCCTTTTACAAACAAAATCCTTCCGTATCTTTTTGTTTTTAGGTTCTTTTTTATATTTTCTCCATAGTACGTTTCTTGTATATATTCCAGAAATAATAGTTTTATTGATCCAGTCATCCTTAGGTAAGTTTAATATCTTTGTTTTAGTAATTTTACTATTTTTAATAATTAATCTAATTTTATTTTCTAAGTTTGTAAATATATGATCTTCAGATGTCAGGTTAGAATTTTTGAGATTTGTGAGTAATTTTTTATAATCTATAGCTTCATATTGTACCTTATTTTTAATTACTACTTTTTTTTTCAATAATTCTACATAAATCTGCTTGTGATCAGACAACGCAGAATCTATAATATAAAAATTTAAGTTTTCTTCTATTAAATTAGTACAAACATGATCAAGAATTGTTTTGCAGGTCTCCGTCTCCCTTGTGCAGTAGCTCTCTTCAATTTTATTTAAAATAATATATCCGCTTTCTTCAATGGTACTTGTGTATTGTAATGTTATTTGATTATTTGACAGAAGGTTAATATTAAAATCCCCGAAGATAATTGATCTTTTATGTATTTCCAGTTGCTGTTCATATGTTGTCATGAAGTCATTAAAATTTGTCCTTCCAGGTTTATATATCACGCCTATGTTGAGAGAAAATTTCCTCATGAAGACCCATAGAAAATTGTTACCATTATTATACTGTGCATCTGATAATGTATGATCAATACTACTGAGTATATATATCGAGACTCCTCCTCCTCTGCCATCTGATCTTATATTGTAGTAATGTGTATATTTATTGCTTTAAGATTCGATTTATTACTTTTTCATATCATTATCTTGAAACCAAAATTTTGGAAAGTTTCTTGAAATAGAAATAGAAATAGAAATAGTCTTTATTGTTTCTGTTGGTACACATATGATGTTATACATGGATGAACTATTCTCAACAGGGACCCATTACGGGTGTACAATATTCTTAATAATATTAATACTAAATTAATTTATCTTATCAATTACATTAACAATATTGCATTATATTATATTATTTTATTTTAACATTGCACTTTATCACACAATATAAAATATCTATACATTCATATTAATAAATTCAGGTCAATAATTTGCTAGTCATATTTTTATGTTATAATTTATTTATCATAATCTAGGAAGAAGTCCGTCACAGAGTAATAACATTTTTTTGTAAGCCAGATTTTCAATTTGTTTCTAAATTGTGATGTCGGTAGACATTTGATTTTATCCAGCAAAGCATTAAAAACTCTGCCACACATCACATAGGTATTTTGTTGATAAAGCCTGGTACTGATCCTTTTCTCCAATACGATACGATTTGAGTTACGCGTGTTACTTGCATATACGTCTTTGGCTTTAGCAAAAAGGCTTTCATTATTTTTTAAAAATAACGCTAACTCTAATATATACATGCAGGGCAATGTCAGCACTTCTAATTCACGGAACAAAGATTTGCAGGATTCCCAAGGTGGTATCCCACAAATGGCCCTGATACATTTCTTTTGGGCAATAAAAGCTTTATTTCTATCTGGTGAATTTCCCCAAATAATAAGACCGTATCGAAGTACAGACGCAACATATCCGTGGTAAGCAGTCAGCAATGTAGACCTTGATGATGTTTGTTTAAGTTTATGAAATACGTATACAAATCTGTTTATTTTGGACGTCACTTTCTCAATATGTGCTTTCCAATTGCACTTATTATCTATAGTTATGCCTACAAATGAGGTCTGATTTACTTGAGCAATAGGATGATCATTGTATTTTAAGTCAATTTTGATATCTTTTTTGTTCTTAGTCAGGAATTGTATGTAATTAGTTTTGGTTAGGTTAACAATTAAATTATTATTGTTGAGCCATTGGACTATGTTGTGTATAGTATTATTAGCTTCAATTATATCTTTTTCAGCGTCATTAGTTAATGTCAAAATAATAGAAATGTCATCTGCAAATAAAATACATGGATTGTCAGTAATATCTGGTAAATCATTTATATACAATAAAAATAGAAGGGGACCAAGAACACTTCCCTGAGGTACACCAAATTTGTTGTGTTTATATGTTGATTCAAATTCAATTACTTCATTTTCTTTGTTAAGTCCTGTTATTGAAACACATTGCAGTCTATTTTCCAAGTAAGTTTTCAACCAATTTAATGCTTTACCACGTATCCCATATTTTTCTAATTTATCAATCAGTAATGTATGGGAAACGAAATCAAACGCCTTTGTCATGTCGAAAAATATACCCACTGCGCGTTTCTTAGTATCCAGAATTCCAATTATTTCATTTACAAGATGATAACATGCATGAGTTGTGGACTTTCCTTTTTGAAAGCCATATTGTTGTCTTTTAATAATATTATTTTGTGTTATAAAGTTCTGTATACGAGTGCACATTGCTTTTTCAAAAATCTTAGACAGAATCGGAACTAAAGTAATTGGCCGATAATTGCCCATTGATTTAGTATCTCCTTTTTTATGCAAGGGCTTTACAACCGATTTTTTCAACATACTAGGAAACAATTCACACTCAAATGAAAGATTAACCAAGAAAGTAATAACCGGTGCAATTTCACAACAGGAATATTTTATTACCTTAGTCGATATTCCATCAAATCCCACAGAACTTGTATTTTTTAAAGCCATTATTATTTTTTTAATTTCGTCTATGCTACATGGACGAAGAAAAATGCTATTGCTTATGTTTAACTTTAATGTGTTATTAATAATATTATTATGTTCACCCTGATGGGTTAGACCTATTAAATAGTCATTAAATCGTTCAGCAATTACCTGGCTTTGGTTAATTGTTTCACCATCGACTTCTAGTTCAGTGATGAATTTATTGATTTTTGTGCTGTTATTCTCATTTTTTATTAAATTCCATGATGCTTTACATTTATTATTAGATTCGTTTATATATTTGTTATTATAATTACTAATTGACACATTTATACATTTTTTTAATAGTTTAGAATATTTAACATAAGAATCCTTATCGCATTGTGACTTATAGTACTTGAACCGCAGACATCTTTTTGTCTTGCAGCTAACCTTAAGACCTTTAGATATCCATTTGTTTTTACGCTTCTTGAATATTTTAATTCTTAAAAGAGGAAAACACAGTTGGTAGAATAAATGAACAAGTTCAAAGAAGCTGTTGTAAGCTACGTCAATCAGATTCGTTTCAAATACTTCGGAAAATGATAGACTTGCAATACATTCTCGAAACTTATTTAAATTATCTATGTTATAATCTCTTTTAAAAATATAATAAAAATCTTTGGATGACTTATTTTTTCTGCACGGCATATTTAATATTTGGGCGGTATTATGGTCCGATAGTTGCAGATTTAATAATTCACCCTTAGCTTCATATATGTTACTAATAATATGGTCAATACAAGCTTTTTGACGTGTCGGTTTATTAATATGAATGTTTAAATTATAATTTTTGGTGAAGTCTAATAAAAATGATGTGTTACGACTAGGTTCAAGAGTATTTATGTTAATATCCCCCGCTAGTACTATTTTCTTATTATTTTTATAAGTCAGTTTTCTTAAAATATTATCTAAATTTGACATAAATATATCAATATTTGCTGTAGGTGTCCTATATAAACATATTATTACTAAATTTTGACTTGAAATATTAACACCGCAGCATTCAAAATCAAAATCACTACAATATTCCTTCAAGAAAGGAATTTCTTCAAATAATAGCTGTTGGCGTACCAAAATACAAACACCACCCCTTTTTTGCAAATTTGCTCTATGGTAATATGATGCCAGAACATAGCCATTAAGTTTAATAAAATTTTCATTACCTTTTTGAACGAAGGTTTCTGTAAAACATAAAATGTCAGGTATTTTACGGTTACTTATAAGCTCTTCAATATTTATTTCTAAAATGTTTAACTTACATAACAAGCCGGCTATATTTTGATGAAATATTCTAAATAAAGTCCCACATACATTTGTAGGGACGAAAAAACTTATCCTTAGCAGGTTCTAGTAAATCATTAGACGATGAATAGCAAGGGATAACATCTCTATCTGTTTGGGTGCTCTGATTAACAGTTACAATTTTTGAATGTATTTGCTTTACTTTTAAAGTGGATTTCATGAAGGGTAAAAACTTTAAATCATAATCTATTTTATCTATAGCAAAATTTAGTTTGTTGCATAAGTAATACAGGTTATCAATATAATTAATACTATCGGAAAAGTCATAGTCCATGAATTTACTATTCCCAAATTGTCTAATAGTTGTCTTGATCATTGTATTCAGTGGCTTCTCATTTAAAAATTTGTTATGCTTTATCTTAAGGAACAAAACTGGACACATACATATTGATTTTAATAAAGAACAAATTTCTGACATAATCTTTACAGGATTTTGATCGTGTTCGCCAACACTGACTATTATTCTATCATCTTCAGTTATATCATACAGTTTACAAACTTTTAATATATCTTCAGTCGGTGCATAAGGTTTGACAAATGACATAATTTGGTACTGCCTATAAGGGTTGTTTTCCCTTGATTTTCGAAGGTTTTCTGCTAACTGAATACATTGTTTTCCTCCAAAAATTAATATTCTTTTACTATGGTTATTTTCGCTGCCACTCTTGGGGTATTTATGTCCATGTAAACTATTATTATTAATTTTTTTGACGATATTTACGTTCTCTTTCTTTGATATTTGCATTTTTGGAATCTTGGATTCCGATATGAGTATTTTATCTTTATTTTTTTGCAATTTTTCAGTCATAACTTCATCTTTTTTAATGGAGATATTTTGCTTCTGGCAAGGAATAGGTTGCTGGGTCGTGGTCAAAGCTGATGTGTTTGAGTCATTTGCATTTGATGTATCTTCTGATATTGATGGGCTATTGATGAATGAATCTGTCAATCTACGTTTAACTTTTTCTTTACGTGAGGAATTAATACTTTTCCGGCCTCGAGGTACTGGACTTGTGCATAGGTTTTTTAATAGTATTATTTCTTGGCTCTGTTGGGTTAACTGTTTTTTTAATTGTAAATTTTCGCATATTATATTTTCTAATTCATTTTGAGCACTAAGAAGTGAGACTTTCAGACTATCAATCTCCGCCTTCATTTCATCAATAACGTTGAATGGAACATGTGTTGACAAGTCAATACTCCGAGCTAAATTTTCATAAGAGTAATTACTATCAAGAGTATCTTGTGTTTCGTCAAGCAACTCCAATGATTTCGACTTTACTAGTTGTTTAGGCCGTCGAAGTGTTACATTAGAATCCTCTGTATCCATTGTTTATGTTCACTATTTTATAATATTTTATTTTTAAATAAATATTTTTCTATGAATTTATTTCCAGTCTATACTCAATTTATGTTTAGATTTATTTACAAAAAGTGAGATTACAACGAAAAAGAAAAAAAAATATTTTTTCCATTTACGGGGATTTGAACGCGAGTCCAGTTCGCTGAGCGCACTTAATTCAACAAGCTTGTGCACACTGCCAAGCGAGCTTTATGCAGTGCGGCGAAACTTAGAAACTGCTATTCGCACTGCATACCAGTTAACAGCGACGAACAATGAGATGATGAGTCGTTGACTATTCGCACGGCACTGTCACAACAAATTGCACTCAACCGTTTCTTATTATTTTAAACTTTACACACGTTTATCCAAATAAATAACTACACTTATGTTTGTACTTTTATCACTAATTGTAGGCACACTTTTAAAGTTTCGAGATATATAACTTTTATGCGTTTTTAAGCGTTTTTAACCACTTTTAATGAATTTAGTTTGAAGAGGTACAAGTCATACGTCTTTACTTCTTCATAGACACCATGCTGTTATCAACTTCTTTGAACTTGAACTTTCACTTCTACCACGTGTGAATTGCACACATTTTCTTTTTTTTAACATATTAGGCAGTACAAACTCTATACATTTAGTTTTTTTTGCATTGAAAATTAATTAATTTATTAATAGGGAACCAATGCGAGACATGTGAAAGAGCACTATTTACGTCGTCGAAATTTTCTTTATTCCTTTCACACTTAAATATTAATGATGTATCATCAGCAAATAGTACAATATCCGCTTGGTTTTTTACATAATGGGGTAAATCATTAATGTATAAACATTTTTTTTCAGGGTACCTCCCCTACAGGTAATGTAAGGATGAATTTTTTATTCGTGGCTAAGCGGTTGGAGTTAAACAAGTGAAAAAACTCTCAAAAATAGGTTATGTGATGAATTTACAAGGAAAACTATCACGGCTGTGTTAGCATAGTGGTTAATAAGTAAAAGTCGATTAACTTACTACTTCGGAACCCCACATTGCGCGTGGCCTGACACGCACTTGCCCAGTTTTATTTTTTAAATAAAATAAAATAAAATTACTGAAAGATGTATGAGTATCATATGACAGCAGAAACAGCCATTCGGCTTAGTGATTCCAATTTTGTAGTGGAAATTATGTTCGGTATTTGAAATTTGACATTTTCACGCTATATCTTTGAACTTAAAATACTTTTAATTCAACGTTATTTTATCTATTAGGTAAATGTCTAGTATTGGACTAAAGACTCCTGAAGTGTCATGCGATGTGACTTAATATATCGGTGCTCGGTGCTCTTTACACTTTTTTATTTATCGATTTTAAATTAAATCCTCTTTTTATAATCATAATATCAAGTTGTTTATTTTTCATTTATTTTACTCGTTTCGATCAACATGGTAATTAAAACTGACAGAACTATTTTTTAATTGTATAATTACTCTTATTTATTGCAATTAATTTTCATGTACAACGTTACTTTCATAAGCATTACTGACCAATTAAATCCACCTACAACGCCAATGTAATAACATAGTGCCACGACAAAGGGGCGCTTAAGGGCTAGGGGCTCCCTGCAAATAAAACTCCCGGATACGCATAGCGTCTAATAGAATTGTCCCGAAAATGATAAACGTATATCTGGCAGCCCTAGTCCGTATCTGCTGTATCTTCTACGATGTGCTACGCCACCTACATCTCAGCATACGCAGGTCAAAACCAATTTTTACTAGAAAACACCAAGAGTATTAGATACTTTTTCGACTCTATCTTTTAACACTTGACGAGAACATAATAATCACATGGTATGCTATTTATAGTTCTGTAATACTTAATATCATACATAATGTCATATTTGTAAGCCCCGACGCAACAATAGGGATGTTATAATGTAATGATTCGTTTTTTTTTGTTTGAATGCTGACGTGATAAAGAAAAGTTGACATTTATCATGTTTTTTCGTAGTAATGAGAAAATTGCCTGCAGTAAAAAGTACCTGCTGTGTGTCACACTCCAGCCCCCCGCGGCCCCGGGCCCAGCTATCTCCACTCCACACAAAATCATGTCCATTCCCTTTGTTTTGACGTGAATGAAGAACAAACAAATCATACGAACGAACATACATTCACATTCATATGCACAATATTAGTATGGTTTATAATATACGAGTATTAATTCTATGCTTGAAATAAAATTATACTCCTCCGTCCCTTACCTGATCAATGAAAATTATCGTCGACCTTTATCAAATGTTTATTGTTAGAGATTGATCTAATCTACGAGATGAGTACTAATTGTCGTTTAAATGTAAATAGTTGTGTAATGAATGTTGCCTAAACCTTGTCAGATACGGATGGAGAGTAGCGTAAGGCAACCGGCATCGGCTCGGCTCGCGGATATCTTGTATAATGATATTATGCTTATCTTAAATAGGTGGACTGGGTTGGATTCCGGCGCACTTTGTGCTTGGCAGAAGCGAATCATAATGATTATGATTCAGTGAAAGAATCAACGCGCCCTCTCGACATATACAATGTATTATAATATTCGATGTTTTTATTTCATCCTATAATCCCGACACATCTAATGTCCTATACACATAATACACATCGAACTTCAACTCATCAGAGAGAGACAGCATTGGTGGCATAGCAGTCTGTGGTAAAGTTACAGTCAAATAAATAATGATCCTCATAATTCACGCCACAATTCCTAAAGGCATAGAAGACATAACAGTACATAATTTTATTTTTTAGACATTTCAGGGATTCCTTTTCCACCTTCCAGACAGATCCTGAACATCAAGTGAAATATACAATGTTACACTAATTTATTACATTTGACAACTAAATAATGCGAAACATGCAACTATTAGCATCTTTACTGGTTAATTTTATCATTTGCCATTGATTTTCACTGTAATTCTCTAGTGAAAGGACCCAACGGAGTCGTCATTCTATAATCTTGCAGGATTTGATCAATGGGAGGGAATGTAAATTGATCACATCACGGATTATTTCATTTCCCTCTACTGCCCTTCTATTATATAATAGATAGGAGGGCAGGGACGATATTCTTGAATATATTCTTAGAGATGAAACAGATATTGGACACTGAAAAAAAACGAAAAACCCACTTATGTACATAAAGCATCTTTTTTTGACGGAATGCATACAATTAAATCTTCCTCTACATATCGCACCCTCAGTGGAAAAAAGCATAAGTCGTCTTACGTTGAATTTTAGTTATTAATATGATTGGAAAGACGGACAAAAGCTGCATATGCTCAATTTTTTTTTTCAAATTTTTACCATTAATCTTGACGGTTTTGTGCAAGAAATTGTAATGTAAATTCCTTTGACTACTTACTGATATTTGAACAGTTTTCTTGCTGTCCTGTAAAATTGCAATTTTCATTTTATGCCTTTTTTCCACTATAGGTGCGATATCAATTTATGAAATCCATAGACTGAATCTCTGATTGGCATTATCTCTCCGTCAGAGTCTGTCATGAACTGGCAACACATGTCATATTGCAGTTAAGTCTATGGTAGAATGTACTTACATTGCGACAAGCTGTACTGACTACTGGTGTCACGTTAACTAGATGTCGTGTTGTCCTCTTTATTTTTATGTTAATCTTTACTCGTTCGTATAGTCATATTAGAGTGGCGTAGAGTACTGGTCATGTATGAAAACCTGTACGAGGATCCAATTAGGTATAGTCTGTTAACCTTTGTTGCAAACAATGTAAAATATTGAATTAGTTAGTAGGGTCCTCAGTAAGTAGATGAGGGGCTTTTTATCATGGTACGTTGAACAATCCTAGTTAATTAATTTTGTGAACGGAGGGGTCCTAAAGCCACTCCACCAAATATAAAGTAGTGTATATACGGTCCAGTTGAAGCAACAAATAACATAAATATCTGACACGCGACAGGTGTGCGGCGCCGCGGCGGGACCCGATTATATTGCGAGCTGATAGTCCGCTGGTTCACTTAGTGTTCACTTGTTCAGATAAACTTTCGTAATTGTAATGTATGTGGCACCGCCCCTGCACCCCGCACCCCGCACCCCGCACCCCGCTCCTCGCCCCACACACCCCGCACCTCCTCATGTGCAACGTGAGACCTTGGTCAAAGGCACTCTACTACCGCAACGGGTAAGAGATGTCTGCAGTCTGCAGTCTGTAGTCTGCAGTCTGCAAGATAATAGGCTCCCCGGAAGCACGCTGCTCGAGCGCAGGTAGGAGGAGGAAATACGGCAAGCAATTCCCGATTTGGGGAAGTTTATATGGCTGACGGGCTCTTCACGTATGTACTCTCAGGAACGGCAGGAATATGACATCTAAAGTACCTACCGTTAGTTCTACTCGCAAGATCGTCGTTCAACTCTCTTGTTACAACTCGGGAGCATGACTCTAGACTGCTGAGAGTGCCAAGATGTGTGACAATGACCCCCAAAGGACTCCATAAATAATTGGACGTAGTTTCAGAAAAACGTTCCAGTCCACAATCATAACATTTTGAGAAAATCGAGTTTTAAGTTCAACCCTGTATTTACTTCATCAAATTACTAGTTTAATCTTCAAGTTTTGATAACCTGTAGATATTTAGCGTTTTAAAGTTTTTAGTTAACCTTATTTAAGACTTGCAAGTATTAACTCAATTTCGACATAAATGTGGATTGGAACGTTTTTCAGAAACTACGTCCATTATAACTATAGTTACCTACTTGTTTCTTACGAACTAGTCGTTTTTAATGGTTATATCGAATATCGGAGAGAATGATAATTCATTTTTATACTGAAGCGGTAAAAATTGACTAACAAAAAATCTAACTACGGTAATTATTTGTTGTCTGCGATTAATTCCATTATCTCTAGAATAACATTACATGATAAAAAAATAAACCATTAATCAAAGAACTGTGAATGAACCGTGTAAAAGGAAATCCTAGAAAAAACACTAAATCTACCAGCCACAGTGCTGGTCGCTAGTCGCTAGTCGCTGGGCGTGTCGTGCCGTGTCGTGTCGTGTGTCGTGTGTCGTGGGCCGCGAGGGGCAGGCATAAAACGTTCAATTACTATTGTATTATTGGAACGAAGTTCCTTATTGCACGTTGTGAAAGGGGGCTAGACGGAAAGTTACGACACTTTTTGATTCTTACGAATGACGACATTTTTTTTGAAGTGATTCACAGAGTTTTACAGAGATGGCGCTGTACAACAAAACAATACTTAAATCGAAAGGAACTTCGTTCCATCCGGGTGTCCCTTGACACCTCTCATGTTTTTTGTTGTTGGCGCGCACTACAGATCGTGAAACGTGCGGATGACTTCATCGGCTCCGGTTATTCTTCTTCTTTGTAGTTTTTTCATTACTGAAGGTTTATCCGCTCCGGTAAGACGTGCTGACAAGCTACTTCCCTGTCTTGTCTGTCGTGCGGCGTGCCTTAGAGCCGCACTAACTGGGATGCATAATAGTCTCCTTCACGTAGGAAGTCCGTGTCGAAACATCTGGTGATCGGCCTCTAGGCCTTCTACTGTTTATTTTGCCCACCGAAGTACTATATTCGCTTGTAGCAGGCAGAATGTAGTTTTGTGATTTTAATTTTAAGTTGGTCGGGAATCGATATTTTGTTAGTAGTTTTTGCTGTCCACGGTAGGCATTATTCTCCAGTAGATACCACATTTCATGGACATCAATTTTCTTCCTGTCTACAGCGCAGATCATCCAGGACTCGAATGCGTACAAGAAAATAGAGAAGACCACAGTTTGTACCACTCTCATTTGGGTAATATTCTGCAGTTATATTTTCACAATAGGTATATTGGTGTTGTCGATACCATAATGCTACATAAATGGGAATCAGCAAGTAAGACCAGAGCTTGATGAGTAGTTTTATAACAGTTTTTCAAACAATATATTTATATCTAGTCCCATATTCATAGGATACGGACGTAGTTTATTCTTGAACCGATGTGCGATGGCTCTCACATGCCCTTCACGGCACTTAAGCATTTTTCGCACATGCAAACACAACAAAAAAGTATTTTCGGATCCATTTCCCACTTATTGTTTTATTTGACATCACTCACCTGTCTACCGATACGAAGTGATGGTATATTATAAGAGGGGATTATAATAATGATACCGTCGATGCGGCTGCCCCACAGCCCGGCTGAGACCGCAGCGGCGCGGCGCCAGCCTGCAGCCTGCAGCCTGCAGCCTCGTAGCATCGCATTCGCAAACTCCAAACAATGTTCTACCAAAATTTTATTACGGGTATATCCTCGATGTTATTTGAAAACACTTGTACAATTAATATTATCTTATAAGAACGAAGCTCCCATAGTTATTCAGTCCCAAAAATATAATTAGTTAATCGTAATTTTTGTAAATCCAACTAACTACTAAAGTAGGGAGAAGACAGTTAATTAAGGTGGCGGTGTTGCTTTCATGGTATGATGGATTTATTGTTTACCATTGCATTATATTGTAGTAGGGTTTTATAATGAATATCCGCCGCAGTTCCATGCCATGCCATCAAACTCTGAATAAGAAAGGCAATGATCTCAAACTTAAAACTTTCGTTTAAAAAGTACGGTTTGAAGTACCTAATAATCCAAGTAATTTTTATTTCTGCATTTTAAATTAAAGTTTGATACTCGCATATATTTTAGCGTTTTTATTATTTTTTAATTTAATATAAGTTGTACATTTTAAAATAAGCATATTGCAATTGCATAATTTCTTTAATCGCATCATGTGGTCGGTAAAAACAATCATGGGATGCCATTTTGGGTGTTCACGTTTTAGTGTTGTGCATTGTGTTGTTGTTCTGGTCTGCCGGTGACAAGTTACTGAAGTGGACTTGAAGAACTGGGTTCAAATTGATAACTTGAGTTTTTAAATAAATATTTATAGATCTTTTTTGTTAAACCTCCGGCCACCGACAGCGGCTGTGACGTTACAATTTGGCGGGAATTCATTCCTATTCAAAGTTTGAAGACATTTTAAATATCTATACTAATATTATAAAGAGGAAACATTTGATTGTTTGTTTGCATTGAATAGGCTCCGAAACCACCGAACCGATTTGAAAAATTATTTCTTTGTTAGAAAGCTTTTTTTTTTTTTTTTTTTTTTTTTTTCCGGAGGGGAAAATGCATTACGCATACCACCCGGGCGCAGGGGGTACCCGAGTGGTTATGTGGGACTCCCGTATAGGCTAATGAGACCCACGGTATACCCACTAAAAACCCCCCCCCATCTTCCTCCTCGCCGCCTTGTGACGGGGTTACGGGAACGCTTTCGCACACATCCGCGACCCCGCCAGCGGCAGCCGCCTACAAGCGGCTCCATCGCGAAAGCCCGAAGGCCCTCCACGATGGGCGCACCAGATGGTAAGGTGCGCCTCCCTCCTCGGCCTCCACCAGTACTGTAGCAAACTCCCCCTGAGTCTGCTACTAGGAGGCCATGGGTACCAGATAACTGGTACCCGGTGGAAGATCTGGTCTGTGGTTCTTCCACCGACCACACCTCGGCCGCAGAGGATAGGGCAAGCGGCGCACCGTAATACCGGCATGCCTCTTCCTCTGCGGCCCCACCAGTGCCGTTTCGACGGAACGGCCCCGCCAGCTCGCAGGGGGTGGGGAGAGTGGCGCACCGCAATACCAACACGCCTCTCCCCCTGCGATCCCTCCACGGCCGCAGAAGATAGGGAGAACGGCGCACCGTAATACCGGCACTCCTCTTCTTCTGCGGTCCCACCTCCAAGCGCATCCGCAGCGGACTTGTTCAGCCCGCTGGGAGCGCCCTCCTCGGGCCAGCCGGCAGCCCAAACAGGCCGGCCCTGGTTGCCTCTTGGTTCACCGTGGGTGACCAGTCCACGGTTACTAAGCCCCCCCGCCACGACAAGGCGGGCAACCCCCGGGGGGTTGTTAGAAAGCTACACTATCCCCGGGTGACATATAAATAGGCTATATATTTTTTTACTAACTAGTCCAGCCATAAGTTCTGTTACAAATGAAAATGCTTTTTTTTTTAAATGAAGTAATGTAATATTAATAAAATTTATACCTACATATTTATTAAAGTCTCAGCAAAAAATAAAAAAACATTCTATTCGAAATGGCCACCTTTGGCTTTTATACAGGCCTTTAATCTGTTTGGCCACGAATCTATGGATTTACGCACTGTTTCCAAGGGAAATTTCGCCACTGCTTGCTCCAAAGATTTTTTAAGAGACTCAATGTCGCCGTGTCGTTTAGAGCAGGCCATGTCCTCTAAAACTGACCATAATTTGAAGTCTAAAGGGTTGAGGTCTGGGCTAGATGAGGGCCAGTCTTCAGCTCTTATAAAGTCCGGAACATTGGTTTCAAGCCAGGCTTGGGTAGTTCGTGCCTTGTGACCAGGTGCAGAGTCCTGTTGGAAAGTCCACGGTATATTTTAAAAAGAGTATTGCTGAGAGGTTTCACAACTCATGTTGGATCATTCCAAGACTTTATCTTGATACACTTTGGCTGAAGTTTTCACTCCTTTTTCACAAAAATGCAGTTTTGTGACTCCTTGATAAGACACGCCCCACCAAACCATCACTGACGCAGAATGATGACCACGTTGTACCTTCCCGACCACTTGAGCAGCTTCTTTAGAACTGTGAGCGTACACTTTATCATTTTGCTTATTGTAGTGTTCTTCAATCGTGAAAATTTTTTCATCGGTAAAGAGGATATTTCTGTGCCTTTCACCTGCGGATCGCGACAGAAGGCGTTTTGATCGATCCACTCTCTTTAATTGTAAAGATTGATTTAGGGCATGTCCTGTATATCGACGATAAGCACCGAGCTTCAGGTCTTGTTTTATAATACGCGACAGAGTCCTAGCGGGAATCTTCATTTCTCGCGATAAGATTTTTTGCTTCCTAATGGGGTTTCGACGAATTCTGGCTTTAACAGCATTAACAGCCTTTGTACTTCTAACAGCACGCGGCCGCCCCGATCTTTTCTGGTCTTCGACAGACGAAGTGTTGTTGTATCTGTTGATTGTACGATATACGAGCATACGGCTGATACCAAGCTTTTGAAGTGTCTGGAATATGACCGACGGCTCCATACCCACTTTGTGCAAGGCGATCACTGCACTCGTATTTTCTTTAACACCCCATTCCATATTGTAATTTGATAATGAACACGAAAAAGTATGTGAAATGGCGCGAATACGAAAGAAGTTTTTAAAATAATATACGTGTTCCAAATTCAAAATAATTAAATAGCTGAAAAAAGAAAAGTTTTTATGTAACAGTATTTATGGCCAGACTAGGTATTTTTTCCGAAGCGAAGCGAGGGCGATTTCTTAGTATTTTATAAATGTAAGGTCTTACTTCTTGTCTACGATGTACTGGAAGTTACAAAAAACTCCTAGAAATAAGTTGACTTTCCAATTTTCATTTGCGATTGTATTCTCGAGGTAGACATGCTGGAACGCGTTGAAACATTTTTCAGGCACCTAAATTACATGATGTTACGAAAAGTGTTTACATGGACAACTAGAAAAGTACAATCCGTGTTTTTAGTCTCCGCAAGCAGGACGAATAACTGAATTTATGTTGGACACTACCTTTCAAAGCACTACGGTCGAGCTGCAGTGTCCGCACTCCGCACCCGCTCTGTCAATGAGTCGAATAAATACAAAAGTCATGTCATCATCGTGACATCGCATCGTCAGTACCGTCACTGAAGGTTTATTAACAATTGCAATTAATGTAACTTGGATTGTTAAAATAAAACAGAGACCGCTAACAACATTAGTAGTGAGGTAGGTCTATTTATCATTTCATTTGCCTGCAAACGTAACTCAACCGTGAGATTTATTACTAAGCTAGGGCCCCGCGACTCTGTCTGCCTTAAATTATCTGCGGCCGATAACGGCTCCGTGGACACTGCGCCCGCCACCCGCCGCACAGCACATGCATTCTGAGGCCCGCTGTTATAATTATTACTAAGTTAAGTAATTTAAAGTTTTTAACCTCCGACGAAAAAAGAGGGGAGTTATATGTTTCACGTGTCTGTGTATCTGTATGTTTGTCTGAGGCATCGTAGCTACCAAACGAATGAACCGATTTTGATCTAGTTTTTATATCTGAAAGGTGACTTAATCGAGAGTGTTCGTAGCTATGTGGAGCCCGCGGGCAACATCAGTATCTAACACCAAATATATATTATATCACCGACAAGTTATCGACCTGAAAGGGAGTGGGGACCGAAACAAGTACCTACCTAAACATTTTACAGTTGATTTTGGAACGAGGAAGCATGATGGTAGTATCGATTAGATTTATTGACATCATAGCTCATAGCTGGTGTTTGCAAATAACATCCGTGAGGGCTCAACAGTTGGAACTAAAGGTACTATAATAAAAAGCTTGAACATCCGCATCGCTCACTATATCAAATGATCACGTCAGTTTATTGGTCTTAATGTCGGTTAAATAGTTAACAAACGAACGCCTACTAGCAATACTAGCTGACATCGAGGCACTAAAAATGATCACAAACGACAGAGTGACGTTTTTCTGCAAATAAAATAGCGACAGACCATTGAATACCGAAACGTAACACTTGCGACATCTAGTGTAATTGCAGTGTAATTCTATATAATGTATTTTATCCATCTATACATATTAATAAAATTGAAGAGTCTGTCTGTGATTTCGAGATAAATGATTTTTTCAAGTTGCAAATCGTTACTTGCACGATACCAACACCGAAAAATGAGTTTTTAAAATTTTTGTCTGTCTGTCTGTTTGTTTGTCTCCGCTAATCTCCGAAACCACTGAACGAATTTTAACAACACTTTTACTAGGATATTGCAAAGTGTTCAACTTAACAACTAAGCAATGTTTTAGGGTTCCATACTAAAGGGTTCCTTAGGGATGGTTTGTAAGGAAAAATAAAAAAATATCAGCTGATTTGTTTTAAACTATTAAAAACGTATTCTCCGTACAAAAAGAGTTATACATGCATTTCTTAGATTTTACTTATATTGCATGGAAAGGCCATAAAATGCATTTCAAGCATTAATATATAATATCATTGATTTCAAGGTTATTTTTTTCATTAATTCAAATCCCTATTACTGAGTGAATATCTATTTTTGTATTTTGTTTTTAAGAGCATATTGTTTGCGTATCTATGTACTCCAATATAATTTCAGCATTTTATAAATTTCACCTGGGAAGTGGTAGAAAAACGCAAATTAAGTCTGTATGAGTAACCGATATCCAATAAATAATCGATTACTATCTTGGCAACTAGATGGCTCTGTATGTGTTGATTCACGCCAACGCCTTTAATACATACACCTTTAATATATAATATAATTAGTATGTCTGTCTGTGATTTCGATATAACTGCATTTTTCATGTTATAAATCGTTACTACCACGATATCAAAACCGAAAAATGAGTTTTTAATTTTTGTTTGTCTGTTTGTTTGTCTTCATTAATCTCTGAAGCTACTGAATGGATTTCAACAGGACTTTACTACAATATCGAGTCTTCAACTTAAATTATAGGCAATTTTTTAGGGTTACATAACAAAGCGAGAAAATAAAATATGAGTCGATTTGTTTTAAACATACAAAAACCTTTTCTTCACACAAATTGAGGCATAGTTACATACATTTCTTAGTTTTTTTTTTTTTTTATATTTTGCGAGGTGGAGCCAAAGCGAGTACTGATTTTTTTACAAATTTACAATAATTCAAATACACATAAATATAACTGAAGTGAGTGTCTGTGACTTCGAAATGATTTTTTAAGTTGTAAATCTATACTTTCACGATACCAAAACCGAGAAACGAGTTTTTAATTTGTTTTAAACTTACAAAAACCTTTTCTTCACACAAAATAAGGCATACATGCATTTCTTAGTTTATTTGTATTTCGCAAGATGGAGCTAGAATACGGCACTGAAGTATTTTTTTATTAAATATCTATTTTTATATTCACTTTTTAAAATCATTAATTGCGTTTTAGCATTTTGTTCTATTTTACCCTGGAAGGGGTTGAAAATCATAATTTGGTGTTGTACAAATAGTAGACATTGAACAAATTGAATAATTGATCATAAAATACATAAATCCACTAAATAAAACGTATTCCGGCGTGTTAAATCAAGCTTAGGATTGTTCTTTGAAATAACTAAGTGTTCCGTCATTTTTAGAGTTCTGTAGTAGTGATGTTGTAGTTCTGTTATAATACAGTCCTGAGGAACATCGTGTTGAGAGTGCAGAGTGCTGAATTTTCTCATTTTCTGTGAAGCAATATCTTCCCTTTGCTGAATTATTGATTTGCCGAAACTGCAATGTAATAAATGCGAAAATGTGTTGCTCCTTTATTACCATTCTCATATAACTCATCGAATTAACCTTAACTCTCTCTCATCGCTGAACCAATCTTCATGTGTTTTGGTATAGGTATAGATTGTACCTTGGAGAACGATATAAGACTATTTCTTTTTTTAAAGTCTGGGTACCTAATGTGAAATACTGATGGATTAGCAAACATCATCATACAATTTATTTATTCAATGTAATTTAAGTACTAAGGGTTAAGTAGGAAATACAAAATTTAGAAAATAATATGATGAAATAATAATAATAAATAAAAGCAACCGGCGCAGTGCGAACTAGGGTTGTTGAACCTAACTTAACTGTTTAGTAAAACCTAACATAGTTGTTGCGGACGGCATCGACAGCTGATTAGATTTAAGTTTTGTAACATGTTAAATAATTAATTATATAGAATAAGTTTTGAAATATGTAAAATGATTAATTATAATAAAGAACTTTGAAAATAATATGTAGAATGATTAGTTAAGTAATTTGAATTTGTAAAGTAAATGAGTAATTTTATAACTATGTAACTAGAATAAGTGTTTTTTATGAATAAAGGTGTTTTTGCCCTCTTTTAGATAAGTAAATAAACGTAAGAATAACTTAGAATCAATTAGTATTGTGAGATAGCATTATTATTAGACAGAGACCGTCAGTGAGAGACAGCGCTCTATGTTAGACAGAGATAGGTAGTAGGGGGCATGGCGAGCCGTGATTGGCTAAGAGAAATGTAATGTAATGTGTATTGTAGACAACGCCACAACCTTACGCCCGCATCTAGCTATAAGACAGGGAAAATTGTCGTCATTCGGTGTGAAAAACGAGTTCAGTTCCGACCAGCCCCGCGCTAGGTCGTGCCGAAACCATCACCGCGCTCTCGCTCTAACCCGTAGTGCCATCCCGCTCTCGCAAGCGTCCGTTTTTGCCGCGCAAACCGTGCGACCGTTAGTGATCGTTAGTGGTTTTGCATAAGCTTGGAGTATTAACGTAATACTCCAAGAGTTGTGATTGTGAAGTGTTCTGCGTTGTGTAGTGTTGTGCTATCGCTTCGTTGTTCGATTAGTGGATTCAGTGTTTTTTGGATTTGTTACGCACGTAAGTGTTTAAACATATTAGTCAGTTTTAGGTACTCACCTCGGCCCCACAAGACCGAGTCAGTAAGGTTTTCACGTAAGCACACATACTCCCTGCTTCGGCAGGTCGCAGGACGCCCAGCCTAGGCCCAGGGCAGTCCCAGTACGCGCTTCCGCGCCCCCCGCCCCGCCCATGGCCCCCCGCCGGCAACCAGCTGACGCGGGCGCCGCCATCGGTGTGTTGACCGACCTACTTCAGGTGGTTAACATCACCGATATAACCAACCTCGCCTCCCTGGTGGTAGCGGCGCGGTCCCCGGTAGACCTCTTAAAGGTAATAAGCAATTATTCATCAGTTTTTAACGCATTAGAGCGTTTTACATCAGCCCCAAAGTACTAGCCTTAATATGGATAGTACAAATAATAATGTTAGTCGGTTAGGTAGGGTAAAACCCAGTGCTCTCGCCTTAGCGTCTTTTAACGCTAACGGCCTAAAACCCCAGCTGGATCTCGTTCGTGAATTCCTCACTACTCATCAAATAGATATTCTAGCCGTGCAAGAGACCTTCTTGAAACCAAGCGTACGCGACCCGTCGGTTGCGAATTACAACATCATACGCGACGACAGGGTTACGTCGAGATTCGGCGGAACCCTGATCTATTATAGAAGGTCATTGCACTGCACGCCGCTAGAACCGCCCCCTCTCATTAATTTAGAGGCCTCCGTCTGCCAGCTGGCCATGTCAGGCCACAGAGCAATTATAATAGCCTCGGTGTATTTAGCACCTAAAAAACCTCTTTTAGAAGGGGACCTACGGGCCCTATTAGACATGGGGGACTCGGTTATTTTAATCGGGGACCTTAATTGTAAACATGCCAAATGGAACGCTTCTCGTTCAAATAGTAATGGCTCCATACTAAACAGACAGACGGAAAAATTAAATTTTGAAGTTATAGCCCCCCCCTCCCCGACCAGGTTTTCAGCCGACCCCAATCATTCACCCTCCACCTTAGATGTGGCGATCATTCGGAACGTCACACTTACCATTAATGATATTGAGGTAATTCATGAATTGGACTCGGACCATCGGCCGATCCTAATTCATTTAGGTACCCCAATCTCCTCTTATAGTACTAGAAAAGTGATTGACTATAATAAGTTAGCGAAAGCGCTTAGATCCCCCGATTCGCCGTATTTACAGGCACCTCCCGCCCCGTTATTAACAGCTGAGGATGCTAACATCGCCATCCAGGGCCTCACCAGTCACATACAGTCAATCACGCGCGAGTCGTCTCGGGAGATCGTAGTGGCTAATGACCGTCGCTTCGAGTTACCGGACGACGGTAAAGCGCTTATCACGGCCAAAAATAAGGCCACCCGTAGGTACGATGAGTGTCCGAACCGTGATAATCGGAGAAATCTGAACTATCACCAACGGAAAGTCAAGGAGTACATGAACGAGATCCGGAACGACCGGTGGTCAAAACTGATGAAGGAGATCTCGCCGTCCCACCTTGCCTACTGGCAAGTGGCGAGATCCCTGAAATCAAAGACTGTTCAGTCAATGCCTCCATTGACTCGTCAGAACCGAACACCTGCGTTCGACGACCTTGATAAGGCCGAACACCTGGCCGACAGTCTTGAGAGCCAATGTACACCTAGTACACAGCCCACTCCCCCCGACCACATCGCCCTAGTCGAAAGCGAGGTGGAGGCCAGGCTCGCCTGCCCTCCTACCGAGGACCCTCTTCCACCGTTCACCATTGAGGAGATGCGTGAGACCCTCAGGTCCATGCACCCCAAAAAGGCGCCAGGTCCAGATGGTATCACCAATAAGGTGGTGCAGCGCCTCCCCCCGTTTCTGCTAGGCCTACTCCTAGCCATTTTTAATGTCCTCCTGTCCACCTGCTCGTTTCCAGACTCCTGGAAAGAAGCAGACGTAATAGGTATTCATAAACCTGGCAAGCCAAAAACAGAGCCTTCGAGCTACCGCCCCATTAGTTTACTGAATACATTCAGTAAAATATATGAGAAATTATTATTAGGCCGACTCAGAGCGGTCGTTCACTCCAAAAAACTTTTAATGGACGAACAGTTCGGCTTTCGAGCCAATCACTCATGCGTCCAACAAGTGCACCGCCTCACGGAGCACATACTAACGGGCCTCACCCGCCGAACTAGACCAAGGGGCACAGGGGCCCTCTTCTTTGATGTGGCCAAGGCGTTCGACAAAGTCTGGCACAGCGGCTTGTTATACAAGCTGCTCACTATGGGAGTGCCAGACAGACTCGTGCTCATCATACGGGACTTCTTGTCGAATCGCTCGTTCCGCTTCAGAGTGGAGGGAACCCGCTCCACGCCCCGCCCCCTCAGGGCGGGCGTACCGCAGGGCTCCGCCCTCTCTCCGCTTCTATACGCGCTGTATACCAGCGACATGCCCAGGTCGCCCAAAGTTGAGCTGGCCCTCTTTGCGGATGACACCGCCTTATTCACAACCCACCCAGACCCTAATTGTATTCGTAAATTCCTCCAAGCCGCGACCACCGCCCTGGGCGAATGGTTTAGGCTATGGAGAATAGAAGTCAATCCCGACAAAAGCTCAGCTGTCTATTTTACTAGAAAACGTAGTAAGAAAATGACACGTCCCGTGTCATTATTCGACCGCCCTATTCCTTGGACTAGAACAGCCAAATATCTCGGTGTCACTCTAGACGACCGAATGAATTTCCATAAACATATTAATACGGTGAGAAATAGGGCCGCTTTCGTACTGGGGCGATTATACCCAATGTTAGGTAAATACAGTAAAATGTCGCTCCGTAATAAGACGACAATTTACAAAACTTGCATTCGCCCAGTAATGACCTACGCTAGTGTCGTGTTTGGTCATTCAAAACATATTAAAGTCCTTCAAAGAGTCCAAAATAGATTCATGCGCATAGCCACTGGTACACCGTGGTATGTACGCAATGTAGATCTACATAGAGATCTAGAACTGCCCACGATAGCCCAGTATATAAAGCAACTCTCAACGAGTTACTTTAAAACCGCCGCAATACATTCCAACCCGCTTATAGTCCAAGCGGTTAATTATGTCCCTAATGACAATATTTCAGTCGGCCTTAGACGTCCTAGACACGTCCTAGGCGACCTAGATGACGAGATAACGTTAGCTAACTCCCAAGACCGCTCGTCTATCTCTCTCTCTCTCACACAGCCCACATACACAACACACATACACCGTCGCAGCCGGCTGCGATGAGGCCCCAGTTTTATGACCGGCGCGCGGCGTTCCCGCGCGTTAGGTAGTAATTTCAACCTTATGTCCTCCTACAACCGGCGGCTAAGTCGAGGTTCGAACCCCACAGGGGGTGCCCTTAGCACGTCGTGATAGGTTCTAAGTCAGCGGGGGGGTTAGGCTGTGAGGCCTTTTTCAAGGCCCTCAGTCCTCCCTCCCCCGTGAAGGGTCAAAGGCCTGTGCACCGGATCCGTTCTGCCGGACTACCGGTCCACTCCCGATGACTGTGGCCCCTTAAATCAGCGGGGGGGCGGGGGCCGGACTTTTAAGTCTTTTTCAAGGCAGTTCCGGTCTCCACTCCTCGTGAAGAGTCATGAGGCTCGTGTACTGGATTCGGCCCGGTCGAATAAACCGGTCCACCCCCTGATGACATTGTGTACTAGGTCCAGATAAAACCAGCGGGGGGGGACTACCGGTAGTCCCTCCTCGTGTAGAGTCAGCGGCATGTTGTACCGGGTTCGGTCGAATCCGGTCCACTCCCGCTGACATTGCACACCCCTCGACACAAATCGGCTGGGTCCTCTCGGACCCGCCCCCAGTCCGCGTGAAGCTGTAAAGGCCATTAGGGCCAACAGCAAACTATCATTCGAAAAAAAAAAAAAAAAAAAATCATTCGGTGTGCTCATTCTGTGAGCATCACCTTCCTCCCTGAAATTACATTTCATAGGAAAACCTGAAATAAAAGTGTGTTGGAATAAGATCCCTGCTTTTCATTTCACAGTTCACTGCTGGCGAAAGCCAGTATAATAGTTGTGTAACGAAAAGATAAACGGAACAAATTTAACTTTGCCTTTGAAAAACTGTTATCCCCATATATGTATCGATATGGATCCCGATCAAATTACCAAGTTCTGCAAATAGGTTTAAAATTATTTTTTGTGATACTTACAAATTCACAGTTTTAAGATTTTTTATTTAACCTACGTTTTACCTAAGACACTCCTTCTAGCCGAATGTTTTTTGATTGCGTTGAGGATACAGAATATTATATGTTTTCACAGCTCCTAGGGATTGCAGACCTGAGTGTTGAATTAATTTTAATTTGTTACCTTCACACGTTCCTGAGAAAAAAGGTCTTGAAATACAAACAGACAGACGGGCAATGGAGTAAGTGATCTTAAGGGAACCGTGTTTTTTCTTTCGAGGTAATGAACCCTAAAAATATCGAATCGTTATTTCGAGTATTGACCTTTCATAGTAACGTGGTTCTAATGAGCGATCATGCTGCTTTAAGAGTATGGTAAGTTAACTAAAGCACCTAAGATTTTTTCCGAAGCGAAGCGAGGGCGATTGCTAGTATGAAATAATATTGATAGTAGACTCGTTTTAACTAATAATCTCGTTTTCCAGAAATTTTGGAATATATCACTTTTCTATTTAACCTACCTACGTAATTATGGTTAAGTGTCTTCAGCTATGCCTCTGAGAACTGCGCTATTGGAATTCGGCATAATAATGGCAAACTATGAAATTCATGTGGATGGTAGAGAGTTGTGATGATAATAATGATGGCGGTGATGAAACACAGAAAACACGAGATTATAATTTCAAGCTCAAATCAGCCGTGCAATATTAATTTATCGTCGGTCACAAAACTAGACACACCGTTAATACGTTTTAATGCATTGTATCTGCGACATAACATCAGCCGCATTCCTCGTGGATTGTACGATACACAATTGCACATGTGATCGATATAAGTATGTATAAGTAAAGTTGTTATGCAGAAGATACTAAATTGCCTCGATACCGTTGACCTACGGTAGCCTGAAATGAAGCCGAGCAGGAATAGGATATGAGAGTGCACCGGCCGCAGCCGAACCTAACACCGGCACCGCGGCCGTATCGCCCGCGCCGTCGGCAGTGCACTTACGAGTATATCGACGTCTAGAATCACGGTGTAAACATGACGACAAACATCGGGACGAGGGCTCCATCGCAGCCCCGGATCGATTTTAGGGTTAGGGATATATCATGTTGGACGTAGGTAATGGCGTAGATTAATAAATTGAACGGGCGGCCGATAAGCGGCGCGGCGGCTTTGTACCTATTCTACTATTTCATGATCCGATAAAAAAGGAATAAAGGCTCGCCTAAACGCAGGAATGTTGTAGATTTTTGTTTTAGGCGGGCGCCGGCGCCGGCCGCATTAGTGCGCTCGCCGCGACACCGCTTACACATTAGCCCTTCGCGTGTCGCGCCCGGGGCGCCGCCGCCGCAACCGACGCCACCGTGGCGAGCGATTGTCCATCCATATATATTACAACAGAGTTTAAATTCCAACAAATGAGACGCGGAGCTCCGCCGTTTATTCTCGGATCGACGGCGCGAGGGACTAACGAAAAGCGTCCGAAGTCCATGTTGGGGCGATCCAAAGCGCACCTTACCCCGGGGCGGCGGAGTGGAGAGTCGCGCGGACGGTCGCCGGCCGTCTCCCGCCCACTTATCGACGGGACAATTTAGTCGATACGCGTCCTATAATATATGAAAGTGGTTAATGAAGCTGGCCCACGACGGGCTCGCGGACCGCTTATCTGGCCGACAGCTGGACGTCGCACGTTACGACCGGGAACGCACTGCCTATGACAGCTCCGAGTGCCTACGTACGGACTCTGTTTTTGGAGATTAAAATTCTTTATCGCTCGCAGACAAAAAGTTTGAGCCAGGTCCGAGGCTCCTAGGCCGGGCGCCTCTCGACGGCCCCTCTCCATCCTGCGACTGCATAAGTACCTGTATAACCAGAAGGGGCGCCATCACTATCGAACTAGAGACACATCATTCTGGACGTGACATGCGTCCTGGTACCGGCTGCACGAGGCTCGCTCGCAGTGTGTAATATCCCAGGAATATTCATCGTGGTGCAAGCAAAGTGCATAGATCCAAACGGATCAATAATGTATAAAGATTAACATATTTATAAGTAACAAAAGACCCGTCGATATGAGCTCCGCCACCAGTTCCGGCCGAGTATAGCCGTGTATTATTCGAATATCATTGTTCTGGTATTCTTTTAATGTTATGATGGTTGAGCAGATAATTTATTATGAAATCCTACTAAGTAGCGAACGGAACTGGCTGATTGTAATTTTAATTTGTAATGCATACGTTATGTAGCGGCGAGCGGGGGGGGGGGGGGGGTGGGGCGCGGGGGGCAGCCGGGGGGCAGGCGTGGGGCTCGGGGGGCCGGAGCTCAGCGCGCGCTGGAGCTGGCTGGGGCCTCTATTTGCTTTTGTTGAACTCGTGAACACGATGTTTATTCTTTATTTTGTTAAATCGTATAAATTTCGCTGCGCATTTGGGACTCAAATGCATTATTTATTTTTAAATGAGTGTAAAATTAAAACATTTGCCTGGGAATTATTATTTGATGTGGATTAATAGGCATACACTCGCTAAGTTACATATCGATGACCCAACTATCACATAAATTTCTTGCCGTCCGAGTATCGAACCCAAGACCCTACCAGAGCCACAGGGTTGACTCTACCTAATGGTGGTCAATAAAAAACTTTTCTCAGTATTGCTATTGCAAGCAATGAACTGAAATACTACTGATTACAAGTAATTTGATATCTGTTTACACATCTGTGTTTCTTGTAATGCCTTCTAATTTATATTTATCAAATTCGATCCACAGCCGCACAGCCACAGTAATACACAGTCAGATAAAGATTAAAAATAGAATATTATGTTAATTCATTATAAATTAAATATTATAAAATAATTTTAATAACTTTTAGTTGTTCGAACTCCATACCATCGCAGGTTGAAGATCAACCGTGTGGTGATCGGAACATAATCATTTATCAAACAGCTAATATCGACTCTAAATAAGTTACAATTGAAATTAAGACATGAAATCCTCATGTCGATACCTGCTTTAGCTTTGGCTTTCCAAATTCCATTTTTCACCAACTCTATTTTTCGTAGCCCAAGCTTTCAAGCATCAAAACAGTCTTAGTAGAGTTTTACATAAGGGGTATAGGTATAAATATTTAACCACGCCATGAAGGAATAACGTGTGCTGCTACGCGAGCCGTCGGGGTGAACTGTGACGCAGCCCGGCGGCTTCAATATTGTATCACGCGGCCATTTTGTCAGTACACTAATGCACCTCAGCATCGGCGCTTTCTTAGAAACGGAAAAAAAAATTTCAGCACATGTTTAAACTACGAGTAACGCAATTAACTTTTGACCTCGTGGAACTGGACGCATCATGATTTTCGCCTGAATTTCTACTAGGTCCTGTACAACTGCTACATGCAGTGTTTAACCACCGCCACCCGGCTCTCTAATATCTCTCTAATACCTCGGTTGACAATCCGGCGACTTTACTGTATACCAAAACCAAAAATATCGCTGCACATTGCGAAGGAGATACGACCGGCCGCACCCAAATTATCTCTACTTATTTCTTGTTTGTCTTCAGAAGTTCAACGCAACAGTTGACAGCTCCTCTATACACTGCACGTAAAGCAGAGTTTGTATGATATTGTAAGAAACGAGTGAGTGTGTTAGAGTGGTATTGTGACAAGGCACGAGCAATGCGAGGGTACAGTGGTACAGTGGTCAGTGGTCGGCGAGGAATTAACTTGTTAGTTTATGTATCTATAGAATTTATTGGAGCAATCACCGCACAGATAGTGTCGTTATTGCGCACAGTTTGAGCCGTAAATTAGCGTCCGTCGAGTGCGCTAATTACTCAACCGCCGCCGCCGCTGCAGCCGGAGCCGCGCTCTGCGGACTGCGGACCACTCCGGACAAATTGTCACGGAAACACATCAATATGTATTATCTATCAATTTATTGTTATACTGTAACGGTAATTATTGGCAGGAGATACTGTCTTATAGTGTCGTGTAGAAGCTGCTGCCAGTAAATATGGTGTGTGTTATACATTACAGGCTACAGCTGTTCACGAGGTTTTTGTGGTGGTTAAGAAGAGCCATTATGTTTGTTACAATGATTGAAGGCTATAGACAACGCAGAATGTGCAACGAATTACAGTAGGTGTTTTATTTTTATTACAAACTATGATTTTCTTATTGCTGGTTAGCCTTTCTGCAATTTTTGTAAGAAGTATTTAAGTGTCCCGATACAAGAAAACTGTTATTTCAGCGTAAACATTGCATTGTAATAGTATCATAATATGACTGTGATAGTAAGGATACGGAACACTTTGCGTGAGAGTCCGAACAAACAAATAAAAATAGGTACCTATGTTCTCGTATGTTATACATATTTACTAACAAAAAACCCTGGCATTGGTTGACCCTATAAACGTCACCATAACAATAATATAATATGTTCTATCAATAGTCAATACAGCTGGTACTTGGGTACCTTAACTTATAGTCTGATACTTCACTCTGCCCCGGCTTCGCTTTTCGTTTGAGTTTATTTCAATGCCGTCGGCACAGCATTGCTACCATACAACTTACACTGGGCCGCAAAAATTCCGGGTCGCGTATAAAAAGTGTGATAGTTTCTCAACTACAAAACATAACCCTGGACCAATCTTCATCTGTCCATCGGACGTGTTCTCGAGCAAACCGCAACCTGGCAACTCGATGTTCTCTGAGCAATTTAGGGCCATTTGCTGGCCTATAAAGCCTTATATCAGCTTCCCAAAGTCGCCGCCGGATCATGTCAGAGCTTACATTGTTGTAGTGAATTTCTTGAAGGCTATTTCGGACCTGAACAGCCGTGAGATGTCGATTTCTTAACATAGTGCTCACGATGAATTGGTCTTCTCGTGTAGTTGTACACCTTGGCCTGCCATTCCCTGGTCCCCTGATGTTCATGCCGGTCTCTTGAAATCGCTGCAGTACTCTTTGGACCGTGGATAGAGATACACCTACTGTTCTAGCAGTACTCCGCTGACTCCTTCCTTCTTGTACCATGGTGATAATTCGTGTACATTCTTCAGTAGATAACAACATGTTGGTGCATGGTTGATGCATAAAATACTGTGACCAGCCAAAAACTGTTTATGATGACAGCTCGGTTTGAAACAAAAGCGAGAAAATTTTGTATTCCAAAAATTTGAATTTTGATATTTTTCAAAAATCGGAATTTTTTTTGAAGCTGTAACTTGTTCAAATGCAACCTCTTTTTATATGTATAATAAGCGTCACAAATCTACCTATAACATATTATTTATACGAGGGATCTATGTAAATGACTTTGGAAGATATCGCGATTTTTTTAAATGACCCGTTATTTTTGCTGTCCAGTGTATTTTTGTCGTGCAAAAGTTTTCATTTTGTGATAACTTGAATCCGACTAACCACAGAGGTATACTCGCATTGGGTAAAAGTATGGCTTTTGCCTGTGTCGCGGCCGCGCGCCCGTCGGACCAACACTCTCATGGACTTATCTATGGTGATAAATTAAGTCTTAATATGCATGCAAGGGTTTTCCAAACGGCTAACCTTAGGTAGGTACACTTTGCCCAAGTTGTGGGGTTTGTACTTTGGTGGGATTACCAATTCTTAGTTAATTCCAATGAACTAAGAATTAACAATTAATAGTTATTTGGAAAACGGAGTGTAAAGTCATAACTGGAAGCATAGTGAGGCTCCATACATGTACAGGATATCCTGTAAGTAGCAGCACAACCTTCGGGAGAAGACCTTAACAGCAAACGAGTTGACGTGAGAGAAGAGAGAAGAAAAACAAAAACAGCCCCCAGCCGAAACACGACGAGTCGTTTGGCGGCTGACTCATGCTCAAGGGTGGTAGCTATCCAGGTGAACCCCATGGAGAAATAATAATAGTAATAATGATATTAATTAACAATTAAAATCAATATTACCAATATAATCCCTCGAGGGGCCCTACCACCAGCGGGCCGGATTAAGTCGCCTCTTACGACACCCATCCGACGTGGGATTGGGGTTAGTATTCTAAGCCGCCCCAATAAGCCTAAAATAGATAGGCTTTAAGCAAAAAGGTACCTTTAAGTTTTCCTGGTGACCTAGTAACAATGAAATGAAATGAAATAATCTTTTTTTCATGTAGGTATCACTGTTATTCTTATGCACGTCGTTTTTTTAATCTACCAGCTTTTCGGAAGGGTGCTTTGTCATGGAGGAGAAGGAAAGCCGTAAAGAAACTCCTCAGCACATCTTTTCAAAATAGAACTTATATTTATTACAAAAATACTTAGGTACTCTAACCTGAGCAGAACAACAAATAATAGTAAGTACCTAGTGTTTATTAAATAAACAATATTTTTCATGTTCTTCTGAAGGACTTTGAAGTTTCTTCAAAAAGTCGATTAATTTGAAAAATAATTTTATTTTAAACATTATTGAGATCATTATTGTAACGGAAAGTAATTTTAAGCAAAAAACAATGAAAGAGGTCAGTCAGCCCAAAACAGTAAACGATAAAATTACTTTTGATTCAAATTGAGCCCTTTGATACCGCAATGGATTTAACTTGAAAATTAGTATTGGAACTTTTTAAAATCTGTATTTATGACATTTTCAGGCAAGTATAAATGTGCAATATTTGCCCGGTATTTTTAACCACCTAGCGTCAAAGTTATGTAAGTATAAGAAATACAGAAATAAAAATATCCAAAATAGACGCTCTTTTCTCAGGGTTTCCTGATAATTTGATCAAAATTATTTTATTTATTTATTTTGTTTAATCCTTTATTGTAAATTTAATACAATGGGCGGACTTAATGCCTAATGTCATTCTCTACCAGTCAACCCTTGGCTACGATGAGAATAAAACTACATATTGATAATAATATTGTAGAGCAACCATCTGAAAGATCTTAGAAAAAATATATCAATTTATTTGCTTAGGTACCTACTTGTGGACTCGACAGTAAAAAATAGGTTATGGTTAAAGCGCTGCATTGCATAAAGGTCAAAATCTCTAAAGCGGTGACAATTTTATGGAGGTTATTTTATTTTTTGAAATAGGTACCTACCTTATTATACCTACCTACTCTTTGTTAATGGATTAATGACAAAAGTAAACCTAGACGGAACCCTAAAAATGAGGGGAGGCGATAAAACTAATTTCCTTAAATAACAAAAGTGCCTACTTCAATTTAATGTACCTAATTAGTATAATAAGATAATAATATGGAAATGCCCATAGTATTGAATTTTTCCATAAAAAATCATAGATGTGTATTGGGATCGTCTTAAATATAGAAATGCAATAAAAACGATTTTTTTATAACAGCACTTTGCGGCTTTATTTTGAGTTGAGGTTGCGATTAATTTTTTGTTGTTTGTAGGTACAATCGTGTCATGACGTACTTATATGTATTCTGTGAAAAGGTACGAAAATACGATACACCTAACGCCATCTATCCTTCTTTGTATGAACTAATTTCAAGGTGGGGTAAAGTATTCATTCACAAACTAACGTCGACGAATCGAATGTAAAATTATTGCTATTGTTCATCGGTTTTTAAATTACTTTGTTCTCTACAGAAACATAATCAATTAGCGCTGATAATCAATTCATTTTCGCTTCACTAGTTTAGAAAACATGTAGGTATTACATGAAGTATGACGATATTTAAGCTTACCTACATACTACTGCCCTCTATCGATGCGGTATTAAACTGTTCGTTTAGAAACATTAGAAAAGATGGCAGTATATTAATGAAATCTATGGTTTATGAATCCATCCATATGTGTCATAGATTAATATTGTATACTGGAGAAGGTGTCGAAATTTTATATTATTATCCAGACACATTTTTATACCCTAAGAAAATACGAACCAGGCTCGACCTTCACCCATCTGTTTATTGGATTCAAAGGGTCTTATATCCGTTCTAGTATGCTAAAAAATACATCTCGAGTGGGTTGACTGAAAAATAAATAGGTACGCGGCAGCGTGTCAAGCCAAGTTCAAGCTAACAGAACTGGCGAGCAGCACCGTGTGTTACACGAACTATTTGGAGCCACATTTAACTCCCTCATAACTCAAAAACTATTCCACGTAAACCCTTCAAAGGCTCATTTTTCAAGTGCTCCAAATTTCATAAACACCCTCAAACGGTTATTTAGATATTAACGTCCAAAAATCGTCATTTTTATCACTGACTGACAAAACAGATCAAAACTCTAACCCAGATCCAGACGACCTAGAAAGTTAAAATTTGGCATGCAGATAGGTAGTTGGGTGAATACAAAGGAATTTATAAATCAGAACATGGGAAATTTTTGTCATTTCATTTTATTATAATATTTAAATTAATTGATTCTATTAGGAACACTTAATTATAGTGCCTGTAAAGTAAGAATCAGCAATCAAAAATGTCAGCCGGTCATTATGTGGATTTCAAGACATATCAAATGTAGAGCTTGAATTACATGTTCTTGTGAATGTCTTGTGACAAAATTTTTCAATTTTTCAACTCTTTTTTTTTAACTTCGCTGTCATTTCACATTTATGTTTTTGATGAGATTTCCTCCTACAAACACTAAGTCCACCGGAACAAAATTTAAATGAGGGTCATTTTTCATCTCCAATCTAGTTAAGTTGAGAGGCTTCGAAATGAAACACAAGAACGTCATGGAAATTGTTGTATTTTCATATTTTGGCATCCCGTTAAAAACCTAAATTACAACTTAAGCAGAACTATAATACACGCGTCGGTCGCCACTTATCAAAATATAAATACACCAAAGGCCTGTACAAACTGTACCAAAGTGGCACACACCCGCACACACGCGACGCGACGCAACACTCAACACACACACACGCACTCGCACACAGACACTTGAACACACACATCTACTGCTTCAGTTCTATTATATTACATAAAAACTATGTTAAAATATATTAAATAAATTCGTCAAAACATTTTGTATAATTAATTAAAATAATCTTTTAAGTAAATACGTATATGTCTTTGGGTACCTACAATCTAGTTTGCTCATATATTAAAAACAATTCTGTAAATAAACCGAGTACCTGAGTACCTACATATAATATTATTGTGTACTGTGCCGTACGCCGTAGTGTGACGTTACCCTAGCAACTACTAGCTAGTCATGTCTACCCACTATGTCAATAACTTAGAACAGTTTAAATATATTTTAGCCTGTTGACTACAGGGTGTGGTACATTAAGACACAAGTTAGGTTTTTAATAAATTATACAACTTCAGTCTCGTAGGCGTAGGATATGCTAACGTACTATTTAATTAAACATAAAAAGACTTGCTCCACGATATACCTGCTATTAAGTATGACAGCGAAACGTACTTCTACGTGAAACGCATTATAATAATTGCAATGTATAATAATATGTACCTGGTCTACCTCGAGGATCCTTGTCTTCCGGGAGGCAGGAGGAGGGCATTTTCCGCCCCCACTTGATTTTGTTACCGATTGTCTTACCACTATGTCTCTACTTTTGTCCATAAAAAGTGCTTAGGTATTTATTTGCACGGATGCTAAGGAGTTTGCACCCCTGGACCTATTTTTTTATTTTCCCCATAACTTGCCTAGACGATACACACGCACTACACCACACACCTGTAACTTTGTATTTGTACATATGAACAGTTTGATTCCTGTCCTGTATATAACAGAGGTCGTACTGAATTAGTTTAGGAGACGAAATATCAATACACATTACACGTACACAAAGAGGTCATTAATTATGAGCCAGGACAAGTTGGCAGGTCGGCAGGTCGGCAAGTCGGCAGGTCGGCGGGTCGGCAGGTCGGCGGGTCGGCGGGTCGGCAGGTCGGCGGGCCGGCAGGCTGGCAGCCGACGCGGACGGCGGTCATTACGGAGGTCGGTAGTGCAGTTGCCCCGCGCCCCCCGCGCTCCCCGCGCGCTCTACCGCTGGTAACCTGCGAACATCCCTCATCATTACTCACCGCTTCACGTACACTCGCCCCCCACCGCCCCCCACCGCCCCTCACCGCCTCTCACCACCACTATGTACCACCAAGTCTAAGATCGAAGCAAAAAAGTAAAGCACCGCGTCAACTCTAAAAGTTACATGTGTCTATTAAAATCTATGTAATCGGGTAAAATGTAGGTTTGCTTTGGAAAATATTTTTGCTCGCACCAAAAGTGGCATTACTCTATGAATGCAAATGCATTCAGGCAAATGCCTGATCCCGTCAAAACTGTTATTTTCTATTAAAGTGCGGCAAACTTTTCTTCGCTATTCAAATTCCCATGCTCTCTCTTCTTCTGGCAAGCGCAATTTTATTGAAGTGAAGCTTCTTTAGAATCGTTAGTGATTTGAAACCGGATGCAACGACAGGTAAGATAATATAACCGCTAATTTCGTCTTTCAATTTAACTTCTCCGTAGCTCAATGGTCAGGACGTAGATACACAATACCTGATGCGCAGGTTCGCGTCTTCCAGTATTTCTTTTTATAGTTTTATTTTTTTTTAGTTTTATTTTTATACTGTTTTTAAATACTTTCAAATGCTCTTTTAAATATTTTCAAAGAATTTATCAACAAAAAATAAGAATTTCATTCCTTCATTCTGTCGATCGACCGACTGATTATACAGACAGTAAAAATGCTAAGTTGTATTCATAGATGGCGCTTCGATTTATTGCTTTAAGATTCGATTTATTGCTTTTTCATCTCATTATCTTGAAACCAAAATTTTGGAAAGTTTCACTTCTACCACGTGTGAATTGCACACATTTTCTTTTTGAAGTGAAACTTCTTTAGAATCGTTAGTGATTTGAAACCGGATGCAACGACAGGTAAGATAAATAACCGCTAATTTCGACTTTCAATTTAACTCCTCCGTAGCTCAATGGTCAGGACGTAGATACACAATACCTGATGCGCAGGTTCGCGTCTCACAATGAATTGCACACATTTTCTTTTTTTATATAGCGGATTCGCTCGCACACCGAGGAGTTTGTAATAAGAAGAACTAATGAAAAAGCAGTCTTCCCGCCGACCTCGAATGCAATACGCGCCTATTGTACTGTAGTTATAATTAGTAGTATAATTAGTATTAGTATTGGTAGTTTTAATTACTTCGCATCTATTTATCAATCGCACCACCAGAAGCATTCGAGTAAAACCACAGAAGAAATCATAGTACATATTCGCTCACCTAGTAATATAATGGCACATCTCCAAAAATGCGAAATTGAGTTTTTATGGTATGGTATAATAAGTGTTTAAAAGTGCATAATCTACAGAGTGGTAAATATGTATTAATGTCTATACTGGTAACCAAACCCATACAATCTGTAAAAAACGTAAACAGAACCCATAAATTAATTTTAAACATTTTTATAAAATTTTTGAAACTCGTTTCAGTAAAATATGACATACGTAGATGTGCGTTGTATAATGAGCGATATATTAGTAAGTAAAACTAAATAATTCCGCATTACCGCTCCCGCTGATTAACTTTCGCTGACAAACATGTGACAAACGTCATATTACTGTGAAGTGACATACTGAACCTCAACAACCATATACCACGGACCTACCTAAGAAAAAGTGAAGAACAAAGGAAGATTGGAAACACTGGAGCAGCCGCCTAGCCGTCGACGTAGCTAACACTATACCAGCCCTGCAGAGTGCACAACCAGGTTACTGTGCTTGCCGACCCTCCAAATAACCCTGACTACTTCCCCCCGCAAGCGAAGGTTTTGCCCCGCATCCACCAGACATTAAAATACGAGATTGAATTTTTAGGAAATCCTTTAGCCGTGGTCTGCTAGTAATAAGTAACAACCGTTACGTAAGGGTTGCATCTTACGGTGCTCTGGCAGTGTACCTACAGCTGTTCCGTAGTTGTGTTGGTTCCGTTGTTGTCACTTGTTGTTACGTAGGTGTTGGTTCTCTGTCTCGAACTTTTAAATTCATCATTGTAAGCAATTGTATCTAAAAGTAACGGTACTTTTCTCACATGCCGGAGCCAGGCTCTTAAAGCATATATATGAAGCATGGGAGTCGTCACAAAATGCTATAGGTGTATTTTGTGATTTATCAAAGGCGTTTGATTGTGTTGAGCATGATACATTAATATCTAAACTTAGTCACTATGGCGTGAAAAACAAGGCCCTTAGCTTGCTCGCATCTTATTTAAGTAATAGGATACTAAAGGTTAATATAAACGATGAAAAGTCATCAGGGTCACCTACTGTGATGGGTGTTCCGCAAGGCTCGATCTTGGGCCCTTTTCTTTTCCTGGTGTATATAAATGACTTACCACATTATGTTAAAAACCATGCGAACATTGTGCTGTTTGCAGATGATACATCATTAATATTTAAGACTGATAGGAATAAAAATAATTTTGACGATGTTAATAGTGCTCTGTCGCATGTCTCACATTGGTTCACTATAAATAATTTACTTTTAAATGCAAAGAAAACCAAATGCTTAGAATTCGTGTTGCCAAATGTAAAAAAAGTAAATAAATCTCTTAAATTAAATAATGAAACATTAAATATAGAGGAATCCACGGTTTTTTTAGGGGTGACCTTGGACAGTAAACTGCAATGGGGCCCGCACATAGCATCTCTCACAACTAAACTTGCTAGGGCTGCTTATGCTGTTAGAAAAATAAGGCAGCTCACTGACGTCGACACTGCTCGGCTTGTTTATTTTGCATATTTCCATAGTGTTATGTCTTATGGCATTTTACTGTGGGGCAAAGCAGCCGGTATTGAACAAATTTTTGTATTACAGAAAAGAGCCATTAGAGCTATTTATAAACTAAAATCAAGGGAGTCCTTGCGTATCAAATTTAAACAAATAGGTATACTTACAGTAGCTTCCCAATATATTTATAATAATTTAGTGTTTATACGGAATAACATAACTGCATATAAACAAAATTGTGATTTTTCAAATCGTCAAACAAGAAGGATGCATCAATTGGCTACCTCTTCGTACCGTCTTTCCAAAGTGCAACGTTCTTTTATGGGACTAGGTATAAAATTTTATAATAAAGTCCCAAAACAAATACGTGACTTACCAGTGGAATCTTTTAAGAAACGTGTAAAGGCTCAGCTCTTAGGCAAGGGCTACTATAGCATAAATGAATATTTAAATGACAAGGATGCTTGGAAATGACTAGCTAGGCAACCAGTTCTGCACAGGTTAGAGAATGCCTATTTTTGTAATAGATATAAGTTTTATTTTTAAAAGATGTGCTGAGGAGTTTCTTTACGGCTTTTCTTCTCCTCCATGACAAAGCACCTTTCCGAAAAGCTGGTAGATTAAAAAAATGACGTGCATAAGAGTATCAGTGATACCTACATGAATAAAGATTATTTCATTTCATTTCATTTCATTTCATTTCATTTCATTTCACATATCAAACACAGCCTTTTAGCTGGAAGAGGGGAGAGGAGATCCTTGACTCTTACCAAATTACTTAGCAATTAGATAAAGCTTAATGTTTCGCAAACAGTAGGTGAGAAATAAAAAAATATCCCCATTTTACGTGTTGAGGAAGTGCCCTAAAATATATATTTTTTTATTTTATGCCGTGCGTCAGTATGAGAATCATGGAAGAAAATATTGATGTCGCATGGAAGGAAATATTGATGTAGCATATCCACCCGTAGTCCGTAGTTGATCGATCGAATGTGCAGAGACGTGAATCATCGTAGGGTTTTACGAGAATCAGTATAGTACCTACTTAACCTACCTACTTAAATCATTTCTGATGACGTCACCATGTGAATAGCATGACCAAGAAATTTTATGAGTCACAAACATAAAGTCGCAAAACTGATCCTAATATTCATTTATTAAGCGTTCCCGCCAGCCTATGGTGTGGGAGTTTTCAAGATAAAACTAAACAGGTTTTTACAGAGTGTGTCTGCCTTCCCAGACCTACTCGCCTCTTACCATCAGGTGGAATGGAACTGCAGTCCGGGTGCAGACACACTGCAGACGCCCATTAATAAAACCGTTTATGAACGGGCGGGGGCGTGTGTCTCATTCCGTCTGATCGGTGTTGTGGATTATACTGAAAATAGTAGGTAAGCGACGGAACTTTATGACGTTCCATTTGGTAATTTTTCACCCCGCCCAAATGCAAACTAAAAGCTATGACATCAAGTTGACTATTATATCAGCTAAATCATGACACCAAACTTAAACCTCTGACTACTACTAATAAAATTAGGGGACACTTTTATATCGTCCTGTAATTCGATTAACATTGGTATTTGGTATCTAGACATTGGTTTAAAGTGATTTGTCATCTGAACACCGCGGCACCGCGGCACCGCGGCACCGCCTCGCTTCAGGTTCCGTTGTGAAACTCAGTGGAGTGTTTGCGTCGTTGTTACAAAATTAGAATATTCACGTGAACGTGCCGCACACCACACAGCACAGCACACTCCACTGATAGCCGAGTTTGCACATGTATTACGTTACGTCAAAGTGCAATAAACCATGGAATCATACCTTACGCTTGGGGCATTTTGTGAAGGCGTTAGTACCTAATCAGGTGGATTACCTTCAACGTATCCAGAAAGTCTAAAATGCCGTAGACGTAGTTAATAATAAAATGATGCAATAACCACAGACAGAGGTAAACATTTATTAGCAGAAAGTGAATTATAGTGGAGCGGTGTGAGCGAGCTGCGGCCTGCGAGCCGCGAGTCGCGAGATAAGGCGAGGCTTGAACAAACAGAACGCAACACTGTTGGCAGTTACGTTACGAATACAAACATGACGCCGCCCGCGCCGCGCCGTGCGCCGTGTGCCATGATACAACCGTAAGGAAAATAATTTAGTTAGATTTGTGCAGTAAGCGAGCAACGAGCGACATGCAGCGAGTGAGCGAGCAGTGCCGGGCCAGCCGTGGAGGGTGCGGTCTGGATGAGACATTATCAGGAGGTCCGACAGCATTTTAAGATTTGCTTTAATGCATGCCGATCGTAGGATGACTTTATTAATCTTATTATTTCATTTAGAAGAATGAGCCAGGAATGGCCGAGCTTCCTTCATGGGAAAAAAGAAAAGGACCAGACTGAAATATCAGCGCTGTGTTTCCACGGCTTATGTTGTGCAACACGGCTTATGTTGAGTCTGGGCCCGTTCGGGGGTCACGCTGCAGCACAGGCACCCACATATTTTTTTATATTTTTTGTTATTCATTAATGTTAGATATAAGATACATAATTTGTATTAAGTAGGTATCTTCTTTTTAGTTAAGTTTTTTGTTAAGTTCCTTTAATATGTGCTGCAATTGGTACCCTCGAATACATATCTTTTCATTTAATTTCATTTGAGTGTCGATGTAACCTCAAATTATGACGTTACAAGTATCGAAAGGAATCAGCATATAAAACATGTTAAATATAAATCGATAACAGAGTAACCGGCATAGCTTCGGCTGGATGTTAGTAAGAAAAGAAGTTCGGAGTCGCTGTAGAGTGGGACTAGCGGGAGAGAAGATCAGAAGACAGGCCGATCGATGCTGATGGTACTTACATGTCGGAGTGGTGTCTGGCGGGCAGCAGCAGCAGCGGCGCGCCCCCCGCGCCCCCCGCGCACCCCGCGCCGCTCATCGACCCCTCCACCGCCGCGTACAGCGGAGGCAGCACCTTGTGCGAGTGTGCCTCCACTGCGGACACCACATGCGTTAGACCGAGCTCACTCCGCGGCCCCACCCAGCCCGCGCCCCCCGCACCCCCAGCGCCCCGCGCCCCTCGCCCTCTACCTACCCGTGAGGCCTCCTGCACCGCCCGAGCGCGCCACCCCGCCGTGGCCTCCTCCCATGCTCTTGGGCTTGCGCTTCCTGGTCTGGATGCCGTCCTTCTTCATGCTAAGCGGCCGGTTCACCTGCGGACGAGACGCGGCGCGATCAGTGACGGCGGGAAACTCCTCGTAATCTCCCGCCACGCGCTCCTATCATCCTTTAAACAAGCGTATCTACGCGAGGAGATAATTGATAAAAGATTATTTATCTCATTATGAATATTCGTGGTCGCAATGATAATTCTCTATCAGTCGGTAGCCCCGGTCGCGTTTATCTCGCGAGATTAGATGAGACCCTGTGTTTTGATTTTTTTATACAGGCCCAATATTTGCCGAGGAGTTCCCTGATAACTGCGACTGCACGGGGCTCCGATTAGATACCTGCTCTGTCTCTAATCAACGTAATCGATGCACAATCACCGGCGCGCGTATCGCACTATCTGTCCTACACATAGTGTGTACTGTGTGGTGTGTACACTGTACGTATCGTCTTCGTTCATTGAGGAATGAGGACTCACGTTGTGCAGCTTGTAGTAGAGTCCGCAGGCGTTGCACACGGGCTCGCCGCTGTTGTTGCGCCGCCACAGCGTGGTGTTGGAGGTGCGGCAGTTGGCGCACGTCACGCCCACGCGCCGGTTGCCGTTCGTCGGCTGCGGGGCACACAACTGATTTGATTCACATTTGATTTGTAACTCGTAACTTCTATAGTGGCAATAAAAAGAACTAGCTAATAATTTTCCAATTAACAGGTATGTAGGATGAAATTTGCATAAATATGAGGAAGAGTGACAGCACAATAAACATATAAGAGGTGCACCAGAAGCGACGTTACCAGCGCCTGCTGCGGTTTCGTCTTCTGCCCCTTGAGCGGCGGGCGGTTCACGCCGTTGATGCGCGTGTAGAGGCCGCACGCGTTGCACAGGTAGTGGCCGGTGCCGTCGCGGCGCCACAGCGGCGTGGTGGCGGCCGCGCAGTTCACGCACTCCTTCACCTCGCCCATGCCCGCCATGCCTGCCGACAGGGTACGACTCTCAGTAAGGTCTTCGAAAAAATTATATTAAACCAAATTCTGATGCACTTCAACACTTCTAACTTATTCCACCCTGAACAATACGGCTTTACAAAAGGCCGTAGTACAACAGATGTAGGTGCTAAGCTTCTCAAACATGTCTTTGAAGCCTGGGAGAATTCACAAAATGTCAAAGGGGTATTCTGTGACCAGTCTAAAGTATTTGACTTTGTAGAACACGAAACACTACAACTTAAGCTTATTGTTAGTCACTACGGCATCAAGAACTATTCACTTAACTTGATTGCGAGTACTTGAAGGGTAGAATCCAATGTGTTAGCATAAATGATACCATATCATTGGGATCTCAATCTGTTATGGGTGTACCGCAGGGCTCGATTCTGGGCCCCTTACTGTTTCTAGTATACATAAATGATCTGCCGGCCGTATTAAATTAAGAAATATGCAGACATTGTCCTGTTTGCTGATGATACTTCTCTTATATTTAAGACGAATAGAATTAACATGAATTTTGACGATGTAAACAGTACTCTGTCAAATATTTTACTGTTTAATGCTAAAAGAACTAAGAGTGTTGAATTTTCGCTACCTAATGTACGGAAAGTTAGTAAAAACCCCAATTTAAATAATAAAGATTTAAGATTAATTTAAGAGACATGTGAAATCTCAGTTAGTAGACAATTAGTGCCGCATCCATTTCCGAGTAGGTTAGAACATAATTCTTATGTAACTTTTCATTATTTAAAAGATGTGCTGAGGAGTTATGACAAAGCACCCTTCCGAAAAACTGGTAGATTAAAAAAATGACGTGCACAAGTGTATCAGTTATAGCTATATGAATAAAGCTTTTTGATTTTTTTACCAAGCTGGAATGGAGAGGGAAGTGTACTGCACTCACTGGGGTCGAAGCCGTCGTCGATCGGCAGCAGGTTGTGCGGCGGCCAGGGCTGCGCGGGGTAGCTCTCCACCAGCAGCCCGCCCTCGTAGCCCGACACCGGCACGTACTCCACGCCGCCCGCCTGGCCCAGGTAGTGCTCGCCGCCCACCTTGTACTGCACCGCGTTGCCGTGCGTGTACAGCGTCACCTGCACACACCACACACATCACACACACCACACACAGCGCATCAGAGGGAACCCGGAGCGAACGTCGAGAGACTACTCCCGGAACTGGAATACGACGGATAGTTACCTGCTGTGAATTAGGACTGGGCGGCGCCTCGTACACCGCCTGCGACTGCGGCACCACCGAGCCGTACACCACGTGCGCGCCGCGCGCGTTCAGCGACGACGACGACAGCGTGGGGTCGCTGCGGTACAGCAGCTGGCCCGGCGGCGACTCGTCCCCGCGCCCCGCGCCGCCCGCACCCCCCGAGCCGCCAGCACCCCCCGCGCCCCCCACACCGCCCGCACCCCCCGCGCCGTACAGCGTCAGCAGCTCCTTGTTCCCGGGGTAGGCGGGGTACGAGCCGCCGTACTGCGGGCTCTGGCTGGCGTAGTACCCGCCGTGTACCGACGTGACGGGCTGCAGGCTGGCGTACGTCGTGGGCCGCGGCTCGCCCTCGCCGCGCGACTCGTACTTCACCTGCACGAACCACACGACGGTCACTCACTGGGAAGTGGAGTTCCGTCCGAGCCGTCGGGGTTCACACCTCCCCTGTTAGCTGTTAATGTTTTGCAACGACCGAACCCAGACCACTCGACTACAACTAGGAGGCCATCGCGGCTCAGTTGCCATAATACTTAATTAATTAAAATCTATTAAACTAAAACCTATTTTAATCTATTATACAAAGAAATACAATAAACAGTTAGTAAGTTTTATAACTCAATGATATGTAAAGTGAACTAATCCTGCAGGTTATTATTGTAAAATGCATCAGGGTTGAGAGAAAAAAAGAATCAAAATGCTCTTACAGCTGCATCGGTACTTAATTTTGTGACATACCTGCTGGTAAGCCACGCCGACTGCCTGCTGGTTGGTGAGCGACGTGGTCTGGATCATCTCGAGCGCGGTGGAGGCGGCCACCTGGTCGGCCAGCGCGGCGCCGTAGCGCCCGTCCTCGCCCGCGTACACCTGCAGCTGCTCCTTCTCCTTCTGCAGGAACGCGTCCTGCGCGTGCTCGTCCGCCTCGCCCTCCTGCGTCACGATCACGTGGTGCGGTGCCCCGTAGCGCAGCGCCAGCCCGCCGCGGTAGGGCGCGCGCGGCGGCGCCCCCCGCCCCACCCCCACCCCCACCCCCACCGCGTACTGCCCCTGCGCCCGCTTGTCCTGTTGCAGCGGCGGCGGCGGCGGCGGCCCCCCGCGGTACGGCTCCTGCTTGAAGGCGAGGTAGCGCGCCGTCTCTGCCTCCGCGTGCCGGAGCCGCTCCTCGTCATACTGCCGCTCCTCGCGCGCATACTGCTCGTGCTCCAGCGCCTGCTCCGGGGGCTCGTCCTTCACGCCCTCGTCCCCCGCGTCCCCCGTGTCCTCCGTGATGTGGCCCGCCGCCGTGATCGTGCGCAGCGCCCGCCGCGACGTGATCACCGACTGCTGCTCAGGCTCGGGCTCGCCCCCCACACCCCCCGCACCAGCACCCTCCGCCGCCAGCTCGGCCGCGCGCTCCTCGTTCTTGACCAGCTGCAGCGCCTCCTCGTGCGCCTCCTCCCGCTGCTGCTCGTCGCCGCGGGCCATCGTCGACACGCTCTCCATACCTGGCCGGGACAGAGGGGGTTCCATCTCAGATGGTACTATTGTAAACTGTACACGGAGGATTTGAACGCGTCATTTAATACATTTAAAACGGAACCGTTCGAAGTGGACTACAGACGTGACGCATTTAGGACTCGGGTCGGATGGTGCGGCGGTGCGGCGGTGTGGCGGTGCCCGAGCAAACAGCGGAGGCTTTGAACCGGAAGAGCGGGCGGAAGTACAAATAGGGTCCGAGCCGGCCGCGGCGCCGGCGCCGGGCTCGCCTCACGACCTGACAACTATGAGCCGGACGAGCGACGAGCGACGAGCGGCGAGACGATCAACTGATGTGTACTATATAATTTCACCGACGGAAAATAAATACCAGAGAGCGATCGACATCTACGACTTTGTAGAAGGCAGATTTAAAATTCAAAAAGTGTCTCGACCGAAAAAGGTCACTTTTATAGCAGACTGCAATCCTACTAGCTGGAGAGTTTCGGGCAATTTCCGCGCAAACATTTCGAATCTTCCATCCGCTCATTAAATTTGATGTTTTATTAGTTCCCACAATATCCGAAGCATACATAATTATATGTTTTTAAACTGTATCATGGCTTCAACCCATTAATGGCCCACTACTGGGCACGGGTCTCTCCTCTTGAGGAGGCCTAGATCATACTCCACCACACTGCTCCAGTGCGGATTGGTGGAGGGGTTAGTGGCCAACCCGAGTGTCGGAAGTTTTCAAACCGCCCGAGGGCCTCCGACATGGCTCAACGACTGTTATCGTATGATAACAACCGGGATCGACGGCTTTACGTGCCCTCCGAAGCACGGAAACGCTCAAGAATTTTTGCGAAGGGCGATCACCCATCTACATAACGACCGACCGCGTCCGCTGTTGCTTAACTTTGTCAATCACTTAAGATCGACGCAAGCCGCAGGGCTATGAGCGCTTCATAATATCATAAACTGTATCATATATCATACAAATTACATACATAAATCATAATATAATGATCTAAATGATGGGTACATGTAATACGTACAAATACAGGTGTAATGCAAACATACCAAATTGAGAAGCGATTGCCTCGTGCATTGTTTATTATGTTGGAATTCGTTGACTCAAGTTATGAAATTAATACAAACCATTCATTTATAACCTACGACAAAGAGCAAAAACATGATATCATTTCAGAATTTCGTTTTTGATGTTTCATTTTAATCGTCCAGTAGTAGACAGTAGCAACGTGTCTCTTGTCAGTCGTCACCGTGATTAATATGTATTACAAATATCTCTATCGTCCAAATCATTTTAACTAAAATAATGATATCATAATTTAACTAAAAACCTGCATAAATATAATACGGCTACAATGCAGGTAAGTGAAGGTAGAGGATTGATGGATAACTAGGAATTGACTTCACCGACAATGAATAACGATAGTTCACCTCCAAGCTTAAAACGTCGCGTTTGCATCCCAAATGAACGGACGGAGGCATGATATCCGGCGCGGGCCCGCGATGTTTGTCCTCGGCGATAGCGGCCGCGGCTACATCTCTGATAACGACTTTATTCATACCATGTTTATGGAGCTGCGCCCGCGCGCCCGCGGGACCATCCGTCTACGTCGCCCTGCCTCGTTCCCCCCCCCCGCACACCGCACACCGCGCCCTCTAGTGCACATCGTTAAACAAACTCGTCTGTTGTTTACCGAACCAACGTTCCATCCATCCAGCCAGCCAGCCAGCCAGCCAGCCAGCGAGCTATTAAAAGGGACTCTAACGTGGAGTCCCAGCCGACCTTCCCTGCTCATGTCGCACCTGCCGAGCCACGGACGTACTTGTAAATCTCGCTAAGTTATCCGATTCCTATCGTTGGCTGACCCGGATCATCTATTTTTTCATAATAAAACTCAACTGTCTGTCTGTCTGTTTGTCTGTCCGGACATTACATAAAAACCCTTGAATGGATTTCGATGAAAATTGGTGAAGTTGTTACTAATGCTCCGGGTCATATTTTATGAAAATTATTAGCCTGGAAAATTGAAAGGTTTCCATGGGAAACGAGATGAAAGTTTGCATGGAATATTTTTAAAACATCAACCGATTTGCTTCTGCAACAAATGTTCCTTGCATATATTGATTGAATACATAATTCAAACAAAATTTTACAAGGAAAAGAAAAAATACAAATGAATGTGAATATTGCTTCTTTTTCAAAACCCGCTCCTGGAGGAATCCTTTGTAATTGTATCGTGGGTTTCAGTACATAAATTACTAAACATAAGTGCTTCAATATAAATTCACCGTTTTTTAAACTTTCTTCTGCAAGAGATACAACTAGGGTAGAACATAATTTCCGTATGTGAAGCTACGGGCAACGACTAGTCCAGCAAACCACCCGTTGATTGGTACAAACCTACTAGAATCAATGGTGCCAATGAGATACTGTAATCGTTTCGACTGTAGAGTCGTAGAGCCAGGTACTAAAGTGGGGTCCCGGAGCCGGCTCCTGCTTCAACTAAGTACACCTGCTACGTGTTACTTTAGTTTAACGACGAACACATCCATTTCAGGTTCGCCTATTTACGAGTACAATATGCAATCGTCTCAAATTCTTAATCAACTGACCATTGTACAACGATGTTGCAATGGAGACCTAATGCAAGTTTTTCGCGAGAATTTCGCTACTAATTACCTGACCTAAGCCCAACATTTTGGGATGAAACCCGTTTCAGGGTATTCTCAAGTTAGAAAATAAGTCTACCCAGGCAAGTTGAATCTGTTCCTATTACGTCTAGTCGGCTGTGTTCTGATTTCTGATCAGATACCCAGATGTCCATCAGGAGAAAAATCGTTAGGAGTTATTGTCTGTAATTCAGGGCAGTCATCTTGTTAGCTACATTGAACAACGTGAAAACAATATTGACCATGTAAAAGTGATACTTCGGATATCTGTCTGTGTCTATGCCGGCTATACTCAACCTGCGGCGGCCCTTCATTGTATTTTTTTATTAACACCTAAATAATTTGAATTAAACAACTGCTTGTGACCACAGAAATGCTTGCGACCGCAGTGTGTAAAACGTTAGGAAATGCCAATATTTAAATAAAAAAAAACACGATGAATCCGTTCAAAGGTGTTTAATTCAATTTGTAACAATCGCGAAAACCTAAGAAATTATAACCTACATTTTTTTCTGCGGCTTTTTTTTTGTTTCGAATGAGTAGTTGCTGGTGGCCCTACTGGCCTTTACAGCTTAACGCGGACGTTGGGGCGGGTCCTGGAGGGACCCAGCCGCAGAAATCCGCGACACCACGAATATACGTGTTTGTGGCCCTTATGAAAGGTTGATTACCACTGGTCTACAGGGTCGGACGCTAGCGCAGTTTCCCAAGATAAAAGATAGGAACGGAGTGATTTCGGGAATTTTCTCCATTTGTCCTTAAGCCTACACCAACCTCCCCTGCCGGCTGCCGGCTGCCGGCTGTCGGCTGCCAGCTGCCCGGCTGACTGAACATCGGATGATGTGTAGACTGTAGACGAACGGTCCCTTCTGTTAGAGGTAGCTGGGACTACCATCGTCTCTACCATCATCTATAGTTCTGACTGTAGTAAGGTTTTTAAGCAACTGTGTCGACCTACCACTGAAAGTGTGTAAATGAAATTGAAATGAATTGTTTATTGCTTGTTTCGGCTGTAATGTTGCAATTTTGTTGGATGTCGCCCTCCCGTCGGTTGACTCCCGTGTACTAAATGGGATAGTTTGAAATTCCACAAAGTAATTTCTAATTTTAGTTTTGAGAGTGCTACCAAATTCAGGTTTAAAATATTAGACAAGACTCCTCTTTTTTTCTCCTAAGCATGAAGCGCAGTTTGTTTTAATTAGACGTTCTTTATAGTTTCGTCATGTTCGTGTGAGTTGTGACTGTCTGCAGCGTAAATATCCTACTGCTGGGTTCCAGCAACTAACTAACTTTAATTTGGCATGGATTTTGGTTACATATTTTATTGAAAGTACAAAGCCTTATTATAGAATAAAATCTTTTAATTTTTTTTTCAGCATAGGTACCTCATAGGTCTTTGAAACATCATTTTCAATTTAGAAGTTTCAAATTTATAAAATATTCGACTTAAAGCTGCTAATTTATGGACTGGTCTGACTCGCACTTGGCCGTTTTTAGGGTTCCGAAATAAAATCCGAAGCCGAGAGAACCTTAGTGCTAGAAATCCGTAATTTAGCATGGAAAACATTTTTTTTCAGGGTGCAGGACCCCTACAGGTAGCTTGAGGATGAATTTTTTATTCGTCGCGGACCCCATAGTGTGGGGCACGCACTTGCCCGGTTTTTATTGCTCACAATAGATATGCCTTTCAAATAGGTTTTATTAATAAAAAAAACTTTAGAACTCGTATTATAGGCTTTTTTTGTATTGATTGTTTTTATATAAGATGGATCAAATAACTTAGAATAACAACCTGCCTAAAACAAAATCATATTTGACGCGATACACCTAGTTATTTATTTTTATTAAATTGGTACTCCTATTTTGTCACGCTTTTCTTGTACCTATAGGATCCACCCGTGGTTGCCAGAGAGACCTTCCTGGCAGACTGTTATAGACCTACGATGGTGCGAGCCGTCATTTTATTTCTGTGCCATGTTTTCTGCTCAGAATATTACCTAACTGTTTGTTTATTTAGATATTCAAGAAAATAATACTTTTAATTTCATCTTTGCTGCATATTTTCAAATTGCTGAGTGAGTCCAATTCTGTAAATGCTATAATATTTTTGTTATTTTTGTTTCTCCTCTTTATAACGTAAGATTGACGAAGGAAATGTATTTTCTTTCTTCTCTTCTTTGTATAACGACACAAAAACATTTATCTACTTCAGGCCGTTCTCATTGAATGATACTAGGTACGTCTTGTACATGCGATCGCTACAAAAAAACTATTACACATAAACGCACATTAGTCTTAAACAAGTAGATATATACTTAGACCAACTTCATAAAAATTATGTTTTAGGACACTATTAAAATATTTTTGGCGGGGTGAGTGGCTGAACGAGATTGGTGTTTTGTTTAGTTGTTACTGCAAAACGATGTTCGTCTTTATCTTAGCCTATCTTAGATACCTAATCTAGGAGCTCACAAAATAAAGATATGTTAGCAAAGCAGCATGCCTTCAGGAGCTCCTCGCCGCGCCGCGGGCGGGGTGCGGGCGACGGTCCCGGGATCTGCCGGGAGCTCGCAAGGTGCACTGGATGTGTCAAAACTTACCTTTAAAATCGGCGATCGCAGTCCTGCACTAGATTGAACTTGGGAAATCTCTGGTTCAACTTTGGAGCGAGTGGAACATCGCTCCGTAGATATCACTATCACTCACGGAATCGTCAAATCGAATGTTATCTGTAGTGGAGCGGCCGTGGGGCGGTGCGAGCGGCGCGGGGGCCGGGGGGCCGGGGGGCCGGGGGGGCCCGCGGTGCGCGTGTGTGCGGCTGTGCGCACGCTTGCCGCTGTGTGCGGGCGCGCGCTGATTGGCCGCCGCTTTCCACGATTTTCAGTTGCTCCCGTCGACGTTCTCTTTTTTACAATTTTCAGGGTACCGCGCGCTGGGCGCGGCGCCCGGGCGCCCGCTGTCCGCATCTAGCGACGCGGCGACGGTGCTACGGCTTAAACATGTTGCTTACAATAATGATCCACCTTAACCATTAAATCTTTATTTGCCAAATTTCTACTGTACCTACCTCTGCAAATTTTAAACTAACATAAACGAGATTGTTATCTTTAGATAAGAATAAGATTTACCTAAGTCTTTGTAATACAGCTGAAAATGTTTTGAAGAAGTGTATTACTACGATTCCATTTCGTTAGAATAAGTTTTAGTTAAATATCTACATTCTAAGATTATTCACACTTCACCTTGGATTGCCCGGAAAAGCAGTGCAGGATGAAAGCGGCCAGGCTAACTCCATCCTGATGCCTCGCCGATTCATGTCACTGCGCAAACTTCACTAGATCATAAATATACTTACATGAAAGGACAATATAATAAAATATGACGTGTAGCAAGCATACTTAACATGATACCCCACACAGTGTTTGTTTCAACGTATTAGTCGTTCTCTTTAATCGATCAGTTAAAATATAGAAAGCACTTGCCAGGAAAAAGAACAAATTGGATTGCCTGTTGAGACTGGCGGTCGTAGCTCCCACTCAATTGCTGTAATGCGACAGGTAAGTACCGCCTCGTTTAAACATATTCACGAAGGGATCCACTTTGCCTCCCATGCTGCTATTTTGAGATCTCCAAAAATTGTAAACCAAATTAAAATTCCAAGGCACTCACGATGACCATCGTCATAAAAATTATTCTCAGTGAAAAAGTTCACAGTTGTTGAGGTGGGCGATTGCGAATGCGTCCGAATAGTCTTGTCTGCACTCTTGTGACGTTTTTCTAGACAACTTTAAAACTATTTTCGTGACAAATCGAGACGTGTGGAACCTACTAATAACGATATGCTACGAATACACTCGCCGGTTTTAAGTTATAGGACAGCGGTAGATACGGCACAGCGCTCCCGCTAGGATAGTAAGCACTCGAGATATAAGTAATTGTAGAAAATAATCAGCTGAAAATAAGATAATTGTATGTGAATGGATAAAGCAGAGAAGATAACATGGTGTGGCGTCAGCTGCGACTGTCCTGATTAACCTCAGACACAGCCAGCCAGCGCTGCGTCGTCGACGTCATCGCGCCAGGTGTATCACAGGTACCTTTGGAAGCAGAAATGTCTTCAGTCTCCTCCTGCTTTACCTTTTGTTTATCTTGAGTCACTTGTTTTTCTAATTTTTTTATGTTGTCTGCAAGAAATCGCTGATTACAACCGCCTGTTGTATTACTTGTTATTTAAACTGTCTCCTCTTTCATAATTCCTTTTTTGGTGCATTCAATAAAGAACATTATTATTAGAATTACAGTAGTTACCAGTAGTTACCAACAGACCATGAGAGTGTCTCGCAGGTGTATCCCTACAGTAACAATAGTACACACGAGGGACGAGCTGCTGACTGCTCGCGTCACGCCTCCCGAGCTCCCGAGCTCCCCTCGAGCCCGCGTAGCTCGTGCGTTGGCGGTTGTCCCACTCATATTGTATCATAGCACGCTCCTCGGGATACTTGGATTTATTGCAAGATTCCCGGTGATTTTGTGTGTTACATTAAGAAATTTCGCATATATATCATATGAACTTTAGGATAATATTTAGGTTTACCCTATTGGTAATCTGTAGTGAATGCGTGTAATCTTTTTAATCGGAGAAGATTAGCTTATATGAATCGGTCCTTCAATGACTTGATGGGTAATTTGAACTAATTTGTGGTCAATTCCAGATAGGTTTTCTGAATTACATCGTTAAGAAATCCACAACTGATGTCTCCCCAGATGGAAGGATCTAAAGAAGTCCAGCTACAAGTTTAACCTCGAAGTAGATTCCTGGCAATAAGCGGTAAGCCGAGTCAATCCCCGAATTTATGCCAATAATTTGTGGTCGAGTTCTAAATCAATAATTACATTTACTACAGTTCAATAACAATAAAACGGCGATAAGGATAATGCGCTGAGCGGACCGTATCTTATCGCGGCTTACTTGAGACATCGATCATCGCTCTAATTACTGACGCTCCCCGCGCGACTGGAATATTACTTATTGGATTACTTCTTGCAACTGGCTTGGGCTTGGGCTCCAGACGAATATCACATACGGACCAAGTAAAACATTTAGGTATCATAATTAATGGTAGTTCTGGTGTTCGAATACCAGCATTTTAGGTACTTACTGTTGCCACTCCTACCACTGTAGTGACACTACCGTACCGTATGTGCCGTATGTACCGTAGTAACGGTCGTACTTTTAGGAGATGTTTCATTCGTTGGTGCATATAGCGAGTGGAGGACTGCTCACCCTCTTCCAGAAGGAGGAGTAGCCTCCTCAGGGCACCCCTGTGGGGCTCGTACCGGTGCGGTGCCGGTGCATCTAAGTATGTGGGTACTAAGTACTAGTGGGTACTAAGTAAATAAGCGTTTACACGTAGTACCTATTATTTGCTTCAGCGTGTCGAGCAGATGCAAACTGCAGATAGCCGAACACTCGATAGCTATCGATGAATCATAATCAGCGAGTCGATCTTAATAATAATATATTATAATCAATAGAATTTAGGCACCGATTGCTTATCTACCACCGTACTGGTAAATGCCTCGACGCGGTTCACGCACATTTCAGCACTCGGTACAATTGTGGCTCACCTAGTATTGTCCAGTTCGTGCCTCTTACTGCGTCGCAGTTAAACTCTATTCTATACCCTAAAGCAATTCGATAAGTTATAATAATATATTATACAGCTCTATAATAGTACTTACATTAATAAAATTTACTCACACTGCTTAAAATATGAAAATGATTTAAAGGGAATCTTAAAATCTCGAATTATTTTGCAATGTAAACTATCTTATTTTATCTCAGTTAACATAACACTACATGACGTGAGTGGTGGTGACCGTTAGTGGCAAAAAGTTCTTGAGCGTTTCCGTGCTTCGGAGGGCACGTAAAGGCGTCGGTCCCGGTTGATATCATATGATAACAGTCGTTAAGCCATGTCGGAGACCCTCGGGCGGTTTGAAAACTTCCGACATTCGGGTTGGCCACTAACCCCTCCACCAATCCACCCTGGAGCAGCGTGGTGGTGTATGCTCTAGGCCTCCTCAAGAAGAGAGACTCATGTCCAGTAGTGGGCCATTAATGGGTTGAAGCTACATGACATGATATTGGTTTCTACTTTCTAGTACTTAAATTGTTTAAAATTAGGAAAGCGATAGTTCAGTCGGGGATTATCATAAAGGGTAGGATACAAGCGGCCTAGGGGCAGCAGCGTCCTAGGGGCGGCAGATTTCAGAAGATGATAATAGACATGATTTTGCTATTAGGGGAAGGCGGGGCATAACGGGGTCACGGGGCATGACGGGGTCACCCAAAAAAACAAGTAACGATGTACACTAGACGTTTGTTGTTTTCACTAATAAATGACCATTTTGTATCAGTATTTAATCCGACAGTGACCGGCGACTAGTCTGCAGTCGTTTGGTTTTTACGAAAATAAATATTTTTTGATGTCATTTCATCTAATTTTGAGTGAATACGGAAACACATGTAAAAAGGTAAGTGTTTTCATTACTATTATTGTTTATTTGTTGTGTTTTTGTAAAGATATTATTTATTGATATGTTTTAAACAAAATCACTCTAACTGTAGATTTGTTTTTTTGTCAATTATTTCACATAATGTTACCAGTAGGGGCATAACGGGGTCATGGCTATGGGGCATGACGGGGTACCCCATTATGTAAGGTAGCCTAAAGGAATGATGTGAATATTTGATATTGGAATTTTAATTTTGTTTTAGGTATTACATATGGTACGAACGTACAAAAAGAAAAGTTCGAGAGGCAATACATACATTATACAAAACTTAGACGAGGATACTTTATGCCTGTATTGCCTTGATGAGAAACATACATATTTAAAGTCTGCGGAGAGTTGTGTGGCCTGCCAGCTATGCAGACGATGGTGTCATACAGCCTGTGCTCGTGTTGACGACGAGAACCCAGAAGAAATTCACATCTGCACTTATTGTGAATAAAACAACCATGTACCCCATACTGCCCCTACCACGGGGCACAATGGGGTTTTCATAAGGGTTTCGTAAAATTAAAATTTAAGCATTATTTGATTAATTACTTCGCCAAATTCTATGCCAAATGATAACCCTAATATGTAACCAAAGTGTTATGATTATAATAATTACTTAATATATTTTGTTTATTCTGTTATTGGCTATTTCCCTTAACGTCCCCGTTATGCCCCCCCTTCCCTTAAAAAGTGCTGTAAAAAGTTGTAATTCTTGTTTTTTACGCACTTTCTTAATGACTAATTCAGTGCCTTCCTTACTATGAATGGAAAATTATAAATGGGGCGGCGGAAATAAATTGGCCTACACTGATAAAAAATATAAATCTGGCACTGGATACAAGGTATTAGCACGAATTCATAATTCCTAATTCCTAAGTCAATTATATTAAGATTATTAAAATTAACAATGTTGTATAATCTTATTTGAATGCGATACATTAGATGTGAACATAATGTAATAAGAATAAATCTCTTCTCAACTTTGAGCTCATCTCTTCAAACTCCATGTTACAACAAAGGCATCAACGCCGAGCTGACACTTGCCACTTGTCATCCAAGAAGAAAGATGAAGACGCTGCATGTGAAACACGTCAATAGACCAGGTACGTTCAATATATGGAGCCCCATGTAGAGATGGTCTTTGATTTATTCGAACACTTCGGCCCTAAAATAAGTAATCTTACATTTTGTTTTGTAAGTAAATTAAATGATAATAGTTAGTTAAATAATTAAATAATAGTAAGTAATCTTACATTTTATTGTGTAGGTAAATAAATTAAATAATATTATAGTAATTTAATGATATCTTTTATATCCTATGTTTTAGAACCTTCCTCGATGCTGTCAATCGCTTGAAGATCCGGTGACAGCAGGCACTCGGGACGAAATTAGCAAGTGTCATGCGATCGGTTATCGCGCACTTGACGCGCCGACAGCCGACAGCCGCAGCCTTCAGCGTCCGCGCACAGCGCACAGCGCACAGCGCACAGCGCACAGCACTGACTCACCACTCGCGCTGCAACTATTGATGATTTGTCATTAATGAACGACCAACAACGTCGACACAAGTTTCAATATAACAATATTTTTTTCAGATCCTCCGTAAGTTAACGTACGTATATTTAAGTGTGAAAGGAATAAAGTAAATTTCGACGACGTAAATAGTGCTCTTTCGCATGTGTCGCGTTGGTTCACTATCAATAACAATAATTTACTACTCGTATTAAATGCAAAAAAAACGAAATGTATAGAGTTTGTGCTACCTAATGTTAAAAAAGTCAGCAAATCTCTTAAACTGAATAATGAAACATTGCTTATGGGGGAATCAACGGTCTTTTTAGGGGTGACTTTAGATAGTAAACTTCAATGGGCCCCACATATTATAACAATTCTCGCGACAAAACTTGGTAGGGCTGCTTATGCTGTTAGGAAAATAAGGCAGTATACTGACGTCGAACCTGCTAGGATAGTTTATTTTGCTTATTTCCACAGTGTTATGTCTTATGCCATCTTGCTGTGGGGCAAAGCAGCCAATATAGAACAAATTTTCATACTCCAAAAAAGGGCTGTTAGGGCTATCTATAAACTTAAGTCTCGGGAATCTTTGAGTGAAAAGTTCAAGGTACTTAATAGGTATACTTACAGTAGCTAGTATATCTTTAATAATGTAGTTTTTATAAGGAAGCATATAAACGCGTATAAACAAAATTTTGATATTAATAATCGCCAAACAAAAAGAATGCATCAATTAATTACGCCTTCGTTCCGCCTAAGTGCAACGATTTTTCATAGGGCTTGGTGTACATTTCTATAATAAAATCCCAAAATTAACACGTGACTTGCCAATAGAATCTTTCAAAAAACGTGTAAAAACACAATTTTTAGGCAAGGGATATTAAAGTGTAGACGAGTATTTAATTGACAAAGACGCATTGAAATTATTAGCTCTGCAACCAGTTCCACTCAGAATAGTAATACTTTTGTATTATTATCTTTTTTGTAATAATTTTTTAAAAGATGTGCTGAGGAGTTTCTTTAGGCCTTTCTTCTCCTCCATGACAAAGCACCTTCCAAAAAGCCAAAAAAATGGCGTGCATAAGTGTATCAGTGATACCTATATGGATAAAATATTTTGAGTTTGACTTTGACTTATGGTTTGCTGTAAAATTTCAAAATACGGTACCATGATCTTAAAAATGTAATGAAGTGGTAAAACATAGCAGCGTGGATTTTATAACTCTCCGCTTTCGTTTGCCCTTATCATAGTTTTTTTTCGGGCTGACCAGTAACGGAATCCGACCATTATGCGAGGCTTGGGGTGACTGTAAGGGGTAGGTTGGAGGTCATTGGGGCATCGGCCCTCAGTCGGTTGTTGCTCGGATAATTGACGACAATCAGTTCTAATCGCGGATTAAATTGTAACGTGTGTAAAACCAACACAGGTTTTGAATTGGTTTCTGACTGAAATTATATAAACGCCCACTGTGTTATTATTTCCCGAACCACCCACCCGTCTTTTTCGAGATGTATATATTTTAGGCATGTCGCACTTGTCCTGATAGTTTTATCGGGTGTTAAAATGATGACACTGTGTCGAAATCCGCGAACTGTACCTTCATCTGACACTTATCTCAGAACTGTCTATTGATAATGATCTCTATCTCGCTGCCATCGCGCACTTCAACAGTCACTTGAGCAACACGGAGATAAAAATATCGCCCGCTTTAAAATATTTATGTGAATGTTGTAAGTGGTCAGGAGACAGGAGACAGGAGACAGGTCATGCGCAGTGACATCTAGCGATGCACTGCGGCCATATAACTTGTTATACATACACTACAAGTAGTGTACACAAGAGGAGCATCGGTCCTGACTCCTGAGCTTAGGGTTACCAGATGGTCGGGATGCATCTGGATTGTCCCGACATTTCACATGATGTCAGAGTCCCGACAAAATTGCAAAATGTCCCGACAATTCACTTGATTCAACAGAACGCGTTTGCTGATGCGGCGCGGCCACGTGCTCTAGCCGTTTTTTTGTCTTCGTCAGCTCGTTTGCCGGTTCTAAAAAAAATTTTTGTCCCGACAAATCCCGACTTTTTGGAGATTTATCCAGATATTTCAGTCTTGCCATCTGGCAACCCTACATACTTACCTCTTCTCCTGAGGGCTCAGAGTTCCCCAACACTCCATGATCTCCTCAAATGTTTATGATCTCTGTTGCCCAATCTGGTGAACAGCAGGTGCATTAATTTTTCAAAGTATTGGAATTTATGTTCATGTAGAGTACGTCGAATTGGAGTTGAAGATCGGGCGCACTAGACAGCCTTCAATTCTCTTTGACCAAAAATAACCTACGTAAGTACGTACCTATTTTACGGAAAGAGATTAGATTAGGAAGTAATACCTACTTATTATGTGTCATTGAAACATATTTTAATGTATTAGTTAATATTGTGTTCATTATGGAGCTAAATGAAATTACCGTTAAGTAAACGTTTAAAATTCAATTATGACTGAAGTTTCAAGTGATTTCATCCTGTAGATTGCAGGCGGGAGCTCGGTCCTGCGTCAGGGTGGAAGAACACCCCCAGGGATTGAATATCACCTGAAAGGTCTTGAAAACATACAATGCCATGATCTAATTATATATCTAATATCTAATTATATATAATACCATCTATATCGTTAGTGTATAATTGTTTGTTTGCACATTCAAAGCGGCGTGATGGCGGTCCGGCAAGGCTGTCTGCATAGTGCATAGTTGATATTTAACCAAAGGTTCTACACTACCGCATTCAACTAAGAAAAAATATTTTTATTTAAAGTCGGTAAAAAGTTGTAGGTACGAACTACATCATCTTTCCGTTTTCAGCATTCCTCCTGAATCCGGAAAGTAGATCACGACGAGTGCTATCGAGGGGCACGCCGACATGCCGACAGAACAAATAAACCTATACGGAGAGCCCTCACTAAAGTGGGTCATATCGTCGCACGGGGCGAGGCGTGTCCACACACTCGGCTCATCACTCTCCTTCCAGCATTCCGCTGTCTATTTATTAACTTGAGGATAACACGGTTCATTTAGTACATGCTTACAAATTTCATTCAGAGTCATATTGGTCACAACAACAAACGACAGAACATCTCACACCAACATAATTTTGTAAGGAGGTGCATGTTTTTTATTTTATTTTTTTTATTTGTTATTCTGTTTTTTTTTCTGTTTTTTGTATGTGTTCGTGGCCTTGTAAATAAACTTATATTCTATTCTATTCTTTTCAACACACTGTGACACACCACACCATACTGTCAACTGTGACACACCAAACGCGGCGGCCGGACCGATGACAACGTGGCTTGTCATATTTGGATTTTGGTCAATATTGTTTACTAGAAACATGAAAATTGAAAACGGACGTTGTCCATGATAATTTTCTATAACCCATAAATAATTCATACGAGCTAAGAGTAGATACATCAATTATATTATGTGTATCGGTGCAGGGAGCTGGGAGAGGGAGGCGCTGCGGTCGGCCGGTGTCCGCACGGGCGCCAATCGCGGCTCGATGCCGCCATTTTGAATCATTTCTTCTGCTATTTTATTAATGTCTATTGTGAGCCGCCGCGCCGGCCGCGAGCGCCGTGACTCGTGACGTGACTCATCCTCCCGTCTTTGTCGCTGGTCGGTGCAGCCGGCGGCGCGGGGGGCGCGGCGGGCGGCGGACAACAATATAAAAAACAATTTCCATTTAAGGATTTCCGTCTCTTCAAACGGAGTCGCTTCAGATGAAGGTTTTAAGGTCGTAGGACCAAAACCATTGAGGCAGTTTTTAGTGGGTATTATCCTTGGAGCGGCGATAGATATAGATATTTTTTCATAAATATTTATATTTTATCATCCTTGGATTGAGTCTCTACATAACCACCAGAGACGGCTCTGCTGGTATGCGTAAATGCATTCTCTGCCTCCCTCCCGTGAGGGGAAACAAAAAAAAAAAAAAAAAGGATTCTTTAGCGCCCCGTCTCTTCAAGCGGGGTCGCGTCCGATGAAGGTTTAAAGGTTGTAGGACTAAAACCATTGAGGCAGTGTTTAGTGTGTATTATCCTCGGATCGAGCCACACATACCGACACAGACCGGCACAGACCGGCTGTGCTGCGTAGCGTAAATGCATTCACTGCCTCCCTCCCGTGAGGGGAAACAAAAAAATATTTAAGGATTCTATTGCATGAGTTGAGTACGTAAGTATGTAACCTATCCATAGCTATAGTAGAGTTAATAAGATATGCATTCATAGGTGTTGTACCTATAATTTAAAAAAAGTGGCCAAGTGCGAGTCGGAGTCTCCAATGAAGGGATAGTAGTAAGCGCCAAAATACCACCATCATTTTTCGCCAACATACATACAATATCATTGGCATGGATATACATATTTATTAAAACTCCAAAATCGTAAAATAAAATTCTGAAAATCATTTTTTTCAGGTGGGAGGTATCGTTAAAGAGGTCTTCCAAAAATATTATGGGTGTTCCACGACCATTTTTGGATTTAGGGGTCCGCTTGCGAAATATTTGGCTTCAAAGTGCTAATTTTGGTTAGTCTCGTGTCCACGCCCCCTGCCGGCTATACGGTTGAAGTTGGACAAGTGAAAAATTCTCAAAAATAGTTTACATGATGAATTCACAAGGAAAGCTATCACGGCTATGTTAGCATAAGTGAGCAATAGTCGATAAACTTACTACTTCGGAACCCTACATTGCGCGTGGCCTGGCACGCACTTGTCCCGCTTGCTTTTAGTAATTAATAACTAAAACTCAAACAATATCTATCAAATTCAAATATTTTATTCAAAATTGTTTTGGTACTAACACTTTTTTAAAGTCATGCACTACGCAATCAAAACAGTCTTAAACATAATAATAAAATTAAAATAACCAAAATAATAACAAATTTTGCATGTATAAACTCAACAGCTTGTCATTATTAAGTATGTATTAATTAAGTGGCAAGTAACTTTAGTATTTTAAAATTAGTAATTAAAATTAAACATTAAATATTTTTTTCGAAACAGTGGACCCTTAATAAAAAAAAATTAAAATAACAACTAAATATAGTAATAAAATATCCTTTTTGTGCCGAAATTTAATGCTTCCAGCGGGGTTATGGATTCGTGTCCCGCGGGGAGCCGGGGAGCCGGGGAGCCGGGGAGCCGGGGAACATTGGATAAACATTTTTACAGATCAATTGTATCGATATCGTCGGCCTCGTCAGTTTCAGGTCAGTCTTTATACAATATATTATAATTGTATATTAATAATATAATATACAGGGTGAATTTCCAAGTGTGCGTGGAGGGTCAAATCCGATACTACGAGGAATAGCAAAAAATTCTCAAAGGAGTCTCGGGGCCGATTTTGTCATTACATTTTTAATTTTAAAATTAATATTTCTAGCCAGGAATTAAACCTGTTGATTTTGAAAATTCAACCTGTATACATATTAATATACTAGCTGAACCGGCGAACTGATTTTACTTTGAATGTATTTTGTTGTTTACTTTTAACTTTCTGATATGTTTACAAATCAGAGACTAAATTAAATTCCCTCTCCCTCTCCCTCCCCTAACTATAAGCTTACATATTAATTTTCACATTTCTGCGTTCAAAAATTACGAAGTATTGTACGAACTTACAACCCCTTAGTTTTACCCATTGAAGTATTATTACTAGAGTATAGAACCGACACCGCGAACATGATACAATATGTCCCAGTCAATTGGCGCCACGTGGCTTCAATCTTCAATGGATTCGTTCGATTTTGAAAGGAGAACGGGGGCTCAATTTTGAAAATAGAACCTCCCGGCGGGACACACATTTTGTTCGAGATGCCTGTTGTATGACATTATACTTCAATGGTTTTGCTCCTTTGGGGATGAATTTCGAGAAAACCGTGATATAGTATTTTCCTAGTCTATATTATATAGAGAACCTGTCCTTTACAACCTCATAACAATTAAAACATGACTTTAAGATCCTTGTTGAAAATTATTTTTACGACTAGCTGTGCCCCGCGGTTTCACCCGCGTTAATTTGTGGAAAAATTGACTACTAAATTATATGATGTTATAACAGCCTTTAACAGCCTTCCTCGATAAATGGACTGTCAAACACAAACATAATTTTACAGTTCGAACCAGTAGTTCCTGAGATTAACGTGTTCAACCAAACAAAAAAACTCTTCAGCTTTATGGTCGTAGCGCACATATCAACTCGGAAAGGGATCGGCACCGGATCGCCTCGCCGTCAACCTAACGTAAGCTCGGCTACGGGTAGGCGACGCCGCGCTTACGGCTAGGCGACGCCGCGCTTACGGCTCGCCGGCCGTTGATTGACGGAATGAATGACAGCAGTTCGCCGACGCAGCGGTAGCCGCGGCGCGGGGCGTGCACGAGGAAACGGAAAGTCGACGGATAGCGTACGGTGAGACGTAAGCGCGGGTACGGCAAGTCGTCCACGCACCGTAAGCTTGTCTCGAGGCGAGGCGATTACGTTACGGATCCGATAAGTGTGCTTTACAGTAGGGAGTTTCATACAAAGAATACTGACATGCAAGAGTTGATACGTTTACGTTCCGTTTACGAGTTGATATGTGTGCTATGACCAATGGTCATAGCACACATATCAACTCGTAAACGGAACGTAAACGTATCAACTCTTGCATGTCAGTATTCTTTGTATGAAACTCCCTACTGTAAAGCACACTTATCGGATCCGTAACGTAATCGCCTCGCCTCGAGACAAGCTTACGGTGCGTGGACGACTTGCCGTACCCGCGCTTACGTCTCACCGTACGCTATCCGTCGACTTTCCGTTTCCTCGTGCACGCCCCGCGCCGCGGCTACCGCTGCGTCGGCGAACTGCTGTCATTCATTCCGTCAATCAGCGGCCGGCGAGCCGTAAGCGCGGCGTCGCCTAGCCGTAGCCGAGCTTACGTTAGGTTGACGGCGAGGCGATCCGGTGCCGATCCCTTTCCGAGTTGATATGTGCGCTACGACCATTATAATATAAGTAGGTATAGATACATCCCAAAAAGTAAAAAATATCGAGCTAGAGCTGTAGAAAATGCAGGTCGAAAAGAGTTTTTTTAAAAGATAGGATAATTTTAAATGTAAGTACCAATTGATAGAGCACGTGACGCGACGCTGATCCCAATTAGAATAGCGAAGAAAACAGACGATGTAGGTATTATAATTTTATGTGTACAATAAAGATAATTTGTATTGTATTGTATTGTACCTATGTCAATGTTATTATAAACAATATACTTAATAATAATAAGTAATAACGTCGAGCGCTCTTCAGATTCAGAAACTATTCGAGCACCATTCACAAACATGATGACGTGATCGTCTAGCTTATCGATTACAGTGGAAAATACAAAGAAAATACCGATTTAGTAATTTGATAGCGAAGTTGTAGGGAGTACCTAGGCACCGCGAGGTGCGATTGGCGGTCGGGAGTACTCTGGAGACACGGCACCCGGCATGGACCAGATTAAACTGTTTTGACGTCAACGGGACTCGGGACACAAGCCGCATGCCACATGTCGGCTTTTACTGTAATGAGGTTCCACCGTTTTTCTCGCCCTTCTATACATTTTCTGCCAAGAGACTTTAGATTCCAGGTGTTGCTAGATTCAAAACATGTTTCATGCTTTTAGTGCACCTAATAAATGGTACCTATAAGTCCTCTATCTGACGGCCCTGACGGGTGTGTTTAAAGGAGCAGCAGATAGTGTCGTTAGTGGGCCCGGAGCGGCCGGAGCCCGTCGGCCGCAGCGCGCGGGGTAGTCGCAGGTCGCAGCCGATAAGCGGGGAGTGCATCGACCCCGCTGGAGCACCTTCTATCGCAGTTTCTTAGATATGCAAAACGTTATCTCGTTTATCTAAACTAGGCGTTAATGTGAGACTGGTTATCTTAGAGTTTTGATAATCATATCTAACAGATACTGTATCTAGCCGAACAGCTGTAGTGAATCGCGCGCCGTTCGCGCCTGACGCGTTGTCGTCCCTCACCAGCTCCCCCCCTCTGGTGCACCTGGCGTGCCCGGTCGAGTGTCCCCGCCACCACCACGATAACAACAAGCTTTCGATCAGCGTCGTGAGAATTGGGTGACGGTGACGATGTGTAACCCAGTGGAAACCCAGTGTTTGCCAAATGTATAGTGACCGATTGATGCCCGGAGGCACCCAGGACGCGACTCCACGGCGACTACCTCCCTAGGTAGTTGCATTCCGACCGAGTGCATTCCCGATAGGCTAACGTGTAAGTGTAATAATTTAGTAGTTCACGTGACGAATCGGGTTCGTAGCTCGGTGACACAGCCGGGAGCGCGTTGCGCAAGCGAGGGGAGCGCGCGCTGGGTGTGTTCGTGGTGACGATGACGCGATAAGCCGAGCAAACAGACCGACTGCCGCGGCGGTGTGCAAATATTGGAAGAGAACGTCGTCGGCCCCCCGCACCCCGCACCCCCCGCCGGCCCGCGACCTCACCCGCGGGTATCTCCGGGAGCCGAGATATCGCATCGATACCATCCCAGATATGAAGTAATTATCAGATAGAAGTGGATCAGATTTGATTAACACTAGAAAGACGGGAGCAGTCATTTGACCGGATTTACAATTTAAAAGTTCGCTTATTCCAAAACTTTTTGACTAAGTTTACTGATAATTTGTGACTTTTATTATTATGAATAGAATCTTAAAAATACATGACCAAAACACTCTTAGTGTCTTTGTTTACTGTTTAAAGTGCTGATATACCGACAAAGACGGCGACAGTCATTTGACTGCTTTAACCTGAGTAGTGTTTATAATTGTAATATGAGGGTGCTTTTGTAAATATTTGAATTGATTTGTTTTGTTAGTCAGTTGCTAGAATAACTAGCTTCATATTGTATGTATAATTTAGAATATTGTGAATAAATTAGTGTAAAAATGTCTCGAAGACTCGATAATAATGAAATACTTCATTTACTGCAAAACCTACCAGACGAGCAGTCGGAATGTGAATCTGAAAGTGCAGAACTTTACAGTGATGATGACTTTGTGTTATCTGCTATTAGTTTGAGCTCTGATAGTGTAGACTCTGACCCAGAAGATCAGGTACCCCTTTCGAATTTACGTTACATTAGCAATAACAATAACCGTGTTCGTGGCAGGGGTAGGGGTCACCGTTTGCTGCCCAGTACTCCTCATGAGCAGGATCGTCATTGCACGGCCACAGACGGGACTACGTGGGCACTTCAGACGGCTCGACAGAATATTATTACTGAGCAGGCAGGGCCTACATCATTCGTAAGAAGGAATTACAAAGGAAATGTAGTGGATGCATGGAGGCTATTTATTGACGAACATATTTTGAGACACATTCAAAAATGCACAAAAGAAGAAGCTAGTAAGCAACTAGGACACAATAATTGGGTACTCACTTTGAAAGAATTAGAAGATTTTATTGCTATTTGTTATGTTCGTGAAATAATGAAATTGAAATAGGACTTTCTGGTTCTGAGCCTTTGTGTGTAGAACCTATGCCTTCGCCTTCTCAATCTTCGTTACCGATCATCCAGAAAAATAGAAAAAGGCGGGAGTGTTGTATTAGCAAATGTAAAAATAAAACTAATAAAGTATGCTATGATTGTAAAAAGCCGCTTTGTGGTTCTTGTAATAAAAATAAAATTTTTAAATGTAAAAACTGCAATTGAATATTATATTATATGAGCATTATATTATGATCAGTTCATTGTAGCATTTTTTTTTTATCGTAATAAAGAATTTTCTGAATATGAGTATCTGCAGTCATTTGACCGGCCGCCGTCTTTGTAGGTAGCTAAATTTTTCCGTCGTTCTAGTGTTAAACGATTCGGATCTCCGCTGCTCACTGTCGTTGCATCGCTTGCCCGGGGCGGCCGGCGTGCCGCGTGCCGTCCACAGTCCACACTGTCCACGCGGTCGGTATCGGAGTATTACGCAGGAGGTAATCCGCCGATGCGACGGCTCGATATGTTCACGGATTATTGATGGGCGCCGCTCGACCTCATCGTGATCTTATCAGTTGTTTTTTCGTCCAATATTTTCCGTGAAAAGCTAATAAAGTTGGGGGGAGGGGGGTCGGCGCGGCGCGTGACGCGCGATGGCCGCCGATAGCCGGGGCCGCCATATTGTTTCAGTTCCCCCTCCCCCTCCCGCCGTGTTCCCCTCGCTGAACACCACGGCCGCATCACGCCGGCGAAGAGTGCCCGTGCGAGGTATTTCGTCATACCTACTAAGCTTCTGCTGCACACCAACCAACAACAGAGACTACGAGCAACGCTAGCTAACTAGCTTCGTTACGTCCATCCTTATCGAGGTCGTTCGGCTCTCTAGTATCGAGGCAAATGGACGGTACCCCGTATCATCCTCCTTCTAATACCAACCGCACGAATTGTTTAACATAACATACGTTGGTTTCAGTGTTGATGGGTCAGTTCCCAGGCGGGGTACGGGGGTATCGACCCCCCCCCCCCAGTGCTACTGCCTGTCCCGGGTGCTCTGCAAGTCTGTAAACTTCATCACAACAAACCATTTAGCGTCATATGCAATCTCATTAAAAACATAAATGTTAAATGAAAGCCATGTTAAAAAATGAGTGCCACGTTCATTGAAGTATAATGACATAGAACAGACATCTCGAACATAATGTGTGTTCCGAAACCGCGATGACGCGTTCTTTTTTCAAACTCTAGAAGGTGATTTACATAGAGTAACTTTGTATAAGACACTTGCCGAACCACGACAAACAGTCAACGACTCTAAATCTTTAGCTCTTCCAAATGTTTGATTTAATGTTTAATTGAATTCACTGAGTAATGTAATACACATAAATTATTATTTACCAAAGAGTAGGTGCTATAGTCATTCTTATCGGGCTTATTTATTTGTCCATTAACACGCTTACGGCTTGCCAAGTGTGTAAGCCCGACTCATGATTTTTTTATTCAATTCAAGTCAGTCTATTTGCATTTCATTCAAAAATGGCGGGAACATTACACAATAATTGAAATAAATTCGTTTTAGTTAATATAAGTTAATATTTTGTTTTCTTACTGATGATAAGTAATACCATTTTATTTTTTGTTTTTTTACGTGCAATTGTGACAGGTTCTTATCACGCAAGACGGCAATTTTTTAGTTTGTTGTTAAACAATTTTGGCATGCGGCCGCAATGAACGCAGGCGAGTGACAAGTGAGTGAGTGAATGAAGTAAGCCACCTGGCTGCAATGCATTTCCCCGACTCAATGTTCGGGGTGTCTGTTCTATACGAAGTAATAGTACTTCAATGGCCACGTTCTGTGTAGAAAAGCCTAGTTTTAATCACAAGAACATGTAATTAATTACTGTTAAGACCCGACTGCTGAGCAGATAAATATTCCACTAGTTTTTTAACTTCATCAGTAGACATTGTAATGTAATTAATATTTGTATAATTGTTTAATGTTGTATTTGTATTTCAACCATAACTTTATTTAAGTAATTTAAACTGGATTAGCAAGCTCGCCACGCACCGCACCTGTGTGCATCGCATTGAACACCAGCGGACCTCGCTGAATGCGACCTTTTCTGTGCCATGCCCATCTGCATGGCACTGCATTTTATTTTTAATAATAATAATAAATTTTTATTTCAAGCCATTTAGCCCATAGCTTACCTAATAACAATAACAAATAGCTTATATTAATAAAAATGTTACTAACAATTTATCTTATTCTATGTTAGTAATTAATTAAAACTATAATCTAACTTAACCTATACCCATCCTCACAAAACGAGCACCAGATGGGGTTGTCCTGGTGCTGGTGTGCACCCCATTCCAAGTCCTCCAGAGAGGGCTGTCTAGCTTCACAGCCAATGTGCTGAGAAGGATGTTGGAGCTACTCAATAATCTGCCCATCATAGACGCGGCACGCTTGTGCATGATCGCGTAGAAGTCGTCTACACGAGCATCCGCAAACATGGCCGACGCACTGCAGTGTCGAGGCTTCCTTAACATCGCCCTCAGCTCAGCACATTGTTGTATTTGCAGCAGTTTAAGTATTTGCAGTAAATTTAAGCCGATTTTTGTATGTATCGATTGCAGTGCCCAGTGCCAGTGTTTGAAATAAATATTTTTCTTTCTTTCTTTATAATTCAAGCTCTACATTTGACTCGGTTAGTTTTCACGTACCTACGTAGGCTATATTATATTTGTTATCTTCATTAAGTCTGTTAGGTTGATGTAATGCCTATTGTTACTTTTCTAAAATTTGATTTGTTGGTTGCTAACTAATGAAAATTGGCCAAGTCAAATGTAAAGCTTGAATTACATGTTCTTGTAATTAAAACTTTTAAACGCCCCAACTCAGAGTCACTTAATGGTTATTTAAATAGCTCCTTAGTACAGACAGAATCACAAATAATTACTCTCATAAGCTTTTCTACACAGAACTTGGCACCCATTAACATCTCAATTCTTTTTTTTAACATGGCTTTCATTTCACATTAAAATTTATGTGTTGATGTGACGTCATTACTTTTTGTCTAGAAATTATTAATGTTTATAGATAATTAATCAATATGTACTATTGTTATTTGTAAAATTACTCTATACAGTGGAACCGCTAATTCACTAGTCTCACTAATTGGAACGAAGTTCCTTATCGCGCGTTGTGAAAGGGGGCTAGACGGAAAAATACGACACTTTTTGATTCTTACGAATGACGACACTTTTTTTTGAAGTGATTCAGAGAGTTTTACAGAGATGGCTAGCGTGATTCGACAATACTTAAATCGAAAGGAACTTCGTTCCATCCGGGTGTCCCTTGACACCTCTCATGTTCTTTTATCATTAATTTTCAGTTTTTAGATTTTTCCTTTACATGCCTAATTAGTGTACCTTGATGCCAAATATAAAATTTCTAGGTCATCTGGGTCATGTCCAGGTCATCTTCATGTTTTTAAATCTATCTTGGTAGGACACTGATGAATTCATTAACATGTCAATAGATGTCAATTTCAGATGTACCTACTATATGAAAACGGAGAAATCGTGATAACTAGTTCTATATTATTACACGATTGCCAGTTTCTGTTGAAAGGATACTGCTGGGTAGGTGGGTAGGTGGGTAGCTGGGTGCGATGTAAACAAAACTAATAAAATAAAATTAAGATAAGTTTATTTATTAAAATGTACTTCTGTTGCTTACATTAATATTTACACAAACATGTGACTCTGGTCGGCGCCGCGGCGCTCGACTGTGAGGCCGGTCGGGTGCGCGGTGACCACACATCACACATCACACTTGCATCACGTCACATCTCCCGCGCCACTCCACACCGATCTCGCAGTCGAGATCCTTGCATGCGCTCCTCGCTCCTCGCTCCTCGCTCCTCGCACCGACCGACAGCTCATTTTATTACCAATAAAATTATAATATGTACTCTAATATATCTCTATTTGTTATAAAATAATTCTATAATTGTTGGCTTACGACCAAAATATAAAGATAACATTATTATTTAAATATTGAGATATTATAATTCGGACTTTATTATAGAGAGGTCTCTCAGATCTATACGGAGCACCTGCCGACCACACCGCGGCCGTGAGGCTCGCACGGCGCTGAGGTCAGCACGATAAATATTAATTCCCATTTATTTCATATACCTACATTACAAATTTAAATATTTTGGTCAAAATCTTTGTTTTAATCGTAGAAATAACAGCTACGTGAGATTCAACAACAGAGGTAAATCCGCACCAACGCTACTTCGTGCACTGTACGCACTGTACGCACTGTACGTCACCGTACGGCGCCGGCGTAGTGCGCACTGTCCTCACTCTGCGATACACAACTACACCGCTCGACGGCCACTTCGTTCTCCAAGTCCAAGTCACTATGTTGACCAGGTAAAGTTAACTGAACGATATCGTCTAGGAACATTTGTTTCTCTACACTGTTAGTGGTCACCGTATCACCGTACTGAGTGTAGGGAGTACGTTGCCACAAACAAATGGCACGTGTACTGTAGGTAACGTGTCAACATCGCCAGCAAGCAGTTAGTGCATAGTGTCACGTTTATTGCCGAGTGATACCGTTCAAGTAACTTTCCAGTAACTAACGATTAACTAATTTAACATAACATATAAAAATATTATTTAAATTCGTGGAATGCTCTCAGAAGTCATGGAGTCAGTACAAGGCAACCTACCAATAAAACATAATATCATTACAAGTCACTCGACATCGAAGCCTCTTCGGCGTTAAATATACAGGTATTTAAAACTTCTAGTTTATCTACAGATACGATAAAACTAAAGGAATGCCACCAGTCTCATACTTCATCGAACACTAAGCGATTATTTGGTAACAACACGTCGCGGAACTTAGTACATCGGACGAGAGCACGCGGATCGGAGCCCCCGGGCGCGCCGCCTCCCGTCCCCATCGTCTATTTGGTTGTCTAGCTCCAGCCGGGGCTCCTAGCCTAACCTAGCTACTTAAGCGACTGAGATTCTATTATTATTATCGGGGAGGTGGACTCGGCGAGGCGGGATGGGGTGGGGCTGGCGGCTCAGCTGCCGAGCGACACCACGGTGGGCCGCTCGCGGTACTCGGGCTCGTCGTACAGCTGATGCTGCTGCTGGTGCTGCTGCTGCTGCTGCTGTTGCTGGTGATGGTGGTGCTGCTGGTGCTGCTGATGCTGCGAGTGCGCCGGCGGCGGCTCCTCCAGCTTGACGTGCGGCTGCACGAAGTAGCCCATGGCCAGCGGGGAGCGCGCGCCGCTGTCTACTGCAACCACGTGCGGCGCTCGTTATACACACTATTACATAATTCACATCCACTATGAGTGTGGCACGGCTCCGACTGTCATGATGTCGACACGCAGGATTTCATTTTGTATGTGAGTAGCCGGCAAACGAGCGGACGAGTCACGAGTGCCCGGACATCAGTAACACCAAAGGCTTTTCTGACCCAGAAAGAGGACGGAAGATAGAAGGAAGTAGGTCTCGAGCTCCCAGCCGGTACACGATAATTCGCTTGGCGGCTGACTCGAGGAAGAAGTAGTAGGTGAGTCAGTTGAACTTCTCTGGACAGGTCGCACAGGAACAGGCGGGTCTGTATATATCTGCCTTTAAATGAATGTTACATCTCAGGCAATAGTAGCAAACTGTCACTTTGGTGTGGCCAGTAGTACTTCATGCAGTAGGTTTCGATTTAGATTTAGTATCTCAAGAAGTAGAAGAATTTCCGTCCCTCATATTGACCACAATTCGTACCCCATGGTGTACAGATGTCACAATCGAGTGTACTATATATATTATACTATATAAATATTATAATAATTATGTGTAATATGAAAGTAGTATTAAAATGCTACATACAAGTGAGCAACTCACGTAAGTTCTCCGACTTGACGGAGTTGGGTACGGAGTGCGTGGCGTGGCCGATGTGCGCGGAGTGCGTCGCATGCGTCGCGTGCGTCGCGTGCGAGCTCTTGCTGAGGCTGCGCTCGCCCTTCATGGTGTTCTTTGGTTTCCGCTTTCTCGTCTGGAATGTACAATCGTACACTTCATCACCCTTGTCTATCCCTTGCCGAAAATCATCACAATCACAAAAGGTTAAAGGCTACTAGGCTATAGAGAGGGGGGGGCCGGTAACAAGAGGAAGGGGAGCATATCGAACCTGGATGGAGTCCTTCTTCATGGCGATGGGGCGGTTGATGTTGTGCAGCTTGAAGTAGAGGCCGCACGCGTTGCACACGGTCTCGCCCTGCGCGTTGCGCCGCCACAGCGACGTGGTGGTGGTCTTGCAGTTGTTGCACATCATGCCGGGCCGCTTCGTGCCCATCTGCGGAGCGCGCGGACTGCGGTCAGCACACAGTGGCGCCCGACACACACACACACACACACACACACACACACACACACACACACACACACACACACACACACACACACACACAGCTCCCACGATATGTAAGTGTGGATGTTAAGGTTTTGGAAGTTAGATCTTTTGAGGTGATGTTTAGTTTTCTTTTAACTTTATCATAAGTTGAGAATCATATTTTGGGGATTTTATGAATACACTTACATATCGAGTTATCTTTCTTTATATGTATAATTCAGCAATATGGCGAAGACAAAGTTGTTACAAAGCCAAGCTGTAGTAAATCGGGTGTTTTGAACAATCCTCGTTGAGACGGAGATGCCCAGTTATTATTTACGATTTTCGAATTCCATTACAATTCGTTATTTAGATGAGAAGTATTATTGGTTTCAAAACACTCGATCGATATCTTTGGTTGTTAAAGTTGGTCTTTGGTTATTAAACTGTGGTTCACTTTCATGCAAATTAGTGTTAGCACAGGACAAGCGATGAGAGTTAGTCAGCGGGTGCCGGCGCACGGGAACTTGAGGAGAGGGTCAGGGTCGAGGGTCTTCCATTTGAAAATTATAACAGGAGCATCGTGGTTAATTTCATAGAAAAATATTTGAATTCTTGGAAGCTTTTGCTTCTTTGAGGGAGTGGAGATCATCTCATGGAGTGTCGCTGAAAGCTAGAGGAACTTCAATTTAACTAGGATGCTGGAGGAAATCAGGGACTAAATGCAGAGATCCAAAATTAGGGGAGCGAAGGCAGGGAGCGAGACGAGCGAGGGGAGCAAGGGGTTCGCGGGGATCGCGGTCGGGGTGAACGTACCCCCTTCTTCTGTTTGTAGTCGGAGGGGGTGGAGGCCACGAGCGGCGCACAGAGCGGCGCGGGCGCGGACAGCGCGGGGTGCGCGGGGTGCGCGGGGTGCGGCGCCGCGCCGTTAAACAGGAAGCCCTTGTAGTAATCCGCGCCCGGCGGGGCCCCCTCCGCGGCCACTGCAACCAACAAGCCACAAGGGCGTCACTACAGGCTCGGGTCGGACGCTCGGCGGGCGCGGATTGCTCGCGGGCGGGGAGAGGGAGCGAGCGGGACCGCGAGGGGTGCGAGGGGCGGAGAGCTAGGCTGCGTACGTCGGGGGCCGGCGCCAGCGCGTGCGCCGCGTGCCGCTGACGTACCAGCCGCCGCGGCTGCTTCAGCGGCCGGTTCATGCCGTTCATCTTGTTGTAGAGGCCGCACGCGTTGCACAGGTAGTGGCCGGTGCCGTCGCGGCGCCACAGCGGCGTCTGGATCGCGCCGCAGTTGACGCACTCGCGGCCCCCCGTGAAAAACTCCGCCATCTCGACTGCGCAACACAACGTTAGCTCGCACCTGCCTCGAGTGCCACCGAGTCCCGCCGAGCGTCCGATATGGAAACATCGTCTATCACTGGGTGACGCTACGTGACACCCGTCCTCATCGTGTCGATCGCAGAAAACCATCATCCGCGAGCATCAAAACTTACCCATCGCGCAGAGCCAGCCGTCGCCCGAGCGAGCTCAACTCTGTTCCCTAGCTGACGTCACGCTAGCACGTCACTTCCGCTCGCCGCGGCCGCCCGGCCGGCCCAGTATTATTTACTCACGAGACTTAAACATGGATCGGATTGCTGTGGTCGCTGTGGAGGCCACGCGGCCTGACTCACGCGCGGACACGCCGCCGCTCGTGACTTAATTCATGAATGTGCCGATCACATTAACAACAATCGCAACCAGTATGTGACCATCGAAACGTTTATTCATAATAATGATCCGCAAATTACTTGCCGAGGCTTACTAAGCAAATAAAGAAATTCTTTTATTTTCTGAAGCCTACTTCGACGTCTTCAACCGGAAAAGGTCAATATTTCCAAGTCGTGTAGCAAAACTTTCGTTTCTGTTGCGATCGCAGTCGATGGGAACAGAAGGAGACGAAGCAAAATAAACCTGTACACATAAATATAAAATTAAACATGTTATAATTATTATTGGCGGACTCAATGTTAGCCGGAAATATGTTCAGCCAGGAATCCAATGAGTGCATTCTAATCGAACGGAACGAATTTAAAGGAAAGTAGGTCCTTTAATGTATTATTATCTCATTATGTCAGAGAATAAATACGAGGCTACTCATAGATGAGGAACTCTAGCGCCGCAACAGGGAGAGCTGAGATACAATGAAACCAGTGGACACAGAACTCAATTATGGGTAATCAGAACATAGTCGAGTGTGACTTGATCGTACTCGCTGCATTATGTAACGAGCTGCCCGCTGTCCGCTGCCCGCTGCGTCAGCGCGTGACCCCGACATTGAACGAGCGAGCATGCGTCAGCAGCCCGCGACAATGGAGCCGCTGAGCCAGCATCAGGAAGTCTCACCGTGTAAACAAAGTGTCGGGTGACGCCTCGCGCCGCTAGCCGAGTCGAGAGCCGAGCGCCGGTTGTTTATCGAGCAGTAACGCGAGTCCATCAGAAGGATCACGGAAGTGTTTGGACGTTGGTGTTGTGTCGTCTGACGCGGAGTTAGAAAATGATGACACGCGCCAAAACTAACCAAGTGTAATGGAAAACTTTCCAACTATTGATCAAGGAAAGAAAACATTATATTGTCTAATATGTTTAAACGAGCAATTCTTGTAAGTATATATTATGTATCTTATATATTTTTTTTGAATCTCTGAAACGGCTCCAACAATTTTCATGAAATTTAGTATGCAGGTGGTTTCGGGGGCGATAAATCGATCTAGCTAGGATTCATTTTTAGAAAATTTTGTTTAATCCGTTTTTTGAGGAAATGAAAAACTGCTACAATAGACTCTTCCTGACATCTATTGGCCAGTAGCAACACTAATGTTACTTCAGTAGAAGGCTTTGTTAAGCAATACTAAATCGAGCAAAGTTCGGTCATCCGGATACTTTTATTAGCACCCCGTTCAGAACATGACAATGGTGTACATTCAACTGGTATGGTGCATTCTATAAATGTAACCTATCTACTGCTTGTAAATCGTATCCAATATGAGTAGTTAGATGTTATAGTATACAGTAGAATCCGTTTATTATGACTCCGCCTATATTGACCAACCGCCTATTATGACGTAATTCACAGCGAAGTTTGGTTTTCATATAAAATTCTTTTAACAAAGTCGGATATAATGACTTCGCTTACAGTGACATGTCGCTTATTATGACCCATTTTTAATAAATTTTGCCCGTTTATAGTGACCGACATGATTCTTTACACCTTCGGCAATGTTCGTTGATTCCCGACGACGTTCGGCACGTGGCTTGTATTTGTTTTGAATCTCAAAAAATTAAAAATATACATACATACGTGTATTTATTACGTGCAATTTAAATGTTTATTTAATATGCTATGTTTCTTTATTAAAATAAGTATTTATTTACCTAAAAAAAGAAGGTTGGTTTTTTTTCACAAAAATGCTTTGTATGACATCCGCTTAGTATGACGTGTTTGTCAATTCCCTTCGATGTCATTATAAACGGATTCCACTGTAGTTGTGGACGTGACGTTTGGAAATGTATTTATCTCACGGAATGTGATCCGCTTGTCTGACAGTCTAATTGAGCATCAAATGGCCGAGTTGTCAAAATTGGTGTCAGCGGACAGCTACACGGTGTTAAGTGATGTAACGACTGGATGAGTGGAGGACTGGAGCCGCGCCACGACCTATTGATAAAAATAAAGTATGCGAATCGGTAAGGCGAGCCGGGCCATGTGGCGTGTGTCCGCCGCCTGCCCGCCGGCTCGCGCCTGCCCGCCGGCCGGACACAACGACAGCACCACGGTCCACGACATCGCTCCGACCGCTCGACCGTTACAACGAACATAAATAAACAATAAATTAGGTGTGTTTGCGCTTTATCGACACTTTTTGAAATTTGATACAAAACTCGATGGTGAAACGAGCTCCGAGCGCGTTTACCAAACCTATTCGACAGATAACATGATGTGTTGCAGTGGTTTCAGTGCGGTTTACAACTTTGAGAGGAAATAGCATTACAAACTTAATTACTTATTATTAATTTAAAGTTTATGCGACTTGTATGACTTATACGACATAACAGCATAATAATCCATCCATCCGATATTGGAACATTTATGTTATCTATGATAGAACGTAAAAAATTGTCGTTGGAGCTTCAATCAAACACCTCCACTGTGGTGTCGTAAGGAATGAGTAAGGACAAAACATCGGCGGAAACAACGCGGAAGATGCATAGACTATACTATAGACAAACAGGGCGAGAGGCGCGTGCGCGTGACGTCACCGTCTGTAGTGACGTCACGTGGTGGTCACTGTGACGCCACGGGACCAGGGACCGACATCCATTATTATCATCGACCGACATCATACGAATACAAAATCTTATTGTAAGATGGATTCTTTTGTAGTTCAGTTGTACCCGTTATATTTTGTGAGCTGTGCTAATTACAAAGTAATAGGGATAGGTACCTATTCATATTATAATGTTCATTTGCTTAAACCACTAACCACAATCATAATAAAGTCTAATTCTCTATACTATTACAGCAGTGGAAACATTATTTACTTATGTAATTGAATATCGCAATGTTAAATATAAGATACTCGATGGGGCTACATTAAATTTATGAAAACTATTGTAAGTAAGTGTTGAACTGCTGACCTATCATCATCAATCATTAATGTTAAACTTTACAAATCTATACTATAATAAAACTCAAAGGGCATGAATATTTAAATATTAAAATTAAAAATTATAAAAATTGAATATTTAAAAAAAAATCGATTTAGATTTTAGATTTTTTTAGATTTAGATTAGAGCACAAAAATATTTTTTTAGAATTATTGCCTGTCTGTTTGTCTATTCGGGCATCACATGAAAATTGGTAAAATAGTTACTAATATGTACTTCGGGTCATATTTTATGATACTTTTTATCGGAAAATCAAAAGGTTTCCCTGGGAAACGCAATGAAAGTTTGTATGGAAAATTAAACATCAACCGATTTGCTTCTTTGCAACAAATGTTCCTTGCTTAAATTGATGGAACATATGTTTTTCAGTTTTTCAAAATTTTGCAAGAAAAAAAAATACAAATTAATGTGAATATTGCTTATTTTTCAAAACCCGCTCCTAGAGGAATCATTTGTCATTGTAGCGTGGGTTTCAATATATAAATTACTAAAGTAATTAAATATAATTCACCGTTCTTTAAATTTTCTTCTGTAAGCGGTAGGTACAAATAAGGTAAAACATAATTTTCGTATGCGAAGCTGCAGGCAATAGCTAGTACCTAGAGAACAAATATTAACAGAAACCAGAGCGACGCAGCTAGACAACAAGAAATTTTTCACACTGATTTCCTACACCACCTCTAATCCTGAGTCCTGAACTGACATTGATGCATGCATCATTGGCATTATATTTTGTTGATTGAACTTGTGCACACTGCAGCGCCGCCACTTTCAATGTTGTTTGAGTGAAAAGTGAATATGCGTTCTTGTTTTATTGTTGATTTCTAAGAGAACCGAGTACGGTCACTCTCGGCAGTCGCCAGTCGGCACACGGCATACCGGATGACCGGACAGCGGACGCCGTACATGGCGCGTCCGGTCCGGACGCTTTGTTCGCTTTGTGTCGTGACCTGCCATGTGGCCGGGACCACCACTGTCCACTACTATAATAGTATACGGGACACGAGTATGAAGTGCCGTGTCAAGGGCACGGAGCAGCGCATCGTTACCTGCGGCACGCTAGACGGTACCACCTATGGTCACTTCTTATTCTTGAGAAAATGTGTAATAACAATGGCAACAGCGGACGGTGAGCGGTGAGCGGTGAGCGGTGACGGTGGCTAGCAGACGGCGCGGCGGTGTACCCATGGATATGTGTTACTCTAACTGCATAAGTAACTTTGTAGACGTACCTGTGGACGGATGACGTCATACCCGAAGGACCATTTTTCTATTGTGTCCATGTTATGTATAGTCCCAGGATATATCATTCGATTATGATTTTTTATAATGATATAAAAACATCTAATAATATAAGTAACGTAATTGTGTGTAGTTTGCAACACTGTTTTCAGTGCGGCGATTACGGTCATCGGGGATTTGTGAAGACTGTGGTCGTCGTATTTGTTTGTGTTGCTTAAATGTGGTGTTGTACTGTTGTCAATTTATCAGTGAGAAAATTACAATAAAAACAATTGTAATATTTTAAATTCAGTAATTTTGAAGAAATTTTTATAAAATGTTTATTTCAATATTATAATTTTATACCACGAGAAAAATTACCAATAGAAAACATTTTAAAGAACCATATCAAAATAGGACATTATTTTTCTAGGCAAGTGTGGACACCCTACAATTATGATGGACAACCTCAATCCGGAGTGTGATTGGTCGAATAGTCCTTAAGATATGACGTCATCGAACTTGAGGTACCTGTACAAGGTCAGTGATCCAGACAGAGTAATATATCCATGGTGTACCTACTACATACCTACTGTGTAGTGTGTAGGTAGCGTGTGTGCAATCCACAGCACACGTGTACAAACGCTGCACGCTGCAGCCACTCACGTCTCCTGTTCCGCGAGATTTACTTTTTACGACTATTTCTCGTCCCAAATGGCCGTTTAACTTTAAGTGGAATACAAAACGGTGACATCTAATAAACATCTCGTCACTTTTCACTTCTCGATCGTTAAAAAATTATGACGCAGATAAAAGCTGGTTTAACGTTTACACGCCAGGGTTTTTTGTCGCGGCGCGGGGGTGCGGGGGTGCGGGGGTGCGGGGGCGCGGGGGCGAGGGTCGCACGTCTGTTGTTTCAACGGCCTGCACAATGTAGGTACATTCAATAATCATAATGATGGCATATCGACAATGATTATATTTTATTGTCTCGGCTGCGGCTGCACTCGATGACTCGACTGTACCGGACAGTACCCTCTCGCCGCACGACTGTACCAGTGCTGTTTACATTGTAGCACAATGAACTAATATTGAAAGGTACACAACAGAGCCACCATGTTCATATAGTTCATTTTGTTGTTACTTTTAATTAGCACATGCATGATGCAAGTCGACAGGTTCCCCCTGTCTCATATCATAAACCTGATAAACCAATCAATAGAGAGGTTAAGTTTTTAATTTTCAGAGCCACAGTGATTTAATCATTTAGATATATGTATATTGGAATCCATATAATAATGTGTCTTTCCTCTACAAGGAGTTCATGTAAGGGTGCACGAAGTTCGTGGATACTGAGTTGCCTGAATTTTGTATTCCTTCGAAGATACGAGTCGGCTACGGCTACGGCTACGGGTCGGGTCGGGTTATCCGGCTGTACTTCGGTTGCCGTTTATAAGCCTTAGAAAATGTTTCCCTCGAACGACCCTTATCACATCATGTCCGTCCGTCTGTCCGTCGGTGTGCCAGAGTGCTAGAAAACTGTAATTTTGCATGGATACATCTACATATTTATGAAACTCCACAATCGTAGAATAAAATAATGAAAAACATTTCTTTTCAGGATACGTGAGGTAACGTGAGGATGAATGTTTTATTCGTCGCGGACCCTATAGTGTGGAGTATCGTTGAAAAGGTCTTTCAGAAATATTAGGGGTCTTTTAAGATCATTTTTGGAATTAGGGGTCCGTTAGCGAAATATTTGGCTTTAAAGTGCTAATTTTGGTTAGAGTGTAGGCTGTAGGCTAAACGTTTAGAGTAGGATGAGTGAAAAATTCTTAAAAACAGGTTATATTATGATGAATTTACAAGGAAATCTATCACGGCTATGTTAGCATAAGTAGTAAATGAGTAATAGTCGATAAACTTACTACTTTGGATTCGGAACCCTACATTGCGCGTGGCCTGACACGCACTTGCCCGGTTTGCAATATCTATTTTCTGTAAGGTACTAACTAGATTCGGCGTGAAACTTTCGCAATCACTTGACAGTTGACAGTTAAGTTTTCAATGTTGAAGTGTTCTCCTCACTCCTCATCAGTGGTTGCCGCGGGCTCCGTGCAAAGAAAGGCCATTAATATAGAATGCGCGCCACGAGACATGCCGCCGCTGATGGACGAAGGTCTAAGTGGTGTGAGGGACGTGAAAAAAACCGGGCAAGTGCGTGTCAGGCCATGCGCAATGTAGGGATCCGAAGTAGTAAGTTTATCGACTTTAACATAGTCGTGATAATTTTCCTTGTAAGTTCATCACATAACCTATTTTTGAGAACTTATTCACTTGTCCAACTCCAACCATTTAGCCGGCAGGGGGGGGGGGGGGGGCACTAACCAAAATTATCACTTTAAATCCAAATAATTGTATTTTGCAAACGAACACCTAAATTCACAAATGGTCTTAGGAGACCCATAATATTTTTGTAAGACCTTTTCAAAGATACCCCACACTATGGGATACGCAACGAAAAATAATATCATCCTCACGTTACCTGTAGGGGAGGTACCCCGAAAAAAAATTTACAATTTTACTTCGGAACCCTAAAAACGCGCCTTCGACATTCTTTACCGCACTTTTTGTAATCTGTGGGTGTTGCACACTACAGACGGTTGTTGCCACGTCTTCGTGGATTGTTTTTGTTTTTTATTAATCTCATTTCGCCCATCAGCAGCTAGCGCCAGGCTTACCGGAGGGCCCCACTTTGTGGCCCGCCCAGTGGCCCTGTGGCCCCGTGGCCCCGTGGCCCCGCGGCCTCGCATTCCCGTGTGTCCTGGTTCCTCGTAAGTATCTATTAAATTCTTGCTTTCAAGAAACCTGTGGGGTAGGTGCTAATTATTTGTATGTATGTATATCGCACGGCACTGACAATACTTATTTATTATGATTGATTAGATAAGGTTACGGGATATCCAAATGTTTATCTTCCTAGTTCATATCCAAATTTTTATCCACAGAAATAGTTCCAACATCGGAGTTGTTCGATAATGAATTTGATAGTAATATGTCATCTCATGTTGCATCAAAATGAGATAATTATGTAGTACATATATTTAAAGAGCTCGTTAAGTAGATGGTGGCGTGGCGCGCGCGGCCCAGGCGAGGCGACACACGGTTCCGGACAGCGCGCGGCCGGCTCTCCGTTATCGCGGGACAGATGAGTTATCGCTACCAAAATAAAAATAAAACGGGAATGATGGTTCGGCGGGCTATCGCGTGACACCCCCCCCAAGTTTAGTTTACAATTGGAGTTTAGTTTACAATTAATATTCTATTGCAAGGCAATTATCGCTAAAGAGCGAGAGGTGTAAATGTAAGAAATATTTTTTTTTATATTCTTTCGATAGTGGCAATATCCTTGAGACGAGAAACTCTCTCTGTCTAAGTGGGCCTTTACTGATAATCATATTATAAATAACTTAAAAACTAACTTTATAATGCACTAGTTCCTGTATAAGATATGTCCAGTAAAAGCTAGAGAATCATTTGGCAAAGTAACCGTACTAGACACATCCTCAGGAGTACGTTCAAGTATAGAAGCGCGAAAGTATGGATGCACTTGTCTTGTTAATCGGTCGCGAAACGCGATACAGTACGTATATGGTATAGTGCTAGATTTAGATGGTACCTATAATGTAATATATTTATGGTGTACCTATAATATACACCTATAATATATTATTATATACAATGTTATGTAAGTTTTTGTTATGATAAATAAATTAAAAAAAAAACTATGTATTTTAACATTAATAATCACACAAATATTGTGCAATATTAAACATTACGAAACTTTTGCAGATTGTGCCCAACCTGGCCGTGTGGCCGTACATGAAACATTTTAAATTGCTACTTAGGTACCGATATTTTTTGTAGAATGTTAAACATATTTCATGATCACGTTTATCTCATTTTATAGTTCAAGGGTCAGATTTTATTATATTATTTATATGAATTAGAAATCTTTTCATTTATTGCAATAGTAGAACAAAACATTACATAGGGAAGGTAGTACCTAGCTTAATAGAACCATTTTTAGGGTTCCGTAGTCAAAACGGAACCCATAATTTTACCTAAGTTAATATCAATACCAAGCATCCTTCACATTTCTGTCGTGTCCTACTCGCTCTGTAGTCTGTACTCGCTCTGTACTCGCTCTGTACTCGACTCAAACGGACAAAAATTACAAAAATGTAAAAATATGTTTTAGCCCCTTTATCGGTGGTAATTTTTCGTCGACCAATTTTATTGATACTGAAATCCGTTTGCAAAAATATTTGGTTTTAAAGCTGGCCATACACGATCAAGTGTACTTGGCAAGTTTGCAGTTTGACTTGATGCGGCATCTAGTTTCCTTGAGATAGCTATATGGCCAGATAGCCATACCGTGGGGCGTGGCCATACACCGTCAAGTTTACTGGATGCCGCGTCAAGTCCGCTACAAACTTGACAAGTATACTTGATCGTGCATGGTCAGCGTTAAGTGCCAATGTTAGTTATAACTTAAATATATAAATAAACATGACAAGTGCGAGTTAAACTCGCCTGGAGGGAGTTCCGTACGTTGATTATGTAGTTACCGTTATTTTTGTATTTTATTTATAAGATAAAGGAGTTATGGGAGGGAATGGTCAATTTTTGGCTGTAATTTTCGTTCTTTCATGAATTATTTTAAAACTATCTATTGTAGAACTATAATAAAAATATATTTGAGATTCTCACAACAAGCCCTTTTATTTGACATACTACACGATACGGTTTGCAAAACAGTTTTTGTTTAATTTTGATATGGATAATTTTTTTTTCAAAAGTGTTTTATTTTATACTATACACGTCTTTGGGTCACAAAAAAGTACATGAGTACCAAATTTCAACTCATTTGGTCCAGTAGTTTCGGAGTGTATTGACTGTGAACGGCGGTCGCCCAGACGCACGAGTGATCCTATAAAGGTTCCGTTTTTCGTTTTTTAGTACGGAACCCTAGAAAGTAAAAAATCGGAATCAAATAATGACGTACCAGCCTTATCGCACTGAAGGGAATAACAGATACATGCTGTGAGCATTACAAGTACATATTTCCTTTACATTTAGTATTCAACCCATTTAGTTATTTAGCTATAGGTACCTACTTAATTACAGTACAATTGTAAAATAAATGAATGTTAATGGCGGTGGACGGTGGAGCGGCGGGCGCGCTATCAGCCGCATCCCGCGATAACACAACCCCCCCCCCCCTCCCCCCTCCCCTCCCCCACCCCCTCCCCGTACTGACTTGACGTGCTGCTGGCTGGTTGCACGATGATTTCAAAATAATGATCAAACAGTTCCTAAATGTTAGGGAAATAAATATTCCTTAGTACCTATTACCGATGTTGTACCGAACACCGGACTGCGGAGTGGCGGAGCAGGGCCTGCCTCGCGGTACCTACAGTCTACACCACTACGCTCCCTGACTGTACAATTAGAGATTGGTGGGATTCTACCAACAATATTTTTATTACATCTACACTTCCGACAGAATAAATGGCCTACAACGATGTGCGTAAGTTTTGATGCTCGGGAGTGCGTATGCGCACAAACAAAGGACGCCTACCGACACGCGTGAAGGAGGGCAGCACTTGTATACATCGTTACATGAACACCGCAAATAGGCTGCGGCTTCATCCATCGGCAATGGCATCACTTTCAGTACAACACAATTTAGAACAGGGCATATTAAATATCAGTTAAATTACAAGTTGTAAATTGAAGGAGCAGACTGCAGAACAGATCTGATGCGACGTGGACAGCACTGAGCCCTGAGCACTTACTTGCGGAGAGGCTGGCGGAGGCGGACAGCTGCGGCCGGCGCGCGCCCTCCAGCGTCGACCACATCTCCTGGAACCATACACACTCACGTTACTGCTGCCGACTGCCGGCTGCCCTACTAGCCTACTACACACTACACTTACACCACACTACGACACACTACACTACACTACACTACATCTACTACATTCACTGGAGGATGGACCGTGCGGGTCTCGTCCTCATGGTTTACTTCACTGAAGCAAGTTATAAATTATTTTCTGTTACACACCTTCATTTTAATAGGTTTTTGGGATGCGTGCAGGAACAGGGTTGCGGAGTACATACGAGTAGTACTAGGTGGGAGTTGGGACCTAGTAGACCTAGTAGGACTAGGGCGTGGAAGCGGGATGTTCGCTATGCTACCGGCTGGCGGCTGGCCAGGCCCTCACCGAGGATGATGACACGCCGACAATGAAGATGGCAGTCACAGTAAGTTATTGTGGTATCGTAGAGTTATAGTACAATGGCAGAATGGCACGCGCCCCGTCCCGCGGGCCACAGATAGCGGCCGCTCGCATATTTTGACAGTGAGTACTATTTGTCCCGCTTATCTTATCGAGTTCTTTTGTTTCCTAGAAAAGAAATTATTTTTGGAAATCGTTGCGTCAACCTCTGTTATAATGCGGTTCATTGTAGTTTTTTCCTTTCATTGTGACCATAGCTTTGTTTTCGCATTATGGGCGGCACCGATGATCATCAACGACTCGACGCTTGTTACATTGTATTCAGTTAAATGTATAATTATTCCAATTTCTATCTAAGTATACCTACTATCTATGTATACCTAAGTATGTTCTAAAATGTAAAATGTAAAACAGTTTGAAAAAGGTATTTTAGTGCAGGTCAAAGCACCTCAATGAAATTTAAAATACAAATGTAAATAGCTAAAATGGTTTGTTTGTAGACAGGAAACATCGGCCCATACTGGGATAGTTCGTACGGCGCAAGTCGCAACAACACACACACACGCGAGCCGCGAGCCGCGAGCCGCGAGCCTCAACAAACACGCCGCTCGGATAGTGCTTGGACTGGGCCACACCGGCCACACTCCACACATTTCAAATGAATTAATTGTACCTAGTTATTGTACTGGGATTCACACTGTTCGAGCGTAAGGCAATCCAAAAGCTCAGCGATAGCAATTTTTCATGATTTTACATTATTTGAATGCTTTACGGTTAGTTGAGTGTGTCGAGTCGAGTCGAGTCGAGTCAGTGGGTCGCTATTGTCGCTAGCCACCCAGTTAACCAAACCCAAACCAAACCAAACGGACCAAACGGGACGGGACCAAACTCTAAACTAAACCATACAAGTAGAGTAACCAACAACCCTGTGCTCGATGCCAACAACGCACTCCTTTTAACATTGGTCCTTCGAGCCGGATTTGAACCAGCACCCTATACATACTTTAGGATTTTTTTCTCGGCAATGACCAAGTAGTGCGCTCTACGGTTTGAGGATATGGATATTGGATACACTTACCGAGTACTACATACACGCGGAACCACAGTTCGATTTGAGTACCCCACAACCTTTGCCGACTCCCATTTAGTTAAACACTTAGGTAATGAGAAGACGATTAGCATTAGGGTAAAAATACCTTTTCATATCCAAGTAGTTGAAAATTTTGGACAGTTGTCGTCATCATCTCAGTCTACAACTGTAATTTCAGCAATCGAATAGCGTTACCTGATGAGCATAAGCGTTAGCGGCTATGGCCGAGGTGCCGTAGACGGTGGAGGGTCGCGGCGCGAAGCCACCGCTGAAACGCGCGCTGAACGCCGGCAGCGCGCCGCCGCTCTCGCCCCCCGCACCGCCCGCGCCCCCCTCGCCCCCCGCCTCCGCGTACTCCTCCGTCAGCACGCCGCCCGCGCCCGCGCCGCTCGTCGTGCTGTAGCTCGGGGAACCACCTGCACCACGCACACCGCACACCGCACACAGGTCACATTATTGTCGAGTCCCAAGTACACTAATAAATAAGTTTAATGCCTACATTGAGTATCAAAAGGTATGTTATCAAGTTACAACGGTAAAGGAACCAAACAATACGACGAGACCTCCGCCGTGGCCAGGTCCCGGGCTCCCGGATGGTGTCAGGTGAGCACCGAGTGAGGTGCACCTTGCATTACTGAGCTATCATACAAGAGAATGAACTGCACGAACCTGCGCTCTGGGTCCAGATCTGCGTCTGCAGTTCGGTGCCGCTGAAGTAGGGCGAGCCGGGCGCCGTGGCGTAGGCGCAGCGCGCGTACACCCCGCCGCCCGCGCCGCCGCCCCCGCCGCCGCCCCTGCACACACGCACTATTTACAACACCTGCTGCCATCTAGAGCAAGAGCTGAGTCCTCAGTAGCTTTTGAAGCACAAAAAAATATTTTCATAACTTTGACCCCTTCCTAATGAATTTGTTTGAATAGACCAAACGGAATTATAATCACAATACAAACGTAGCCCAGGGTTGCCACCTGTCCCAATTTTGCCAGGACAGTCCCGATTTCTAAGTTGTTGCCCCGCAGCCCGACGTCCTATTTTGTCCAGATTTTTGATAATACGCGATTTTTTTCAAACACGTCATAAACAAATACAAAAATGATGTAGAATTTTTGAAAGCGGTCCGTAGAAAGAAAAGAAAAAACATTTATTTCGTCATGGAAAATAACATGGTACAAGGTTATAACAAAGATGTAAGAAGAAGTACTAACAATATGTAACCTTACTAAATTATTGCGTGACATAATAAAAATATGTAGTGGGTAGTTGGGTACCATGTCACCTGACGAAAAAGGACTACCCTCAGCCTGTGCCATGGAGCGGCTAGAAACCACGGCTTCTAGTTTACAGTGTAGTCCCCTAATAACAATACATATGCAATAAGAAATACATATGGAAAATATATTTTATATAAAATAAACACAAAATAAAGTTTTATTTTCTTTAGTCTGTCTCATGGGTCATATTGGATTGAACCAAACTTCGAACTAGTCTGAACTTCTCTGATGACCGCCCGATTGTCCCGATTCTTTTTCCAAAAGGTGGCAACCCTGACGTAGCCGTCCTTCAGCATTACAAAACTATTAAACTTTTATATTTTAAAGTAAGTAAAATCTATAGAGATTTTACTTCATGAGGAATGGTTACTGTTTTGAACTTTTAGTCTGACAAGCTTAGTACTTAAACTAGAGATGGTTGCAAACCCGATGTAATAAATGACCCTATTTAGTTAGGTTTCATTCTATAAACAATGTTTAAAGTCGGTCCCGGGTCCCCGGCCTCCGTCGGCATCGATCACTTGACTGTTTACACAGGAAACAATAGTGTGTGAAGCCTTAGGTTTCATATCATATTAAAATGAACTACAGTGGAGTGCTATTGATGGGACGAGGGAGACGTGCACTGTAGTCTGCAGAGCTGTGCGGTCGGCGGTCGTTAACACCAGGTGAGGTGAACTCTATGGGCGCCGGCGGCTAATGGCTCGGAACGCCTCGGAAGTAGGTTCCCTTATCGCACGCCGCCCCTCCCCCTCCCCCTCACGTCCCCCTCACGGCACACTCGCGGCGCCCTCGACCCGCTTGCATGCATTAGCCATATTCACCAACCGAGTGCCGCGATGCCGCGATGCCGTGCAGAGAAAGGCAGAACCCAACTGACAAAATCTTCCTATACGCATCTCGACCTAATACATTTTAGTTTAGTAATAATAACGACACGAATAAGGTCGTAATATTAGAATCGGGCCACAGTGACCGTCTCACTGAAATTCTAGGGATCTTAGAAATAAGCGCTAGTGGTTGAATTCATGATTCACTTGACATCAGTGAACGTGCAAAAAGGTATTCCAAAAGAAGCGTAATGCGAGCTGCATTCGAGCCCGATTTGTTTAGAACAGATAAGCATAAGGAGCAACCCGGATGTCGTGGTGAGGGCCTGTTGGTCGGAGCCGAGTTTACTTTTATGGAAGTTGCAGGGAAACGATGATACCTCACTCGTCTCTGTAAAAGTACGTATTACGCGAACACTGAAATGAGATAGATATGTAAGCGTAGGTACGTGAGCAAGAACGCAACAAAGATACATATTCAGTTAAACGACGGTTTAAAGTAATGTAAACGACGAAAAGAACTTTATCCGAAGATAAAAGTACCGGGGGCTCTGCAGACGGATCGCCGCGGTTAATGCCTTCAATTCAAAATTGAGTGAATCAAGATCTTAGGGCTTAGGGTAGGCAACACAAGGATCAAGACACCGAAGACATAACATTAGCATCAACAGGCGTGCAGTCGGTGTAGCGTGTATAGTGTATAGTGGGTGTGTGGCACGCGCCCGCAGGCGGCAGGCGGCGGCAGGACCCGCAGCGCGGACAGCGCGCCGCGTGACGCACCGACAGACCGTGTAAATGACTGTAAAGTACACGACAACACGGCGATGTGGGCTAATAGTTTTCCGCTCACCTGAATGTGTCGCCAGTACTCGCCAGTCGAGCAGTCGCCAGCCGCAAGTCGCAACTCGGGATCGACACGTGTGCACTGTGCGTGTACACTTATGCTATTATCGGTTGTTGGTATTATCATCGCAAACTTCTTCCGCCTTTATTGTCGCGATATGGTAACGGGACGAGTAATCGAACACTCTGACTGTCAGATGACAACTAAATCGGTCATTAATTATGGAAGCTCGTTTGTCCGCGACCCGGTCACAAATTAAGGTGATCCGTCTGATCGTAATTGGAATTTCGTGGACACGTCGATCTGTAAAAGATATAGCTCCCTATCTTTCGGTAAAACATAGTACCTACTTAACCGATTCAGTTACAGCCAACAAACAAAACCGTTTCAGTACAAATTATACCTACCTAACTATAATTTTCACGAACACTAAATTGGATAAGTATTTAACTTTTGCTTGTGGCTAACTTGCTATCAAGTTGGATCTGCAATATGGAGATGGAATGGAGATTATGAATAAATGTCACCGAAGTGTCGTAGGAAATGTCGTGGTGTGGTCGTGTGGTGGTGTGGTCGTGTGGTCGTGTCGGCGCGTCGTGTCGTGCGGCGGCGCGGCGGAGGCACGTGCCCGAGCGCGCGCGCCGGACACGTACGGCCGCCATTATCTGCCGTTTCGACACTGCGCCGCTCAAAACATGACCATACGCGATCACCGATTGATTCATTATTTTATGAACACAAACGTTACTATTGTTTTTCATTTAATCTGTCGGGGGAAACGTTACTCAATTGTTTTGGATTTATTTGGATGTAATTGTTTGAAGGCGGGTATAGACGAGAATAGAAGACGAGCCGTTCACATTCACACGCATCTCACACGTTTTAAATGAAGAAAAGTACTTTGCAACTGGACCGCGCCGCCCCTTAGTAGAATCACCGCCGCACTTACTATTAATAAAACTCAAAGGAATCACCGTCTCGCCTGTCAAGAAGAAAGTGGAGGGCATTAGACTGAAACACGGAAACGGTTGATCCTACCTACCAGACGGAGGGTGGAGTGGAGACTAGACAGCGGGATAAAATACCCTATCACCATGCGTGAAGGTGGGGAAAGAAACAACAACGCAATACAATTCTCCACGTCCTCGGGCTCCACTGTTAGGACTACTGCGAACCTCAGGGCTGAGAAGTATCTTAACTATGTACATTTCAATAGCTTCATCTTTATTCCTTAAATTGTGAATGGATGACCTGCGCCGTAAGCGCATATTTTGTACAATCTAGTCAGATCACGTCTATTCATAATTATGAAAGACTCATGTAAATTGAAACAGTCGCTCTCGAACGTACAAATCATAAACGGGTAGATAAGAGAGTTGATGCGAGATATTATTGAGTTTTAAACAATGACAAAAAAAATATGGGAAATGAAAAAACCAGCCCCAAAATTCAATACAACCCTTCGGTGGCCAAACGCATCAGCGATAGATTATAAAAACAATAGCGATTAGCGTGTCCCTAGAGTCTGGGACACACTGGCAATGTCAGAGGGCCATGTGTTTACGACGTGTGTCCGACAATTCCCAGAGGATCGGATCCCCGCGGCGCTGGCCGTGGACTGGCCGGGAACTGGCGGGGGACTGGTCGGGACCGTCCAGCCAGGTGATCCAGGCCGGCGGTCACTGGCCACACACGAGGGACGGGCGACGGCCGCGGGACACGAGTGACGAGTTTCACAGCAAAACAGGAAGCGGACTCGTTTAGCTCTGATAAAGTTGGCTTAATGAGTTATTCGTAAAGCTGTGTTTATGTTTCGGCAACTATTTTAATCCTCCAACATTTCTAACCGTTCATGATGTATCTACAAAATGTTAATTGGAAGGAAGTTGATTTTTCAAACCACAAAACCACTACCTAACGAGTCCATAATTTTATTGTCGCAGTCAAAGATTTAAATATTTGGTTAAAGTATTATTGTCGAATGTCAAACCCCACGTCTGTCGAGACCGGCGCTTGCGAGCGAGAGGTGCTACAAAATTTGAAAGTGGATTTATTTTAGGATAGGTCGGTCCCGACGACCCATATTTGCGCATCTTCGATAATCCGTCTCCGGCGCGCTAAGAGCCTATACAAATAACTCATTTGAGACACTTAAGCCGTCGCGCGGCACAAAAACTGTAGTGTGGACAAATTTGGAAACGATCCGAGGACCCTCGAGTCGAGGGCCGTGTCGCATAGCGCCTCGCTAGGCCTCGCCCGCGCCGCCACTCACCTGCACGCTTTTAACGGGTGTTAACCTATTACTTCAAAATAATACAGTATATTATAGATATCATAGCTCAATATTTGGTCGTAGTATTTAATAAATGTATAGATCTCGGTATCTTTCCAGATCTTATGAAATGCAGCAAAATCATTCCACTTTTTAAAACAGGTGAAAAAACTGTAGACCAGTTTCTGTTTTACCAACTCTTAGTAAGATCTCCGAAAAGATAATATTGAATCAAATGCTAACCCATTTCAATAATAAAAAAATATTACATCTTGAGCAATACGGTTTCACTAAAGGCCGTAGTACAACCGATGCCGGGGCTAGGCTTTTAAAGCATATATTTGAAGCATGGGAAGCATCACAAAATGCCATAGGTGTATTTTGTGACTTATCTAAGGCATTTGATTTTGTTGAGCACGAAACATTGCTGTTTAAACTTGGCCACTATGGTATAAAAAACAAGGCCCTTAGCTTGATCGCGTCTTATTTGAGTGATAGAATACAAAAAGTTAGCATAAACGATATTAAGTCATCGGGGTCACCGGCTGTGATACCGCAGGGCTCGATCTTGGGTCCGTTTCTTTTTCTGGTATATATTAACGATTTACCACATTATGTAAAGAATCAAGCAGATATTGTATTATTTGCTGATGATACATCATTAATATTTAAGTGTGAAAGGAATAAAGTAAATTTCGACGACGTAAATAGTGCTCTTTCGCATGTGTCGCGTTGGTTCACTATCAATATTTTACTGTTAAATGAAAAAAAAAAACGAAATATGTGCTACCTAATGTTAAAAAAATCTCTTAAACTGAATAATGAAACTTTGCATATGGAGGAATCAACGGTTTTTTTAGGGGTGACCTTAGATAGTAAACTTCAATGGGCCTCACATATTATAACAAATCTCGCGACAAAACTCGGTAGGGCTACTTATGCTGTTAGGAAAATAAGGCAGTATACTGACGTCGAAACTGCTAGGATAGTTTATTTTGCTTATTTCCACAGTGTTATGTCTTATGCCATCTTACTGTGGGGCAAAGCAGCCAATATAGAACAAATTTTCATACTCCAAAAAAGGGTTGTTAGGGCTATCTATAAACTAAAGTCTCGGGAATCTTTGCGTGAAAAGTTCAAGGTAATAGGTATACTTACAGTAGCTTCCCAGTATATCTTTAATAATGCAGTTTGTATAAGGAAGAATATAAACGCGTATAGACAAAATTTTGATATTAATAATCGCCAAACAAAAAGAATGCACCAATTAATTACGCCTTCGTTCCGCCTAAGTAAAGTGCAACGATCTTTCATAGGGCTTGGTGTACATTTCTATAATAAAATCCCAAAAATAATACGTGACTTGCCAATAGAATCTTTCAAAAAACGTGTAGAAACACAATTGTTAGGCAAGGGACGTAGTGTAGACGAGTATTTAAATGACAAAGACCTGTTTTTTAATTACATCTATTACAAAGACGCATGGAAGTGATTAGCTCTGCAACCAGTTCCACTCAGAATAGTAATACTTTTGTATTATTATCTTTTTTGTAATATTTTTTTAAAAGATTTGCTGAGGAGTTTCTTTAGGCTTTTCTTCTCCTCCATGACAAAGCACCTTCCGAAAAGCCAAAAAATGACGTGCATAAGTGTATCAGTGATACCTATATGAGTAAAATATTTTGACTTTGACTTCAAATTTTACTAAATATTGTTCGGTATTGTGATCTCCTGGTTTTACAAGCTTGCGCCTAAAACTTTTGCACTCCTAGATTTTGTTTTATGTTATATAATATGTAGACATGTTTACACAGTATACATATTTTGAACTCTTATTTTTTGGTAAAATTAAGATTATTTTTCGTCAAAAACTGATTACACTGTAAATGTTATTAGGTCCGGTGGATTAATGATTCGACAATAGCTATTTTAGGCCTTTTTGCTTTCTAAAAATTCATGCTTCAGGCTTTTTCTACATCGAAGTTAGTTAGTGGCTGTAAGTGTTGTTGTCACCTAGCTTCTCTAGCTTCTCACCTAGCCTGACGCAGCTCCTCCCAGCTGTTTCAACGCACGTCGCTTGTGCATGTAGCGCTCAGAACTTGATAAACATTTTTGTGTTGAGTGTCATTTAACATACACAGGTCAGGTATGTAAGTGGCAAATGTTTAACACGTCTTGGCTGATGTTTGTGGAAGCATGATTTTTAATAAATATAGGTGGGTAATGTAGTCGTTAATTAATTTAGTTAAAATAGTTGCGTGTCGTGCGGATTGCGGTGTTCCTGACGGCGGCGGTGGCGGCCACCAGCACGGTGTTTGTGTGGCGGTGGTAATTAGTGGCGAGCACAGTTTTCCTCCCCCGCACCCCGCACCCCGCACCCCGCACCCCGCACCCCGCACCGCGCGCCATCCCGCCATCACACCACACCACCAGTGCTGAAGCTGAAGTGTTATTGTTTACGGCCGCTCGGGTGCTCGTTAAAACGAGGAAAACCGCCGCCCGCACCCCCCACACCCCTCCCCCCCGCACCCTCGCAACAATACTCATAATAATAATTATGAGGACTCGTTACACTGACTATTGTGAATCGAATGCAGTATTAATATTAGGTATTCATAATGTCCTGATTATTCGGTTGGTATTGTGATGTTGTTTACGCGGACATCATTGTTATTTTGACTTAGATTTATTCAATTTTATTCCCGTATTGTCCATTAACTCGGTTTCGGTACCGAGCAGAAGTGATGTTAGGTGTTCCTTTCTTTGCTGGCAGTACCTAGTAGGTAGCAGTGAGACGAAAACTAATTGAATTTTAACTGTAAACGAAGGTTAGTCAACAACAGGCAGCGTTTTTTTTTGTTCGATAGAGTAATGACATTTTTGACAAAAACCGGAAGATATAAATAAGTCTATCTGTTCCAATTGTCTATTTCACCACCATTGGTTTGGTCAAAGAAACAAATACTTCTCATTGATCTCTGAAATAGGTACATACATAGGTCCACCCACAGAACATCTAATAATTAGTGTCCACCGCTGCACGCAGTGTTGCCAACTCGGTATCAGGTTTTCGGGCTAAACACAGTTTAAAAAAGGGCCAGATTCGTCCAATACATTGAAAATAGCCCCTATTGCTTAATTATCAGAGGTGATGGCGAAAAAAAAGGTCGTCAGACGCTCCACAAGTATGATAATGGTAATTTTTTCGACACCTTTCACTACGTTTTATCGTTTTTTTCGATCGATTGCATCAAAAAGTTCGTGGAAAACCTGAATTTATCCCTTTTTTTCAAGATGGCGGAAAATGATTTTGGGGCTAGAAATTGGGCTAGGTGCTTAAAAATTATTTGAGGGGCTGAAAACCCGTAAAAAGGGCTAGATGTTAGGAAAATAAGGCAGTATACAGACGTCGAAACTGCTAGGATAGTCTATTTTGCTTATTTCCACAGTGTTATGTCTTATGCCATGTTGCTGTGGGGCAAAGCAGCCAATATAAAACAAATTTTCATACTCCAGAAACGGGCAGTTAGGGCTATTTATAAACTTAGGTCTCGGGAATCTTTGCGTGAAAAGTTCAAGGAAATAGGTATACTTACAGTAGCTTCCCAGTATATCTTTAACAATGTAGTTTTTATACGGAAGAATATAAACGCGTATAAACAAAATTTTGATATTAATAATCGCCATACGAAAAGAATGCATCAATTAGTTACGCCTTCGTTCCGCCTAAGTAAAGTGCAGCGATCTTTCATAGGGCTTGGTATACATTTTTATAATAAAATCCCAAAATTAATACGTGACTTGCCAATAGAAACTTTCAAAAAACGTGTAAAGACACAATTGTTAGGCAAGGGATATTATAGTGTAGACGAGTATTTAAATGACAAAGACGCATGGAAATGACCAGCTCTGCAACCAGTTCCGCTCAGAATAGTAAATACTTTTGTATTATTATCTTTTTTTGTAATATTTTTTTAAAAGATGTGCTGAGGAGTTTCTTTAGGCTTTTCTTCTCCTCCACGACAAAGCACCTTCCGAAAAGCCAAAAAATGACGTGCATAAGTGTATCAGTGATACCTATATGAATAAAATATTTTGACTTTGACTTTGACTTAGATCTAGCCCCGAAAGGGCTAAATTGGCAACACTGGCACGTGCACGGTCGCGTCGCGCGTCGCCGGCCGACACGGCATGCGGCACGCGGCATGCGGCAGGACCCGCTTGTTATTGAATGTTCAGTAACTTTAACCGAAACAAGGTATTCGTTATCCTCAAATTATAACAAGACACTCAATAATTTCAGTATTCCCTCTACCTTCACATCTTCAGGAAGTTGGCACACACTTTACGCAAGTTACGAACATTTTGAAGGTTGTTCCAGGTTGTTCTGGGTTTGTTGTATATTGTTCCAAAATAGGGCTAAGAATGAAACTTTTAAAAAAATCCAAAAAACGCGATTTTTGAGCTACCACCGCACTTTAAGGTATCGCGATTCTGGCGATTGTTCTGGGTTGTTCTAAGTTTGTTCTGCATTGTTACAAAATATCGTATTATTTTTTTTTAATTTTGAGAAAATTGATTAATCCCAATTTTATTCCCGATTTAAAAAAATCGCGATTTTAAGACTTTTCCTTTTTAATTTCGATTTACGATGTTTCAGCATCCCTTGTTCGAAAATTTTCATTTTTCTTTGGTTGCCACCTCAATTTCGAGTAATCGCTAATATGTGGATTATTATTGACAGTTCTAAGTTTGTTCTAGATCAGTGTTTCAGTGATCAGTGTTTTTTAAGAACCGATATCTAGCACTGCATTTAAATAAAAGTTAAAGTTAAAATCGTATCGAGTCCATTTTTAAATTGCTCCCCTTAACTATCAAATTGCCCCGTTGTGGGGCGCGGGCCCCACGTTGGGAAACACTGTTCTAGATAGTCCTAGTAATGTTCTAAATTTTTAATCGCTGACAAATTAAAAGAGGGGCGTTATAAGTTTGAAGTGTCTGTGAGTCTGTGTGTCTGTCTGTGGCATCGTAGCTCCCAAACGGATGAACCGATTTTGATCTTGTTTTTTTTTTGTTTGACTTAATCGAGAGTGTTCTTGGCTATGTTTAGTGTAAATAATACTGACAAGAGTTTTTAAAATTTTAATTTAAGATTATTCTGAATTATCTCGTTCAAGGAAAATTTATTTGTAAGGTGGCATTATGCGAGTGAAGTAGGCCCAGTTTTTTCAAACTTAAGACCAATTTCTGTAAAAAAGAAGCGGTGTAGAACAACCCAGATCAACCAAAGATGTTTAATAAATATAATATCATTGAGAACAACCGCTAGAATCGCGATACATAGAGCGGCGCTATCTCAAAATCGCGTTTGTTTAATTTTGTCTGAAAGTTTAATTCTCAGCCCTATGCCGTTTTGAAACAATGTAGAACAAACCTAGAACAACCTGGAACAACATTCAAAGTATTTGTAACTTCAAAGATCGGTACCAACTTCGTGGAGGTATTCCCTCCACCTCAACGGCGCGGCGCCGCACCAGCCAGCAGCCAGCACTCGGCACTCGGCATTAGCAATGCGCCTGTGTTATGTGTTACGCAACTTGACTGTTTTCGGTGGTAACGCGGTGTGCGGTGTGGTGCGGTGTGCGGTGTCGCGGTCGCCGCGCGCTCTTATCAGCGCCTCAATTAGTACCGCGAGCACACACACACACACACACACACACACACACACACACACACTGCAACACTTGTTTACACGGTACACACACACATACCTACACCCGCACGATCACGCGACGCGACTATTATTCGTATAGGTTACTGTAACACATTATTTATTTATTAAAGTGTCGGTAGACGCCTCCGACCGCAGCCTCATTACAATTATTTGTTCATTCAAAAAGAAACAATTAAGAAAAATGTGCGGAAAATTTTAAAATTTAAGAAAACTTTACGACCATTTTAACTTTTCTGTTCCTTAGTAACATAACTTTTTTATAACTGTCAGTCGAGTGAGAGGGAGAGGGTGCGAGCGAGGGAGAGGGAGAGAAGGGAGTTGTTAGGCGGTACAAAGTTCACCGGGTCAGCTAGTCTATAATATTGATGCGACATAGACAATTTTACTCGAGAACGTAAATAAGAGCTATAAGTTAGGTATGTGCTCCCTGTATGTAGAATGCAGAGTCAGACGATCAATCGGCAATCAGCAATCGGCATGTCACGTGGGGCACTGGCCGCTGCGGCCGCTGCGGCTGCCGGACGTGCTGTCAGTTGGTTGACCGTTCCTTCATTGTTTTTACCCAAGATATAAGAGAGAGCACGCAAATATTGTGTTGGTAGCGAGTGTCTCTGCCTTCGAGGCGAAGGCTCCCGAGACTCCCGAGTTCGATTCCCGGCCGGGGTTATTTATGTTTGTTCTCAAGTCGTGGTTGTCATGTGTAATAGGCAATAGCCACCGCGGCCGCGAGCGCCCCGATACAGGGTATCCTAGTAATGAGATATGATTAGGTACTTCACCAATTAATTATTCATTTCAAATGCATCTAAAATATTTTAGAGATAAATTATGTATTTTTAAATTTCAATATTATGAATCTGTCTTTGACGCTGTCATTCACCACATATTGTCACTTAAGATTAGAAACAAAAACTATTGCACAATAAAGCAGAAGTCCTCTTCACTGTGCTACTGTGCTATTAATAAAGCTGTGATGGCGAGCATCCATCACTCTTTTCAGGTCCATCATGCAACATCATCATTGCCGTAAATAATCTAAAATTTTTACAAAAAAAACCGCCTTCAATTGAAGTACATCCTTTCCAATAACAATAAAAAAGAATCATCGAAATCGGTTGGCGTGATATTGAGTTATTCGTCCATTTGTCGCGCGCATACTTAATGCAAAAAGACTTATATGGTTTTCTCATGGATGCAATTGTCAGATCTTGATAAAGTTTAAGTGGGACCACATGACAAGCACCAGCTTTCGATTAAAAAAACAATAATCAAAATCGGTTCATCTAGTCGAAAGTTCTGAGGCAATAATAAAAAAAAATACAGTAGAATTAAGAACCTCTTTTTTTCGGTTGAAGTCTGTTAAAAATGACGCATGATCGTCAGCGCTCTGTGGCTATAGCAATATTAGCAATCTGCCATCGATCTGCCTGTGCAGTGTGCTATAGCTCACTTCACCATAGTAAACTGTAAAACCAGTTACTTGTACGACTACGGAACGAATGCGACGTTACATCACAGATAACCCATTGATTTGTGGCCATCTGGCTATAGGCGATAATAGAAGATCTACCTATTATCATTTTTAAAATGTCTCGTAAAATATAGATACAATTCGCTGCCGGGTGACCTGGGTCCTAGCTCTCATATGAAAGCATTGATTACATTGTGAGCAGCTCAACACGTAGGATATCGTCGACCACTGAGTGCTGCTGACCACCTACTACAGCAGAAGGTGCTGGCAGCTGGCGGCTTTTACCACACTGCCCAGTGGTCAGTATCCAGTATGCGTTTTCTTACTACGGAACGACCCCCGAGGCCGCTGACCACTGCATGGCTGTGTGGCTGTACAGTGTGTTGGCATGCGGAGGGCATGCGGGGGGCATGCGGGGGGCGGTGTGCGGTGTACCTGTGTACGTATGCGAGTGTAGTGTTTCCACTTGGTGACTCGAACACTTATTTTACTGTTCCGGTTCTTGAGGTTACTTCAATCGATCGTCAACAACTTTATGACATTTTAATTGGTTGCGTAGTTTACAGGTACTTACTTATGCACTACAGGTATTGCGGCGAAACTATACTTTCATTTAAATTTGAAGGGCAAAAAGTAAACAGAAGAAAATAAATAGAAGGAAATAATAAAAGTTAAGTAGGTACATCATATAACAACATTAATTGCGTAAGAGTTTGAAGCTACACAAAGCCGCTAGCCGCTAGACTTGTGCGCTAGACCAACATTTTTAAATTCGGGCTCGAAATGTAATTTAAAACTTTCATGTAGGTAGGTTCGTCACTATAGTTTTAAATTTATATGAACTAAACATATTTAAATACAAGTATTCAGGCGGGTTCTTAGATAAATAAAACAATATACGACTATCATTAACATTAATGAAGTTAAACAAATTGCTAAATTGACAAGTTATTTTTTGTAAGAATGGTGTTAAGGAATTTTATGAACTAGAACATGAAACTAGTAAAACGACTAATGATTAGTTATGGATCGCTTTCAGACTGTAGAGGTTGCGGGGTAAATGTGAGCACATGCATCGGTGGTGGTCAGCTATATGACAACACTCAACAAGGGAATCCGAAACTACAAAATACGGCGTTACTCTAGTGAGCAGGTAAGTCGGTTGGCGAGAGCTGTTGGACTGGGCCACAGTGGCGCAGTGGCGCAGTGGCAGTAGAGGCGCGGTGTAGTTGCACACGTCGGCAGATTGCGCGGGCGCGTGTGCGCGTGAGTTCTGCGAACGAGCGCGCTGCCGGTACGTTGTACTGCGGCTGTACGAGTAATGGCGGATGGCGGTGCCTACTTCCTGCCTCGCGACACTTAACCCACTAACTGTAACGGCCGCGGTCGTGCTCCGTACCTACTGAACTACAAGCGCCGAGCGCCGCCTGGCGAAACAATGGCTTGTTTGACGATCCGACCATTAATTCATAGCGGCTCTCTAAACGGAAACGCAAACAGACCCTCGAGACCCGCCTCGCGCCTCGCGCCTCGTGCCTCGGCAAACACTCCGCAGGATCGCTCCGAGTTTTTTCTGATCGGAAATTGAGGCGGAAGAGCTAAAAACCATGTTGTTTGCGCGAGAGGCCTCGTGGAATCGCGGAGTCGCGGCGACGTTGCGAGACCTAACTGGCAGCCGCAGCTAGAAATGATAATAATTATGTAGGTATGTTTTCAGTTTAATAGAGTCGAGACCTCGCATCACGTCTGTCTGCGGCAATGACGTAGGTACATTAAGTAACCTTCATCGCTTGCAATGCAACACAACTATCGTACAAAACCAAGCCGTAATAATAATAACCCTTAATAAGTAAAAATATTATTAAAAAAATTTAATTCTATTATACGTATATTCATGTGGTATACCATCGTACAGTGACAGTAGGTACCCGCACGGCAATATTTGGTGCGGCCGCGCGGCCGTCTCCACACTCTACCGCACTTACCGCACTTACCGCCGCGACCAGCTCGACGATAACGAACATTAAAATAATAGCTAATGTTCTTTAACATTGAAGTGTAATTAATTGTCTTCGCGTGTTTATAAATATTCATTAAATTTGTTGTTATCGAACCGGAATGTAAAACATCTCACACCGGTTTTGCGTTAACTCCGCCTTGACACCGGGACACCGGGACGCAGGGACACCGGGACACCGGGACGGGACACCGCCGAGCGCACGTTCTACCATCATAACAGTATAATTGTTGTTGTTCTGTGACGTGAAATCAACGATACTAGTAAACAGTGGCTCTGCTAGTGCTAGTGCTAGTGCTGGTGCTAGTGCTAGTGCTAGTGCTAGTGCTAGTAGGGACAACAACTTGCGACTCACTGGATGTCGGAGCAGTCACATTCACCGTCCACGTCACACGTCACACGTCACAAGTCCATGTTACCATGACGTATTAGTAGACAATAAAGGAGTAATAAATGAGATTTCTACCAGTTGTCTTTTGTTGCAAATCACACTATACTTCGAATGGTAAATAGAAGAGGCCAATATATAAGACCGTTTCCCGCAATAAATACGAAGACGAACATTGAAAATGAAAATTAAAAATCTTTATTCACGGCTTTTCATTACAGCATCAAGAAAACAAAAACTAAAAAATAAAAAAATCAACATTTCACAATCAAATTTCTCCCATAATATTATGTATTAAAATTATTATTATTGTGGACGCCAACGGAATTTATTGAACGTGATATTCATACCAAATTATGCTAGCGGAGCGGTGCGGTGCGGAGCGGTGCGGTGGGATATTGCAATTAATTCGTTACTTAGTAAATAACAAAGTAAGTAAGTAATACTTACATACCCACAAGAATTAATATAATATAATTGAATTATTTTTAAAAGCAACATTTACTAAAAAATAATCTATTTTATAAATAAACGTTCTGTGACGATCGAAACTTATCAAATTAGAAGTCTGTCGTCGTTTCCACCGTCAGGTCTGTACCTTGTAAATAGGCCTCAAGAGAGCGCTCCTCGGGTGCTTTACCGACCGACTCGGGCCCAATGTTGGGTTACATTGCTAGATCGTAAAAAAATGCGCTCCATAATCTGTATTTGCCGAAGAGGGAACCCTTTTAATCAAAAATGTTTCATTTCACTTTCTTCAGAAATCAACATAAAAAAACTGATTTAAAAATTATAATTAAGTTACAAACTAGGGTCGTTTAAATCTGAGAAATCAATATAATTATTATAATATTTGAATAATAAAACTAGTTCTCCAGCTTTTTCAATTCCCAGTCAGTTTCTTAATTTGTTCTGAACAATTCCAAAGGTGGAAAACACTTTTTCCACAGCAGCTGAAGAAGCTATCGCCACAAACAATTGCTTCACATGTCACACAAAAGGGAAATCCCCGTGCTGTGTCTGCGCAATCCCTTGAGGGCGCGTTCAGTTTCGCGCAAAAATATAGATTAAATAATAAAACCAATCAAATCAATCAATCAAAAAAATCGTGATTAATTAGGATTTTAAAAAAATCGTGCTTTATACGATTTAAATGATTTTTATCATGATTTTTCCAACCCTGCTGCTAGGAGTCCGAATATTAAAATCAAAACAATGTCAAATCAAAAATAATAAATATTAGGTACCTATTACCTACTTATTTTGTTCTCTGATCAATACAATGTCATGGAGACTGATTGTTGTTGTTGACAGAACTGTGAAATTACTTAAGTTAAATAGGTGCCAGTAGACGAGCAAGACGGGCGGCATGGCGCGGGCGGTAACACTATTCCTTTTGCAAACTACAGAAACAATATACACCTCGATATTTTGAAACGAGGAAGGAGAGAAAGCTAGTAGATAACTGCAAAGAATGAAGTATTAATAAATGGAAGCGTCTGAGAGACAATGAATTTGAACGGAAAACTACTGTGAGTGTTGCAGCACGCACGTGCCGCCGCCGCGCCGCCGCCATCGTGTCGTGTTGCAAGCGACGCCGCAGCACGTACACGGGACATGGGGCATGGGGCATGGGGCACTGGACGTGGTGCTGGAGGCCTCTTTGCCACGGACGGAACATGGCATGCTCTATGCAGCCCGTGGCCAGCGGCCAGCGGCCGGGAGATGAGTTGTGGACATGATGGTACAAACCAACATATTCACGGGTTCACTAAGAAAGGTGAAATTACCACAATAACTGGATAATAATTATGTAAGTTACATTTAAGTGTTAATATTAGGTACTTAATTTATCTTGTGTGGCCATAAATAATATGTATTTTTTTAATGTGTCGATAGATTGATGGGCACCGGGTATGACCAAAAGATTAGAAACATTGGAGAAACATTTGATTGGCAAAATCAGCGCCCAACAAGAACGAGCCCAGAACTAGAAAGCTGAAAATGTTGGACTCAAGTTTCCTCCACACGCATGGCTGGATATTTCGAAATTCCCAAGACATGAGGGAAGTTGACTTACGTGAAGTTCTTAGTTTCAACCGTAACAACGGTTCATTTATTTTATGAGGCATTTCATAAATTTTAGGCTCAACCTATTTCAAAGGATAGTCATTAATTAGTTTTGCCAGATATATGATTTAGAAACAAGTTAATTTGTAGACAGACATAGCTGCAGAAAATATTTAGAACTTTATTTGTAACAGAAGGTCAATATTACACTTTATTTCTTGTCCCAGAATAGAGAACAGATCTATTGCCGGATGACCCGGCAAACCGTTACGCAGTTTGGCAGATAATAATATGTGAAGCATCAGTATGTAATGTACTTTGTTTAAATTAAGTCTTAACAATATACATTGTCAACAATCCGAGATTTATGTAAATTCTCTACATGTCTAAGATAGATACAATTAATGATACGGGCAGCCGGGCAGCCGGGCAGCCACACAGACCGCGGTCGAGACCAGTTTGCAAACTAATCACTACAATTTGATGATGAAAATTATTAACTGTCCGTTAATATTACATAACTGGTTATACAATTAACAACATAAATTGAGACAGAAACAACCGTACTATTGAACAACATGTAAACACATTTCGATCAAAATGATATTTCTGAGACAAAATATTAACAGTGGCAGACTTTTATGTGAATAGCTCACAAATGAGCAGATGAACCATCGAATGGTACGATACTGGTACTGGACAGTGGACACGGACATCAGCAACAAGAAGATCAGCGATGCGTTCAATTAAAAAAAAAGAAAATGTTTGCAATTCACACGTAGTAGAAGTGAAACCTTCAAAAATTTTGGTTTCAAGATACCTAATGAGACGAATGAAAAATTTCGGGAAGATAGTAATTGTAGATTTTAGTAATAATCATAGTGATGAAGTTAGACAATTAATTTATATTTTATTCGTATATATTACATAGATTTATTCAGACTCAGAGCTTACATTTTCGATAAATGATACAAGAGGCTTATGGTAAGTAAAGTATGAAATAAATACTTTGGTCTTAATATGGTCAATATATCTTTGGAGTACTGCATCAATTACTGCTTTTAATTTGTTGTTGATACAGTGCGATTGGTGAAACGCCATCTCTTAACATAATTGAAGAGTAAAATGAGCAGCTAATGCCATCTATCTAGCAATAAAACGAATCTTCTATCTTGTTTCTCGCGCCATCTATGAATACAACCTAGCACTTTTACTGTCGCGATGATGACGCTTTTTCATTTCATCGACTTTCAAATCACATCGTGGCTAAAGAAGTTTTCACTTCAATATTAAAAAAGAAGCGGGAGATAGGCATTACTTCTGTGTCTCCTACACTGCGCATGAAATACGAAATTATGACATTTCACGATCGGTTCCAGGACGGTAGCAATGGTAGCATCTAGCTAGGGGAGTGAGAAACCCTGCCACAACGCATGAGAGTATTTGACTGGTACGAAACCCGGCGACTTCCAATAGAAGGAAACTCTTGCCCCAGCCTCGGTCGGTGGCTTCATCAAATATGAGAGATGTTTCATTTTTTTCTCTGGTAATGGAAAGTAGGGAATCTGTATCTTAGTTAGGTTTATTTTCATACATTCACATTTTTACAATAGGTACGGGATTATAATGTGGTCGCGTGGTCGGTCCGTGGGGTCCGTGGGGTCCGTGGCCGGCGCCGTTGTCGGCTACAGTTCAACTTTACACTTGCCACGTGACACGTCCCGTGTGTTGCTAAGTAAATGGTTTTAAAGTAATGTTTATTAGACTCGTTTCTGTTACTTTGGGGTCCCTGACAACGTCAATGTTTAATTTTATCATTTGGAAGCGAAATCATTATGTTTGAACGCGTAACGATTGTGTTTATTTATTAAGCTGGTATGTTTTAATTAGTCAGTTGTAATGATACAATCAGTTACTTATATTCGAAGCGTCAGTTACTTAAAACTGTACTTAATGATTATAATTAGTCTCACAGTATTAATTAAACTAAACAAATAAACACAGACAGTCACATCTCCGCAATACCCTGGATTACGGCTAGCCCGGACTCCAATGATATTATTGTAATATATCTTTGCCGGACGTACATAATTTAAAACATAAAAGCGAAATGGGCTGGACACCTTTAAAAATCGTTAGGTATGGCCTGTAGTTATAAAGGTATCAGTTGATTATTATAATAATATTATTATAATATGCAGACTGAGCACCGGCACACAGACACACAGACAGACACAGGGTGAATACGGTGCACACGGGGAACATGTAGCTGTAGGAGTTACGTACACGGTTAACCGATATCTAAGTCCTATGGTACGAGAATTTCCTAATTGTAGCGATACAGTGGGAAATCATACCGTGTACCAGCTACGATACGACTGTCAGTCTGCGTCATGGAAACTCGGCCCTAAGTTGACGAATTAATTTCGCGGATTATTCTAGAGGTGGTCGTGAACATGACGGACTCATGCGAGGAGGGCGATGAGGGCGATGAGGCAGAGTTTAAAATAAACAAGGTCCGTCGCCGGCGGAGTCAAAGGTCGGCGGACGGGCGGGACGGGTGACGGCGTGTTTACCGCCAGCGCCGCCAGCGCCGCCAGCAACAAACAACGCGCTCCACGAACACCTACCAAGTACCACACACCACACAGCACACACCACACTAGCTACACCGTACAGCCGTACAGCCGTACACGCAGTGAACACAACACGAGGAAATATCGCCTACAAATATGTCTTATTAGCGGCGACGATGCACAGACCACGACAATAACATATTATGCTATACATATAGCCTCACTTAATGTTGACCTTTGAAATGTATCTAAATATAAAAGGTGGTGTTGTCGACGCGAAGCCGCGCTCCCGCGTACAAATTGGTTGGCAAAAACTGAACATATTATTTAGTAATTAGCTCATCGCTTTGTTATAACCAGTTGTAGTGGAGCGTGCTGTGTAACGGTAGTCGGTAGCGGTGACCAGTTGGCCACTAATGACTGTCGTTTCAAGTTGTTCTGCCAGCGCGCAGCGATCTGTCTAACAGCGATTTATCTAACTTGTATTCTTCATTCACATTGTCTCCCCTTATCAGATTTGATTCACACATAACGATACTTTATTGTGTACCAAGAAGAAAACGAACCGATAATAAAATAGCTTTATTTATTTATTAATTATTTAGAGATAAATCCAATATGACACTTAAACGACAATGTAAATGAGAGTCTTGCACATATGATTGTACCTAGCGGTAGCACAACACAACGACGGGGCATACGGATGTCGTCGGATGTTAACAACGCGTAGGAGAAATAGTTTGAAGCGATTAAATGAAGAACTCAAGCTGACGACAACATAGAAAGAGGTAGATACTTAGAAGATTTACCCTAGACTCTAGAGGATACATTGGAAGAGTGGCAGTGGTAGAGAGCAGGCAGGAGCGCTAAAGGATTATTATTATCAACATTGGAATCGTTCGTTAACGAGTAGTGAGGGATGAGACAGCATTGGACAATACAAAGTAGCGGGTGTATGAAGCACTTTTGTGACTAGGTTTTGCGCTAAAGAAGAATCCGATAGCAAATAATATATCTATAAGGGATCGTTGTGTAGTTTTTAAGTTAAATAGTCGTGCTTATCGTATTCATTGGTTAATTTATTTAGTTTAGAATGAATATTCCTTTTGAAGTAGATATTCTATTCTTGTCTAAACACTTGCGGCCGTTCTCAAAATATTCTCTTTCCTTAATCCTCAAGTTCACCAGCTGACAATAAGTCGTAATGTTTGTTAATTGTCTTTCTCGGTCCACCGGGAACATCTTTGAATGTTATTATTTTTTCATGTATTGAAAAAACTTCATCGAATATTATAATTTCTGGTAGATATTACTTATGATTGCTTGCCAGAGAGATAATGTATTATTTTAAAACCATGCTTTATCTTTAGGGGCTAGAAATGTAATCTTGGCTGTTTTGAAGTCCTCTTCGATTTTCAATTTTTCATCGGGTACAATTCTGAATTTATATAATACTTATAATGCATAAATTCAGAAACGAGTCATAATCGGACGGTGCTAGGTTCGGAGATTACGGTGGATGCGACAGAATTTTGCAGCCTAGTTTAGAAATTTTTTGTGTAGTCCCCAAAAAGCAGTATTTGGACTGGCATTATCAAGATAGATTCATGACTTTATCATGAATTTGTTAGACTTTCTAAATAACTATATATACCTAATAACTATTTATAGAGAATAATATGCATGGATTAATGAAAAAGGCAAAATCGTATCAATGATTCGAGTCGAAGTGATTTTCGTGGTACACGATGATACATCGTGAATCGTGAGACGTGGTGCGGCGAGGGAGCCGCCGGCCGCGATGGTTTATGTTTGAACAAGGAAAGCAATTAAGATAAAGGACAGTAGCGGTAACGAGGAGCGCGTCAGCTAATGCCGCCGCTCATTAGCTGCACCACCACGCGCTAATCACCACTTACCGTCACCATCCACTACCATTACGTCTGTTTTTGTCTATTAAAATGCCTTAAAAGTGGACCTCAATTACCACACTTATTTAAACAAACATCATCTCCACCCATAAAGATCGGAACCTACTCATTTAGATGATCATTTCAGCAATAGAGGATGGATCTGTCGAACGGCAAACGGTCAGACTAGTGTCTAGTGATTCAGTCGATGCTTGACGATGATAAGATAGTTAACCGATTCAATAAACAATGAAGGGCGACTCACCCGTCGTGGTGGTGATGGTGGTCGTGGGAGTAGGGCGGCGGGGGCGGAGGGGCCGGCGGGTAGGGCTCGTAGTGTACGCGGCAGTCGTCGCGGCGCTCCGGCGAGGGGCTCGGCTCGGGGCTGCGGCCGCGCAGGTACGAGCCGTCGGTGGAGCCCGAGCCCGCGCCCGCCGCCGCCGTCGGCTTGAACAGCGTCTCCTCGAAGTGTACGTACGCCTGCATGTCGCGAGCGTGTGGCACCGCGGGCGCCACGCGGAGCTCCTGGTAGCTGCGCGAGTGGGACGGCGACAGGCCGCCGGGGGCGTAGCCGAACGGCAGCGGGGAGGGGCTGTCCGCGCCTTCCCCCGCGCACCCCGCGCCTCCTCCGCACTCCGCCTCGCCTTCTACACATACACACACATTCGTGTCACAACTCAGCCGCGGCTCGGCTCGCCTCATTCGCCTGTCGCATCGCGGATGGATCTCCGATTCTGTATAGCGGCAACGCGACGGCGACGAGTGCAGAGCCCGCCGAACTCGGCCGGTTAAGTCTAATGTTATATTCTACATTAAATAAATTTAATATTCTACTAAAAATTAAACAAACATTACGGAACACATTACGGAACAGAGCAAGAATGAAGAAGACGTAAGAATGCGGCAACTATAGTTTCTTAACGTCACAGAAGTGTCGTTCGATTTTATTGATTTCTAAAATGACTACCTACGAGCTACGAGTACGAGCGCACGTCCAGCCGCCAGCGAGTACGAGAAGACGGTGCACCCAGGCCTACTAACCTTTGAGGCAGTTGTTGTTGACTTCGGCGATGATGGCTTCCAGCTCGAAGGTCTCGGGGCGATGCCAGGCGGCAGGCCACGCGTCATGCAACATGCTCACTGTTCGCCGGCGCTCGCGTGTCGCGTGCACTCACTGCGGCGGTCGAGAGGAGACTGAGCGGCTCGCGACTCGCGCTCGCAGCGGCCGAGCGCCGCCCGCCGTCCACACTCCGCACCCTCGCGCGCCCGCCGCTGGGAGCCGCGGGAGCTCCAATGGGAGCGCAGGGATCGCGTTCGTAAATAATGTGACGCGCGGTGCGGTGCGGCGGCGATGGGGGTGCTACATGCATCATGCGTATCGATGATAAATGATAGCTATCTCTGCCGACTGCGGACTGCGGGCTGCGGCTAGTTCGAGGTTACAACGGGAACGAGGGAACGGGTCGAAGCAAGTCATAAAGTCGTAATACATAGACATACATACCTCCTCACACGTTGACCTTTATTAGTGGCGCTACATACTGAGTACCCACTCTCAGTTCGATTGATCTTCAACGAATACGAGACCACATTAGCGTTGATGAAAATCTAATGTTATCTTCAATAATAATTAAATGAACCCGAACATTTAACGGAACCCGACATGTCCGATATAAGCTCGCTCGAGGGACCTGAGCGCAGCTAGCGGGTTCAACCAGAACGCGGGTTGCGTACACACAAGTCACAGTGACAGTGACAGCACAGAATCTGTCACTGTGGCGGCGCGCGGTGTGGTCGCGGCAGGTGCCGGGCGTCGCGGTGCAGCGCTCAGCTGATCGCCGTCGGAGATAAGCCCTATCACCACGTGGCCCTTATCTCCGCCTCTCCTACGTCATCCCGCGCGCTGCCCCCCTGCCCCCGCCGACCCTCGCGCTGCCTGCACGCTGCACGGTGCGTGGTGCGTGGTGCCAGACCTGCCACCGCCAGGCCACCACCTAACTTTAAACAGGTATCTGTCACAATACCTACTATTGTTCTGTTTACTAACGTTCTTTCCTATTGACCTGGACAGCAGACGTCAATTTCACAGGACTCCGTCATTCAGCCCGCTCGATACCCTCAGGTCTCCATCCAGTCGATGCTCCGTTTTAACATGTAGGTACACTAGGTACTTACCTATTTATCTGAATTTACTTTATGAAACACAAACATTCTGAAGATTCTGAATACTTAGGGTACCTACCTCCCGAAATGTTTCCATTCTAGGTAGGTAGGTACCTACCGAAACTTTAAACTCCAGCGAAATTGTATTCAATAAAGGCCAATAAACTATATAGATGTCGCTTAGGTAACATCTATCTTAGGTACCTATGGCGATTATTCCCTTAAATGAATTAGAAAATAAATAAAATAAATAAATAACGCTTTACACTCATAGTCCCACACTAGGATTCCCTGTGTCGTGAGCCATGGACAACACACAAGACAAGGACACTCACACCCAGACCGAGAACAGAAATTCAAACATCATTCAAATTTCCGCCTCGCTGGGAATCGAACCCAGGACCCTTGGCGCCACGATCCGGCATGGCAACCATTGCGCCACACGGGTCGTCAAATCCTTACTAAATTTCATTTTTCGATAATGTTTAAATTCTTCATTAAAACGCAACACATAATCAGGCAAGCGTGACGATTAAAGTTTTGCAGTTGGTCAAAACATTCTTTTCTTTAAGGATAACTACTTATAGTTTCGGAAACTTGATTCCATTCAGGATCGTCTTATAACGTTATCCATAAATCGTTCTGGGTTCTCGTATAAGTTTCGTATACGTCAGTCAAATGTAAAAAGCCTAACAAAAGCCGGACAGGCCGGACAGGCCGGACACCGCTAAATTTATCCGGACACATTCAAAAAGCCTAACTATGTCCGGCTTTAGGGCTCCCACACAAAACCGCGAATTCGCATCGCATCGCAAATATCTGCGAATTCGCACGAACGCACCACAAGAATTTCCGATCTGCTTCGCATCGCACATTCCTGCGATATTACGTCATCCTTGGTGACGCCATTTTAGTCCGCTCTGAGACAGCTTTAGAGAAAGACGCGCGGCGCCTGCGCCGCCTTCTTTGTTTATAAAAAAATAAACTCAAAAGCTCTTCAAATGAAGATATGCTCATTCTAAAATAATCAAAAAATTTATCTTCTTCAGTTCTCAACGCATAGTACTTTAATTTGAGTAAAATGGTTCCCATCAGAGTTCATAATCGTAATAAATGGATGAACCCAGAATTTTCTTTTTCTTTTATATCTATTTAACAATAACAGCAGTGCAATAATCTTTTTGCGATCCATCTTACGCTTCCTAAAAACACGTCCAGTACGGCTGACTACACTTGAAGGAATGGTCGCCCTACCAAACGGTTTGCCGCACTAAATCGTATCGCAGAAATTCGCATCGCAAGTTCCTGCGATGCGACTTCGCATCGCATCGCATCGCAGTTTTGTGTGGGAGCCCTTATCCGGATGCCTGGCAACCCTAATTACATACTTATTACAGACTAGGAAATCGCCCTCGTTTCACTTCGGGAAAAATAGTAAAAAAAAAATTATAATATAGCCTATGTCACCCGGGGATAGTGTAGCTTCCCAACAGTCAAAGAATTTTTCAAATCGGTTCGGTAGTTTCGGAGCCTATTCAATGCAAACAATCAAATCTTTCCTCTTTATATATTAGTATAGATTACAGGTTTTACGTCACATTTGAAAATGACAGAGGACACTAGTCTGGTGTTAGCCGGGTACTGCTGGTCTGCTGGTCAGCTGGGCCTGCTGCCGCTTGTCTCGGCAGTCACCACTCTCATCAAAAAAGTAGTCAACAAAAAGTTTGACATGATTTTACATATAGACCAATTTAGATTCGCATATGTAAGTATATACGATTAGGTTATTGGGTCATGAATGTCATCACGATGCGAAGTACGACATCGCAGCGCCATTCGCCAGCCCGCGGTTGCAGCGGTTGCAGCAGTTGCAAGGAGCTTCAGTTAATCAAGTTATATTCGACTAGAGAGACAGGTTGAAGGTTCTCGTGACATCGAGAGCAGATAATTTTCATTTTAATATTGTCCGTGAACTATTAACCTAGAGAAGCCATAAATCCAGGCGCTAATCCCGTTATCTGTCAGCGGAGCTGGTTTACAATGTTTCCGTGAAGCGGAGCCCGCCACCAGCGGCACCAGCCATGTGCTCCACAAATCACCGGCTATCGTCTCGTATCGTCTCGTATCGGCTCCCGGCTCCCGGGAAACAATAAATTTTATCGCATAATAGTGGGCACACTTTTTCTGATTCCGAGTAGCTCGCCAAGAAAAAACTGTGTTCGCGGTCTCGACTCGTCGCGGGCGCAGTGTTGTGACAGCGCCCCCGGCCCCCTTGCGCCCCAGCACCCCGGCACCCCGGTACCCCGGGGCGCCCCGTCGCGCGCACATTAGCTAATCCCGGGCAACAACAACAAGCGCCCACCCCGCGACCCACGATACTAACGAGCCCTCGTCCGCTTGTTTTTGCAAATCGATTGTTTTCAGCGGCTTGTCTAAACACATTCGTTATGAGTTATGACTTTCTCTATTATTAGCTTGTTAATCGGACAAATGGAAGATTTTTGTAGAAACGGCGCGGGCGGGTGCCGCGAGGTTCGCGAGGCACAGCGTGGGAACCGCATTCTACCGGGTGTTGGAGGAGGGAGGTGGGCAGTGGGCGCAGTGGGCACCGCGCCACGGGTCGCTACCTGGTCGCAGTGTATGGACGTGTCGGGCGGGTTCCCTGGCTCGCCGTCAGCCGTGACTCACGGCCGCCGCAGCCGCTAGCCGCAGCCGCTAGCCGCAGCCGTGGCCGTGCAGCACGATAAGATACCGCGGCGTGACGTCACCATCTGCACGCCGAGTGCAGTTGACGCTCCGTTCCTCGCCTAATCACCTAATCACTTCATCCGGCCGGACGACGAACTCAATGCTACTTATCGTTTTAACTTACTCCTTAGTGATAAGGTTAAACGACCTTACTTAATTGAACTTCGATTTTGATTAGGCAGGTATTATATTGGTAATACTTAGGCCGAGATGTAACCCGAGATTCGGATATGCGCATGCGTCATAGTAATTTCAAAAATCATCGATATAACATTCAAGTAAGAAACAAACAGAATAATTAAAATATATTATTATCTACTTACCTACTTCTCTATGATTAACACAAATTCATACTTTTGTTTGTTATTGTTGTTTGTTCGTTACAAAAGTATTGTGCTAATGATTTCTGTAAAAGCTTTTGTTAACGACAATTACCTACTTACTTACTTACTTGTTAGTTAATTAGTAAGTAACTCATGCTGCCTCCGCTGCGGTGGCTGCGACCTGCGGCAACCCTATGTAGGAGCCTACACTACCTACAGAGCCTGCACTACCTGCACTACCTAGACCTACTGCACTACTTCAGTTCAGTCTCCTGTCTGCTGTACTCGGCGAGCACTGCACACTGCACACTGCACACTGCACACTGCACACTGCACACTGCACACTGCACACCAGACGCCGGCAGTTTGCACTCACTACTCGCTTTAACAATCACGTTTTATTGAACTACGATTTACAGACAAATCGATTTACCTGTTGCAACACTTGCAACGGGCATACAATAACACTAATAATCTTAAATTAAAATTTAACAAATCCCCGACACTTTTATTTACACTAAACATGCTAAGTCACCTTTCAGACAAAAACAACAAGATCAAAATCGTTTCATCCGTTTGTGAGCTACGATGCCACAGACAGACACACAGACAGACAGACACACAGACACGTCAAACTTATAAAAAGGGGCTTTTTTCGTCGAGAGTTAAAACATTAAATAACCTAGACTTACCAGAACCACAATACATATTGTCCCTAAGTGCCTTACTTTTATATTTATTATTTATAAACAATAGGTATACCTTGGGAACAGATTTCCCGGGATAGAAATCTCCTTGATAACGAGCCGTCATACAAACATATCTTTACGGGTCAAATCTAAACTCGGTAGGTACTAGGTAGGTACTAGGTAGTGCACGGACCTATTATCCAAACTACATTAGCAAATGAACCTTCAACACCCTTCAGCGACATATAATTATTGATGGTGAGTGGTGACATCTCAACATATTTATATCGCATATCGATACAAATATTGAAAACTAGTTTTACAATAACATCTTTCATTTCTTTTCCATTCCTGCCAATATACTTTCCCAGTACACCTACATTCCACACATTCTAAATATATTTTTCCAGTGTCATATCTAACCAATATTAACTATTTAATATCAACGAACTTATACGAGTAGCAACGAACGACTGAGGAAGAGGTCCTTATACCTAAATAAATTCAGGTGTATATCTGAAGCGGGATACTATAATAACATTAGGTAAGTTCAAGAGAAGTATGGGAATGTTCCCGGTGGCACAGACCACAGACCCTCAAAAGGTGCAGCTATTGCCAGAGGGATTATTATTAGTGGGGGCGCTAATGAGCAATTCGCGGAAGGTCACCGTGAGAGATGCAGGAGTTGCCATTGCCTAGTTGCCGGTTGCCCAAGTGGTGCGTTTCCAATTTTCAGTTAGTTACACGATTCTTAATTCTTTATTTTCTATGTTTAATTTGAATTTTTATCTTTTTTTGGTTGAATCTTTTGTTGGAAATGAAATTTAGGTTTTTTCTTTCTTTCTTTTTTCCTTTAAATATTGAATTGTCATCGGTCCTCGATAAGTCAACGAAGTTTGAAAAAAATCTGACCGTTTGAAGTGGGTCAAATCAAGTATTAAGGAGTCGGTTACAAGTTACAAACAAACATACAGGTGAAGCTAATATAAAGCGTGTAATAATTAGCCCGCGTATTCCGAGATAAGTATAATAAGTACCTACGCTATAATGTTAATTTCAGATCATGGTGTCTACCTGTGTGTTAAACATGAAAATGTGTTATCTAAGTACTTTTAGCCTGAAAGAGTAACATTTTTGTAAATCTATATCATTTGGTAATTTAAACTTGTAAGTTCAAATTAGGGAATGCAAAAATGAGATCTCGGCCTTTTTTTAGCGAGATTGATCTCGGACGAAAAAAGGCGAGATCTCGCGAATTTAACGAGATTGCACTCGAGCATAAAAACGTTTTATTCGAAGCGCACGACTCCGGGGGGTCAAAAGGCGAACTTTTACAGTTCGTGGGTAACTGCCTGAGACCTGTGGTTTCAAGTAGCGTTGAGTTCGAAAGGGCCTTCTCAGCGGCTGGTTATCTGGCCAACGAAATAAGAAGCCGTTTAGCAGACGATTCTTTGGACATCTTGTGCTTCTTAAGGAGCTACTTTCAAATTAATTCGTAATAATGTCTTGTGATTTGAACTGAACAAATCTTTCATTTGATTGGTATATTTTGTTAATTAATCTGTAATATCTAATGGATCTAAGTACTGAGTATATATAGCTTTGTTTAATTGATAATAATATCTCAGTTTAATAGTCAACTCAACTTAGATAATAAGTTTAATTTTTTTGACATCTCGATGTTTTGTTTGATAAAAAAGAACCGTTGTATTACAAAAAAATTTTTGTTTGATATTAGAAGACTGGTTGTTACGTCAAACAATGTTTGATGCATAAAAGTATTTTGAAAAAAATCGTGAAAATAAATGTTTATCTTATAATATTAAAATTTATTCAAATATTGTTATTATTTGCAAAAAAACACACAAAACTGCCAATCTCGCGAGATCACGAAATTGGCGAGATCTCGCAGTACCTATTGTTATTCATAAACTCGCGTTATCTTCAAAATGGATGTACTGATTTTGGTAGGGTTTTCAGGATTATGTAGTCGTAACGGAACCCTTAAATAATAGTTTAGTTCACAGACATAGATGTCTGTGGTTTAGTTATTATACTTATGTCACGTTATATCATATCGTCATGTCTGTGCGTCCATCCATCCGTTTTATCTCCGGTCTACCGCTAAGCGTGCGGAATCGTTGAATGGTAACCATATTTTGATAATTTCGTTTTCGAAATATTACTAAGCTTTTTAATTATCTCCTTTTGGGATTTGTATTGAGCAGTAGGTAGCAGTAAGGTTGTTCTGGATGAAGAAGAAGAATGATGAAGAAGAAGATGACGACTGTTAATCCTTCTATGGTGTAGTTGTTCAGTATTACTTTTAACAACATTCTAAACTACTGGGCGTGTGTTTTACTTTTTAGTTTATTTTACGCAGTCGGGTTTTTCGTTTTTTTTAGGTAATATTTTTTTATTACAAAAATGAATTATTAAAAATATAATAAAAAACTGATTCTTCATAAAATTTAATTTTTATTTCACTACAACTAAGAATGATTTATGGTAAATGGCCAACAAAGCCTCGTTTACTTACTAAAAAACAATTCTTTTTAATTTAAGGTGTCCGGCTTTTTACACAAATGTCCGCCCAAAGTGGTCTATCCGGCTATTAGGATTGACGACCTGGCACCTGGCAACCCGAGATGAAGACGAGGGCGACTGGGGTCTGGGCGACATGCGAGCAGGCGAACAGACGAGGAGTCGCGCGCCGTGGGCAATGTGGGCAATGTGGACCAACAAGCAACTACCTCTTAACTATCTACTTTAGAAGTCATTAAGCACTTAACGAGTGTTTACGGTCCATTCGCTTACCTACAATACAAATACGAGGGATAATATAGATTAAATCATTACTTAATTGTGGCATTTCGAGCTCGTACTAAAATAAAATTACATACTGTAGTACTTACCTAATTGTAAATATACCTAGGTAATGTAGGTATTCCCTGCCAATACGGAAAGTAGTACAAAACTACAAGCGTATTGAATTTTTTATAGTGAAGAACAGGCAAAAAACTGAACAGCTGATGACGCCCGATCTTGTAAAGGCAATAGGATTGCAATAAAACTAATAATACACGCCCCCACGGCTCATCAGTCCGCCGCCGCGCCGCCCGGGCGCCCGTTGGACCATCGAAGCAGTGCTGGCTGCTGGCTGCTGAGTGCACTGTGCTACGGCAATGACTAAGCGGTCGGCGACGCGACGGCACGACACGACACAAAGCGGCCACTGCAAATACCTTGCGCGTTATTCATCAGACAGTCGGTGCTAGTGCGGCAGACCACTACTGACTGCCACTCCCGCCAGTGTCCGCCAGTGTCCGCCAGTGTCCGCCAGTGTCCGCCGGGCGGCACTGGCACGCCCTGCCGCCTGCATCCCGCATCGCACTTCCGCTCAACTATGTTATGCTTATGTGAACAGTGAACGATGCAGCTACTCGTATAGCTACCTACGTTGGATACGATACTGTTATACAATTACAAAGCTTGATGCAATATGAAACTAGAACACGAGGGTCATACGATCGACGACACGGTAGGCAGGCAGGCAGGTAGGTAGTAGCCGGTACCTTCCTGGAATAAAACGGAAACCGTGGCCTGTGCCATGACGAAACTATTCTTATAAACGTAGACATCAATATGTTCCTCTAGTTCCTCTACAGTTGTTTGGTACCTCTTAAAGTTTTCGATGAGTAGGGGGTAGGCAGGTAATTATTATGTTCTAGCTAGAATTTTGATGTAGGTAATGAGAGAGTATGAGTAAGTACTGTAACAAGGTACTGTCGTGGCTCCCGGCGTCCCGGCACTCGGCAGTCCCATCCACACGCACGGCAGTCGGCAGTCGGCATACAGCCAGTAGCCACACGCCGCCGCGCCGCGCCGCAAGCAGATCGTATCGTATGGAACAATGTGTACGACATGACGCACTAACGGTGAACGGTCGACCTTATTCGTAAGCTCGGTGCACGGTACACGGTACTAGCACTGCTAACCTACCCAGGCTACACTGTGGTCACACTGCGAGTACCCACTCTCGACACTCGGTGTAGGACTGTAGCATGTACAGTGTACGACCTAGGTGAGTGGGTGCACAGCATGGCGGACAACGAGCCACCCACGGACCCTTTCAAGGAGGTTTTGAAAAATTGCAAGCGTTTGACAATATAAAGCTGAAATGGCCCTTACCTAAATCAAATACGGTGTTTTTCAGAAGAACATTTTCTTTTCTAGGACCTTACATCTGTAGTAAACTACATCACAAACTCAATCTTGTAAATCACACTATGTACCTATTATATGCAAAAATAAAGTTAAATTTTGGCTAGTCCAACTAACATATAAAGAAACTGAAAACCTACTTTGCAGTAATATTTAAAATGTTATTAATACACATCCACACGCACACACACACACACGCACACGCACACACACACACACACACACACATAATTGTTTGTATAATTGAAGTCTTTTTTTATACTTATAATTATATTTTTTATAACGAGAGGTTTGAACCTAGTTTCCCACAACACAGGGAATCCTAGTGTGGGAGCTAGTAATCAATATAGCTGTGTAACAAAGGATACGCAATAAATATTTTTCATTTAAAAATATTTTGTCCATCACATCGCATAACAATTATTTTTTCATATTTATGTTTCTATTTACCTACATTTTCATAATCAATTGAAAAAAAAAATATTGCGAACTCAGTAGGTATCTCGGACTAGAGCATCCCTGTGGCCATCAGAAGACAAGGGGCGCTCCCTTTGGCTACCCCATCGCCCAATACCGGCGAGCTTTTTTAAAGGAGTTTTCTTATTTAGAAAATTTTATCCTGCTTTAGGTACGTATATGTTACCACTTTGATTACATACTGCTACTCTAATCAAAGATTCGCCGGTAATGATAAAAAAAGCAAAGCAACAACCCACAATTGTCCCACTGCTGGGCTCGGGGTCTCCTCTCACAATGTGAGGGGTAAAGGCCATAGTCTACCACGCTGGCCAAGTGCGTATTGGTAGACTTCACACACCTTCGAGAACTTTATGGAGAACTCTCCGGTGTGCAGGTTTCCTCACGATTTTTTCCTTCAGCGAAGAAAGTGATAATTAACTAGTAATACGCACATAATATTTGAAAATTAGAGGTGCGTGCCAGGATTCGAACCCAGGCCCCCGCGTTCCGGAGACCAACGTTCTAACCGCTAGGCTATCACTGCTTATCTCTGCTTATCTATGGCTATCACCGGTAATGTAATATTATGTAAATATGTTCGATGCTGCGTTTGTGCCTTTACAGGTTATACTACCATGGCGTTTACAATAACAAGTTTTATATTACATTCTGAGTTGTTGTAGTGTTAGGGGTTTAGTTTTAGGTGCATCGTACGACCGCAGAGACGTTGACAGATTTACCACAGTATACCTAATAATTTAGTATACGAACGAGATTAGTGATATAATAGTTACCTACCTACCTACCGTTTAAAAATCATTGCGCAAGTATCGAGTAGCATCTGCCAGTAATTTTAATTGAACGGTACTGAAATGTGAGCTGCGGAGGCGCGGGGCGGGGGGAGGGGGGTCGGTGGAGACGGTTAAATAAATAATAAGATATTAATATTTTGAAGCGCTCGGGCCGGAGGTCGCGCCCGCCGCTTATCAGCGCCGCGACACCAGCTCTACCTCCCCCCCTCTCCCCCCTGCCCCCTGCCCCCTCCAGCCTCACCGCCGCCGCTCGCTCGGTTTAGCGAAGACACGAGAATACAACTCGACATGTGAACGACATAATTTTCTATCATTTTACATAGGCATGTATAGGCAATGTAGGAGCGGGGCGAGCTCCGCCGATGGTCCACGTGGCCCGGCGGCCCAGTGCAGTGCAGTCGACGCGGTGCAGCCTGCAGGCGAGGCGCAGTCAGCTGTGCGGTGTTTGTTTACTTCGCAATCAGCCGGCGGTGCATAAACATCTAATCGCCACGTGCGGCGGTTATCGCGCGTAGATACGGCTATCTGCTTTACTCACGAGCTTACGGCTCGCGGGCTGCAGACGCTGTCTAATCGCCTCTATCGCCACCATTCACAGTACTCCCCACACTCCCCACACTCCCCACACTCCCACACGGTGCACGGCACACGGTACACGGTGCATGCGGCGTGCAGCGTGCAGCGTGCAGCGGATGCAGCCTGGCGATGACAGTGCGAGAGGGATGTGGTGGACGTGGAGTGGAGGCGCACTGCATGCGGGTTGCGGGTCGCGGCAGCCAGCAGGGCAGCAGGGGTCTGGACTCCGGCTCGTTATGTAACGAGGCGTCGTGGCGACGTGTACCGTGTACCGTGTAGTGTGTACGTGTAGCCCACGGGCTCACCTCGACCTCGCGGCCGCACGGTGCCGCCTTATCTCCCGCACACCCCGCACCCCGCACACCCCGCAGCGGCCGAGTGAGCGAGAGCCCCTCTCGGATACACTCCGCCGAATCATAACTTAATAGAGATCATAACACAGACATAGATAGTAAACATGTATGTGGATTATAACTAATAGGTGCCAGCGACACCACTGCACTGTCATCTCGGACACGGAACAAACTCCACAGCATGTGTGACGCTGTGTGACCAGTGTGACTGTGTGTGTATCCCGTGTTACACTATTATTTCAGACACCTTTCTTTCCGTTTCTTCTGTAACACTGTAAGAGAACAGAATGTTGTAATCCCGTTGACGTCACACCATAACAAGTTGACAAGTATACCAAAGCGTTGCTTCGACTTCAGTAAATTGCAATTGTAATTGTAATGAAATTGTAATTTTTAGTTATTGTTATATTGCAGTCGTCAAGCCATGTCGGAGATCTGCGCGCAGCAAAATAATGTAGGCCGCTGCCTACATTTAAATTATTTTGCTGCCCCGGGTAACCCCACCGGGGTACGGTATCTCCTAGTAGGTAGCTGAGGAGTTACTTACTAGGAGATACTCGTATGACGTATCCTGTAGCGGACCTTGAATGAGTTAAAGCCAAGCGATACCACGAGGTGAGGTTGCCTCACTGGACCTTATAATCTGAGGCCTTTCTCGAAAATACTGTACGTAACTATTGTGTCATTTTTATTGATATTCAAAATGATTTAATAACGACAATACTTCGGTAGCAGATGCATACTTACAAAAAATAAAAATTTTGTACATTAGTATTTTGGTCAAAAATGTAATGTTTCGCAAGTGTATTTGTCCGAATGAATAGTAAAAACAATAATTTGGAAATATGAGTGCGCATCGTATCCGTACGTGACGCGAGGAGCGGGCGCGGCACGTACGGTGTCTGCGGCGTGGTGCAGCGTGGCCAGCGCGGCCAGCGCGGCTAGTCGCGCTCACAAACAATGATGCAACTCCGAGCTCAGCTCCGCATGAAGCTTCAGTGAAGTTGCGGGCGCTGGCGGGCGGTGAGGGGCGGCGGGGGGCGCGGGTCGGCGGGGTCAGTGCGGGCGCTCCGTTATCGCGTGCAGCGCCCCCCGCCGCCCGCCGCCGCCCGCCGCCGCCCGCGTCCCTCTGCGCCGCGCCGCAGCCTAGCAGTTAAAGTTAATCAGGTCGACTGTTCCACAACATAATAATTATATCCGCGGGGGCATTTTTATTTTCACATAGCTACGACCCGCGGGGCGCGGGGTGCGGGGCGCGGGGCGCGGAGTTTGTCTATGTCAGGTGACGTAGTGGCAGCCTGGCAGCCTGGCAGTATGGCGAGGCGAGGGCGAGGTGTCGATGGCCGCCGCCGAGGAGCCGCATGAATGAAGGTGTAACCGGACACCCCGGGAGCCGGAACGATACCGAGAACCGACGCGAGCGGCGCCGGGTGACCGGCCACTCGGCGAGGTGTTCCCGCGGAGCTGCGCAGTCTGCGCACTATGCATGAGTAGCATAGACGAAATATTCAACTTGCAATAATGATAGCTAACGCGGCCAATTAACAACGTCCCATGGCATTGGATTACCGCAATACCGCTTACGGCACCGATCTACCCACCTCGCTCCAGACACGCGACGGGGACGAAGCATGAGATCCGCCGTCCGGTGGCCCACTTGCTGCTTCAGTACAGTATTGTGATGGTTTATGTAGATGTAGTTGAATTTCACCGATTTCAGTGTTTCGGCGACTGAGCAGTGTGCAGTAGCACGCACCCCGTAGGTTTCACTGTGGCAAGCCGTTTTCTTGTTATGTGCAATGACCAGTCGTCAAAACAATGGGTTTATACTCGCTGGGTTAATCAGTAGGCACTGTAGGTAGGGATACCTCAGCTAGCTTCCAGTTCCGTCAACAGGGCCTCACCGTCTGTGACATGAACGCAGCCATTCAAGACGCATCCGATGGGCCCGAACTTGATTATTTGGTTTATTATTAGGCAGTCCAGGATTCCCGGCCCGTACCATGCATACCACAGATATCTGTAATGCATACATTTACCGCACCCTGCCAAATTTTATACATATATTTAGTCGGCTCGTGTCAGCGTCTCCGCAACCATCCAGCTCGGGCTCCATCATCCGGCTCTGTACCATTATAATTAAGCCGTCGTCACCCGATTTGTATAATGTATGAAAAATTCAGCTCAATAGAACGCCGGAAAAATGAAACAAATAGATGAGGTTTATACGAAACGTATCGGAAAAACTAGTAATGGATGTGTTTGTACCGCAAAATATGTCATAACAGTCATTATTTTTGGAACGAAGTTCCTTATCGCGCGTTGTGAAAGGGGGCTAGACGGAAAATTACGACACTTTTTGATTCTTACGAATGACGACACTTTTTTTGAAGTGATTCAGAGAGTTTTACAGAGATGGCGCTGTACAACAAAACAATACTTAAATCGAAAGGAACTTCGTTCCATCCAGGTGTCCCTTGGCACCTCTCATATTTTTTTTCTGTTTGTCTGACGGTTAAATTAAAGATACCTTGATGAATACCTACTACTATCTTAATTTATACATCGCAGCATTGTTAGCATATGAGTTACGACCAAAAATATGTTTAAAATTTCCTTAAAGTCTTGGGGGATATTTTAAGACGCTAATTTTTTTATCAGAATACTTATCGTCAGGGAAATTTAACAAACGCATGTTGTTTGAAGAAGAGCGGGTTTGGTGGTTTATGTATGTATGTACGTGTAGGACAAACATGGTGTGTACGTACTGTACTACCTATACGAGTATATAATGCCTGTGATTAGCGTAGTATACAGTAATGAGAGTAATAAGTATATTCGAACTCATAATTCGACGGACTAAACTGATAAACAGAGTGTTGCTATGCACCTATCTATAAGTAATCAAGAAAACACCGAGGAAGAGATCGGCGACAAAATGTTTTGCTCCGTCTTCGATCACTAATAACAGGCATTGAAAATCCATGAGTCATAATTATCATGACAAAAAATAAAAAACATAAGAGGTGTCAAGGGACACCCGGATGGAACGAAGTTCCTTTCGATTTAAGTATTGTTTTGTTGTACAGCGCCATCTCTGTAAAACTCTCTGAATCACTTCAAAAAAAGTGTCGTCATTCGTAAGAATCAAAAAGTGTCGTAATTTTCTGTCTAGCCCCCTTTCACAACGCGCGATAAGGAACTTCGTTCCAGTAACCGACTTCCATTGAAGTATTATTACTAGCGTATAGAACAGACACCGTATAATGCATTGGCGCCACGTGGCTTCAATCTTCAATGGATTCGTTCGATTTTGAAAGGAGAACGGGGGCTCAATTTTGAAAATCGAACCTCCCGGGCGGGACACACATTTTGTTCGAGATGTCTGTTCGATGTCATTATACTTCAATGGCTAGCTTCAAAATTAATGATAACTCAAAAACTACTCGTCAGATCTCGCTCAAAATGGTAGTATGGACAACATGACAAGCACCAGCTTTCGAAAAATAAAAATAAATCGATTAATGCAATATGGGTATTAAATTAAAGAATTCATCATACCTAAATATTTCAAAAAGGTATATCATGATGGCTTTTTTTGAAAATTTTTGGATGATTTAAGTGGAATTTGGTAGATTTAAGGATCGTACAAGCCCAACATTGAGAAAATCTCGCGATAAGCTTTTATATCCTATTGATACTATCTCGAATAAAAAACCGCATCATAATCGGTCCATTCGTTTAGAAGTTACGAATTACGGTGCCACAGACAGACACGTCAAACTTAAAACATTTGTATGACAAGAGATACTCCATCTCATTTAGCATATCCCGAGTGTCCCGAGTGTGAGTCTAACTCTAAATATCTTGTTAAAAAAAGTTTTATGGAAGGAAATAGCCGGCCAACGAGCTGATGATCCACTGATGGTAAGTGACTATCGTCGCCAATGTACATCAGTAATACCGAAGGCATCACTGATGCGTTGCCGGCCAAGAAACAGAGAAGAAAAAGAAAGAAAGAACTGGCTCTCACTCCCCCAGTCGGAACACGACGAGTTGTTTGACGGCTGACTCAAGTTCAAGGGTGACAGCCACAGAACATCTAATCCAGGCGAACCCCATGGAGAAATAATAATTGTAATAATGGTATTAATTAGCAATTAAAATCACACCACCCATCCCCACCCTTACGACATCCATCTGGCATGAGATTGGGGTTAGTGCCGCCCTGATACGGCAAATATCTTTCTTCTTGTCTTAAAAAACCTTTTTTCACATTTATTTATTTGATTTTATAATGTTTGTAATTCAATTCAATTAAATAATAATGGTTCAAAGATAGTTGTTACGGGAAGAAAAAGTTATAGATTAGGTGACGTGGAACATCAAGGGATCAGCCAAATTAATAAAGATATTGGAATGTCGTCTTAGCACAAGTTATTTTATGTGATGAACATTTAAGTACCAAACATGACAGAAGCTGTCGAAGGTATGAGGGGTTTGACGATTGGAACTATTGGAAGCATTCTGCATACTAGGCTTATCTGTCGTTCTGTTAAAATATGGTGCAGGAAAGGAATGTTACTGGTATGTGGTCCTCACTGAAAGGACTCCTGCGCCTGCGCACTGGTCCGTTATTCAATTTGCTTAGTTCGTCTACCGATGATAGAATCAATAGGCAAAAAATTTAAAGTTTGACATGGCTGTGTGTGCCTCTTTCTGGCATCATAGCTCCTAAAGAATAGACCCATTTTGGTGTGTTTTTTTTTGTTTGAAAGCTGCCGTGAACGAGATGTTTCTTTGGAGGTACAATTGATGAAGATCTGTTGAGGCATTTCAAGGCCAACAGTCAAATCCACATTATTTGTGTAAGGTAGAACCATAGATAGTGAGTGATCCAAGTGACATTTTTCATTAATACACGATTTTGGCAAAAGCGTCAAAAATTCAAAATTCTTTTGAATTTTTCCAATTTTGATCCAAGTGCCATTCAGATCATTGTCTAGGAAAAAACGAAGTCTAGGAAGTTATAAGTTATTTGTTTCACTACAACAAGTACAAATGCGTTTCCCTTGTTTTCTCACTAAGTTAAAATTGTTGCTTGGATCACTATATGTTTCTACCTTACCCATTTAATCTCTTTGCTGTACAATATCTTATGAAGAACTATACGTGCGTTGGTACGAGTATACCTTATTCAAAGACGATAGAGTAAACCTATAGCAGAGTTGTCGGTCGCTGCTCTAGTACACTTGGACCGTTGCCGCCACGTTGCCGCCATGTTGCCGCCATGTTGCCGCCATGTTGCCGCCATGTTGCCGCCATGTTGCCGCGATGTGGACCGATGCAATGTTTACACGCGAACAATTGATAAACGGAGGAAGAAGGGTTAAAGTTTTACGTGGTCGATTACTATTGACTTGAAAAATGTACAATGTTTACCGGCTCGAGTGGGGCGAGTGGGGCGAGTGGGGCGAGTGGGGCGAGTGGGGCGGGGGCGGCCGGACCGGAGGACTGGGGGTGCCTCATGCGGTTTGGTTTCTCAACTCAAAACGTTCTAAAATCCTGATAATTGGAAGTAGTTGAAGCTCTTTTAATTCGGCTGCATGAGTTTTTGAGCGATTCTAATCTATTATTCACTACCTTCGCCCGTGGAAGTCAGGTTTGCTAAAACGAAATCGCCAACATTTAAACTCCTAAATATTCCCAGGGGAACATACAATCGGAATAAAATTTTTTAGTCACATACATGGTCTGTCTGTGTTCCAACTAGGTACCAAGTCTCATCTAATCCGCACCAAATAAGCATCCAAAAACCTTCACAAACTTTCATATTATTTATTGGGGTTGGACAAATGTTTAAAACTTTCAGTAAGCGAGTGAACATTTTGTCTGCACCGCGCACATCACCGTAACGTGCGCCCAGGAGACGAGCTGCTATCACCACGCAGCCTGCCCTTTCCTTCACCATTAGTATTTGACCATCATGAAGTCACCACGTCATGTAACGTGCGTGAACCGAGCGAGGGGTCGCGGCGGGCGCTGGCCGCTGGCCGGCGCGCGGTCAACACACGCTAACAATAACAAGGAAGCCGGCGGCGGCTGGCGGCTGGCCCACACCACCGCACGGCGCACCCTCGCCGCCGCGCCGGCTGATTTACGATACCTGGTGACGGTAAGGACGGCCTTGCAAGTTCAGCATGGTTTGCGAATGCCGCTGTCATCTGCATTCATTCCTGGTGGAGTTTTCTGTTTGATCTCACGTTACTCGTATAGTCCAAAAAAATAATCAATTCTTGCGTCGAAGGCGCTGAACGCATTAAATGTAAGTTCGCAAGCCATGCGCAGTGCGCACCGTGCGCACGCCGCCACGCAGCCCCAGTGCCGTAAACCGGCATCGGCCCGTTAAAACCTAGTCGCTTGTAATAAAATGTAGAGTTTACTGCGAACAAAGAAATATGGTTTCACGCTCCTCGTGTCGTGCGTCACGCCCGGCGCGATGGCGGTGCCGAGACGAACCTTCGACGTGCTTCAGACGACCTACTAGAGAAGTCGGTGAACTGCGACTTGCAATAAATCGTACCTTCGTTTAGTTTTACTGAGGAGGCGGTGCAGCGGTGGTCAGGACGGGGCAGTCCGGGACCCCAGTCGGCGCCGGCGGATCGTCCAGCAAACGTCATCGGCTCGAGACCGGAGGGTGAATGATTTTAATGCTCACCGAAATGATACTCGTTCTTGGTAGCCGCCATAGGTGCGTCGGAAGCCCCGGCAGGGTGGATGGATGGGGGCCGCCGGGGAGTCTCATCGCCGCCGGCCGCGGGTCGCGTGCGGTGCGGTGCGGTGCGGTGCGGCGTGATGCGGTGTGACGCGGTGTGTTGCGGTACAGTACCGGGTACAGTACCGGGGTGAGGTCGCGGCGGGCGCGCGCACGCGGCGGAGGTCGGCGCGCGAGTCCGGCGGCCGGCATCGCGGCAGCTCGCGCCGCTCGCTCGCGCTATCTGCTATCAGATGCCCGACTCCGCCCGAATCTCTGGCGCCCGATCGATGGTCAGCTCGACCCCAGCATCACGGAAGCGTCTTCCATCTATTCCCTTCCTTTCCTATTTTATTCTTCCCCTTCCTCATCTAAAAGCCGATGCTATCAGTCGCCTCACCCCTAAGTTTTCTTTAACTCTTAAGAACGTTACAGGATGTTCTAAACAACTCTGAAAAGTCGTCGTCGTCGAGACGTCGAAGAGGTCCTAGAGTTTCGTCTATGATAAAAAAGAATAGTTCAAATACATACCTATAGTCAAACTTTAGGAATAGGTACATTTGTCAACAGTATCACACTATCAGATGATCAACTGAAAGCGCTCGTGATAGGCGCTACAAATATGCACGTCAAAATATTGACCATGAAATTCCTTTATCTTTAGGACTACCATACTGAATACATTTATGGCATCTACTTTACTATGGAATACTGTCAAATATCTCCCGCTGTAACTAGTCTAACGTGAACGGTTCACAGTAAGAAAGAAAGAAAGAAAGAAAGAAAGAAAGAAAGAAATTATTTATTTCGTAAAGCATTATGCAACAGACTACAAAATGCAATCAAAACAGCAATTACGTTGTAGAAAATGACAATCTGTTGCAGCAGTGCTCTACAAAAAAGACGTAGATATATTGTAGTCACGATTTTGTTTTCTTCGGCTCGGAACAGGGAGCATTTTTATTTCCTGGAAAAACAGCCCTACGTAAGACCAAGGTCTTGGGTTAGTAAAAGCTGAGCCTCTTCCTTTGCCCGCACAACAAGACAAATGACAATGACATAGTTTTATTTCCTGTTTCTTTTTGCTACCGCCTTCTTTGTTCTCCCACTGCCCTAAGGTTGACTGGTAGAGAATGCTTTTAGCATTAGGTCCGCCTTTTGTATCTTTTAATTTTAAGGTGCAATAATGAATAAATAAATAAATAAACAAGTAGTAAGTTTGTGATTGATTTATTTGTTTTGTATCACATTGTATTTTACATTGAATTATTCATATGTCGGCGAAGCCATGAATCTCCAGTGAACCAGTGAAGTGTCCAGAGACGGACCTTTTTATTGTACAACGCTGGGTTGATCAAGTACCTACATATGGCTTATGGGAAAGTTGAAAAAGAGTCCAGCTGTAGGTATCCTGAAAATAGAGGTTCCAGTACCTACCACAATAGCACTGGCGTCGGAAAAACTACCATATGAACCATTGAAGTATTATTACCACAGACAGATAGTAAACATGTCTGTCATTATTACTAGCGTATAGATCAGACACCGTGAACACCTTGTATGCCCCAATGCATTGGCGCCACGTGGCTTCAATCTTCAATGGATTCGTTCGATTTTGAAAGGAGAACGGGGGCTCAATTTTGAAAATGGAACCTCCCGGGCGGGACACATTTTGTTCGAGATGTCTGTTCTATGACATTATACTTCAATGGATATGAACATAGCTGTTGTAGACGGAGTGAAGTTTGCTGAGTCCAAATATTTAAAAAATATGAAATAAATTTCAAATGTTATGAGTCTTTTAAGATCATTTTTGAATTTAGGGTCCGTTTGCAAAATATTTGGCTTTAAATTGCTAATTTTAGTTAAGAGTTAAGTGTCCCCCCTGCCGGCTACACGGTTGGTGTTGAACAAGTGAAAAAAATTCTTAAAATAGGTTATATTATGAATTTAAAAGGAAATCTATCGAAGCATAAGTAGGTAAGTAATGTAATGTGTAAGTAATATTTAGTCGATAAACTTACTACTTCGGAACCCTACATTGCGCGTGGCCTAACACGCACTTGCCCGGTTTTCTTAAGTTAAAACTGTGAAAGTTGGTAATTAGTATGTACAGTAAAAAACAAAAATAACTGAAACACGATTCTTTGGCAGGTAGTACACCCCTTACATCCCTAAGGGCTAAAACTAGGTGTTGTAAGTTCGTATGAATCTTCTTCATTTTCCAACTCAGTGTATGTAAGCTCATAGCTGAAAACAAAAGTTAACTGCGTTTTGGAATTAAATTCATTTCGAAACTTCGTCATTTTCGAACACGTAAATGTTAAAATATACATGTTAGCTTATCGTTACAACCAAAACTTAATAACTTAGTATAACAGTTTTTTTAATTAATCTTCTAAGAGGTGTAATTAAGGAATGAAAGTTTGTATGGGCTGGGAGAAAATAATTTTCATTAGACTTCAAACTTTGTTGTTAGGTTTTTTATGATTAGCATATTTTATTAAATTTGAAAGGGATCTTTTTTCTTACTTTTTTACGTAAACGAATAGATGAGTCACCTCATGGTAAGTGGTCATTTTCGCGAATGTGCGTAGGAACGCTAAAGGAATCACTGATTCGTTGCTGCCCAAAAAATAAAAGAAAGGTACGTTTTTTGTGTATTCTGTAAAGTAACAATGTAAATTTAACACTAGAAAGACTGAAATTTCGGCTTACCACGAAAGACGGCTAGGGGTCTTTTGACCCCAATACTATTGGCCATGGTATCTGTTTTATTTTATTGACAAATATAAATTATTTTGAATAAGAGTAAAATAAAAGTGTTTATGTGTTATTACTTTACGTATTTTTCATTACTTAATTGCAATTACCACAAGCTTATTTACAATAATCAATAAAATAATATTTTTGACTGATTACAACTTCGACATAATACGTTTTTTAGAAAAGTCACATTCTCTATTAATTTTATTTTTGCTATGTGGTCGGCAGTAATGTCTTCTTTTTTTGGTTCTGCTGCAGCTGGAGATATCAGCAAAATTTGCTATTGTGAGGGTGGAATTGCAGTAGAATTTTCTGAATAATTACTAACTAAGTGGCAGCTGAATAACAGTTTTAGGTACTTTTTTATTCGTAATTTCTTGATATTCTTCCCGTGGATTTATTTTATTGCTAAATCTAATATACTGTAAACAATCTGTACACGCCATCTTCTAGAACTTTATTACACACTGCATCTTCTAGCCATTTGGCTAACATCGACACTACACATTGACTTAGTATTATAGAATTGTAAAATTTGACTATTTCAGGTTTTTTCTTTGAGTTACTAGCATCTATGAGTACTGTATTATACAATTTACTGAGTAAAAATACGTTTTTACTTCTTTTTGTTTTTGTTTCATAAACTGTCAACGACCGTTGGTTATTTTCGGCTTTCAGGAATTGAGTTTGATGTAACATGTCCAAATTCAGATTTTTCATGTAGGGAGGAATGTCACGTCTGCTTTTATTTATTATTTTATTGTAATATTATTACATTTCATTTATTATTTGATTGATCTTCTCGTAAAGATTGTAAATATTGTAACACTTCTTATGTGGAAGTTGTTCTCGAAGAAAACGGAAAAAATTGTAATGTTCACTTCGAGACATTGACCAGGGTAATAAAACAAATCAAATTAGCGAGGCATAGACCAGTACAATAACATTTACTTATAATATAATCAAAATATATCGATCTATCGTTATTTATAAACACTTACGCTGCTTATGGGTCATACGACCCCCAGCCGTCTTTATAGGTAGATGTTTGTTTATTTACATTCCCACAACTCCTATTATGTTTTTACGTTACAATATGTTAACTAACACTATTTTATTAAAAGTCAAGAAATATCAAGTCATTATTTGAAAAAGCACCAGAATCATCGGCGTCGAAAGTTTTAAATGGGTCATTTGACCCCTGTCCGTCTTTCTAGTGTTAACATTCAAAGATTCTCGGGCCCTGACGTGAAGAATTTGGCATCTTGCTGAATACCAATCACCCTCAATATCAAATCGTAGTTAAAATTTTATTGCTTTAGCAATTTTAGAATGCATGATTGAAATTCACCAAAGATTTCTGTAATATTTCACTCATTTACATAATTGGTTATACTAAGTGTAGGTGTAAAAGCTTCAACCCATAAAGGCTACTATAAGGCATGAGTCTCCTCTCCTCATAGCATCTTGCTGAATACCAATTACCCTCATTATTAAATCGTAGTTAAAATTTTATTGCTTTAGCAATTTTAGAATGCATGATTCAAATTCACCAAAGATTTCTGTAATATTTCACTCATTTACATAATTGGTTATACTAAGTGTAGGTGTAAAAGCTTCAACTCATAATAGGCTACTATAATATAAGGCATGAGTCTCCTCTCCTCATAGTACGGACAAGTTTTCTGTCAATTTACTAAAAACATGTTTTATAATGAAGGTAAGCTTTATTTTCGGCGTACGAAGTCGCGGGTAACAGATAATATAATATTAAACAATACAATTTTAGTCAATGATTTCATTACAAATATTAATTATAATAATATTTAGATTTGGAATGTCAAGTTTGGAATAGAAGTTATGTGTTAATAGCCAATTTTTAGGGTTGCGTACGTACGGAACCCTTATAGGATCACTCGTGTGTCTGTCCGCCCTTTACAGCCAATTTACTCCGAAACTATTGGACCAACTGCATTAAATATAAATTGAAAAAATATTGTTCAATAGTATTATTTGAATTTTTCATTTTTCGTTCAACTTATAAAATTATTATAAACAAAGTATAATATTTTTTTAAATTTTATGACGTGATCTCGTTAAGTATGTATATAAGAAGGGCTCTAGGAAGCGAAAAAAGAAAATGTGTGCAATTCACACGTGGTAGAAGTGAAACTTTCCAAAATTTTGGTTTCAAGATAATGAGATGAAAAAGCAATAAATCGAATCTTAAAGCAATAAATCGAAGCGCCATCTATGAATACAACTTAGCACTTTTTAAAAATCTATCTAGCAATAAAACGAATGTTTTATCCATTGAAATATAATGACATAGAACAGACATCTCGAACAAAATGTGTGTCCCGAAACCGTGATGACGCGTTCTTTTTTCAAACTCTAGAAGGCGATTTACACACTTGCCATAGAGTAACTTTGTATACGACACTTGCCGAACCACGACAAACAGTCAACGACTCCAAACTTTTACAAGCTCTTAAAATGTTTGATTTAATGTTTAATTGAATTTACTGATTAAAGTAATACACTTTATTTATTATTTACCACAGAGTAGGTACATTAGTCATTCTTATCGGGCTTATTATTTGAGTAAGGCCGACACTGAGTATTTTAATAGTTTGTATATTAAATTCTTTAAATATCAATTTAATTAATACCGGTATTTCTATAATAATTTGATTACTTTTACATGGTAAAAATTTAAGGAAAATTTATTAAAAGCAATTTATCACAAAACATTCAACACAAAAGAGACAATAAGAAGTATTGGAACCTTTTACAAACCAGATTTTCTTTAAATATCAATTTAATTAATACCGGTATTTCTATAACATTTGGATTACTTTTACATGGTAAAAATTTAAGGAAAATTTATTAAAAGCAATCTAATTTATCACAAAACATTTAACACAAATCGACACACATACGTCTTAATGTCACAATTACTACGCATATTTTACGTGCAAAACAAAATTAAAAATAAAAGCGTGCAAAACCGTTTGAACGATTTTCAATCGTTTACCATTGATTCGTGTCAAAAAACCAACATCACAATATATTGGTCACATCACAAGCGTCGGCAAGCCTAAGCAAGTCTATTTAGTCCATTAACACGCTTACGGCTTGCCAAGTGTGTAAATCCGCTTCATAATTTTTTCATTCAAAATGGCGGGAACATTGCACAATAATTGAAATAAATTCGTTTTAGTTGATATAAGTTAATATTTTGTTTTCTTACTGATGATAAGTAATACCATTTTAGTTTTTATTTTTTTTACGTGCAATTGTGACAGGTTCTTATCACGAAAGACGGCATTTTTTCAGTTTGTTATTAAACAATTTTGGCATGCGGCCGCAATGAGCGCAGGTGAGTGACAAGCGAGTGAGTGAATGAAGTGAGCCACCCTGGCCGCAATGCATTCACCCGACTCAATGTTCGGGGTGTCTGTTCTATACGAAGTAATAGTACTTCAATGGTTTTATCTTACTCCTCACGCCGTCTATGAATACAACTTAGCATTTTTACTGTCTGTATAATCGGTTGGTCGATCGACAGAATGAAAGAATGAAATTCTTATTTTTTGTTGATAAATTCTTTGAAAATATTTAAAAGAGCATTTGAAAGTATTTAAAAACAGTATAAAAATAAAACTAAAAAAAAAAAATACTGAGAGACGCGAACCTGCGCATCAGGTATTGTGTATCTACGTCCAGAGTCCTGACCATTGAGCTACGGAGGAGTTAAGTTGAAAGTCGAAATTAGCGGTTATATTATCTTACCTGTCGTTGCATCCGGTTTCAAATCACTAACGATTCTAAAGAAGTTTCACTTCAAAAATTTATACGACAATTATTTAAACATTTTTTTTAATATGCAATGAAAATGGAAGTTCGAGGAAATTTAGTAAATTAACAATCGTCTAACTTGTTGAAAAATTAACTTTAAGAAAAATTTCCTTTGGGAACAAATTCTTTAAAGAAAAACCAAATACACCTCATCTTTTTAATAATTATTAATACCTTAAAAAAATTATTGAGTGTGACGTACTCGGTTTCGACGCCGCGCACGTGAGAGATATTGTATATTTATAATGTAGGTATATGTAAAAATTGCTTAATAAATAGAAAATATGAAAGGAGATGTCTTATTTTGGGCGTGGACTGTGTACATTCCAGCATAAATAGAGAAAAATATACTGATTCACGGAAAAATATTAAAAAAAATATTAAATGAACTGTTCTCTGCAGAGAAATTATTTTCAATAAATTATTTTTACACACGACAACATTGGTAGTTCCATGGAATTAGTACACTCCGTTATAGGTAACTGTCAAAATAAACATTGATTTGTATGTTGTCTGTGATTAGTTATCTGTACTGTAGAACTTTTGAAGTTTAGCAAGCAAAGCAAGTGACAATGACAACTGACAAGTGTCATTTTTTTCGGTATCGCTATCGGGCGGCATTCGCGTTTCTTTGGAGTGAACAACATTAATGTTATAGTGCATAATATAAACTACCTATGGCTTTGTTTTTTGGACTCCTGGATCTCACAATACCTGTTTACCCGGTTTTACATACTGCAGGAGCGGGGAGTTATTGCACAATCTTCAGGGAACCTTTTATCATGTGTGTATGGTGCAGTCAACTGCAGTCGTTCACTCCCCGCACCAGGGTATATTCAATACCAGAAGGACCCGAGCGAAATGATACCATGGCAAGAATTCACCCTAGAGAGGTATATTTTTGTATCTTTTAAATTGTTACACTAAAATTAGATTATTATGTATCTTTATATATCTATTAAATGATAATATTATGCATCTATTAATTATGTATCTTTAAAATTATAATATAAATTAATTAAATAATAACAGTGTTAAGTTACAATAGTAAATAGAACATGTTATACATTTATTTGTTTCAGATTCCTGATGGTGGCATGATGTATGCTGGTGCTAAGTTATTATGGGGAATATATTAGGCAATATGGGTTATTCCAGGCAGAAATATCTAACAACCTGGAAGTTGTTAGTGTACTCATGCCAACCCAACAGGATACCATATTAATACGAGGTCGTATAAAGTATCACTATCAATCTAGAAAAGTGTATTATACATACATAATGTTGGCGAGACAAGCAGTAAGTTGGAATGAGATGATAAGTGGTTATTACTGCAGTTGTACTTTCGGCGGGATGGGCGTCGTTAGCATTGGTCTGCAACCCATCTAGGAGAAGGAAAACTCCAAAATCAAATCCGGAACTGGTGATTCCGTTAGGCGCGAGTAGGATCCAATCCGAAAAGCGGCAGTTGCCTGCAGCCAACCTGGTGGCTACGCAAGTATTGGCTTTGCCTCTCCTGCGGGCTAAGCTGGGTTGGTCGAGAGGGTGGCGTAGGTCCTGGGCAACCCTGCGTCATCAAATGCGTCCCAGGCGATGCAGCGTCTGTGGAGAGGACACTTCACCCACATCGTTCTGCGGTGTGGAAAAAAAACACGGAGAGTGACAGTTACCGGTTATAAGTCAGCGCGTATGGGCGTAAGCGCGGGCGCCAGGGGTCACTCTCGGCGGTGGGAGGGTCCATTGAAGACCCACTGACCAGTTACCGCCCGCTTAAGCTGGGCAGCCCCCGGCCAATAAGATACTGGTCCGCCCCGGCGTCGTTTGTTCCTCTGGGGTGTTGGGAACAGAGAGTTTACCATCTCGGAAAACGATGCTGAATTGCCGTACACCCGCAAATAAACAGCAAAACAGAGTCAACAAAACTATAGCTAGCACTTTCATGCGCTTTGGAACTTGGAACGTCCGTACCATGAGGACAGGTCTCACGGACACCTCAGAGACTTTAGATCACGCACAAGATCTGCGTAAAACAGCTGTCATTGACCTGGAACTGACACGACTTAACATCTCCATTGCCGCACTTCAAGAAACCAGACTTCCTGATGAGGGTTCACTTCGCGAACAAAACTTTACGTTCTTTTGGAAAGGAAAAGATTTTACAGAACATCGCGAGTATGGTGTCGGCTTTGCAGTCCACAATACTCTCCTAAATGCAATAGAAACGCCTCGAGGTATAACAGAGCGTATAATGGTCTTACGATTCTACACAAAATGCGGCTTTGTCACTCTCATATCTGCTTACGCTCCAACACTAACCTCGTCAGCGGATTCTAAAGATGATTTCTACCATAAACTCAGCGAAGTTGTGACCGATGTACCGAAGGGGGATCGAATTTACATTCTCGGTGACTTTAATGCTCGCGTGGGCCAGGACAACAACGCCTGGCCTGACTGCCTTGGTGAGCACGGTATAGGCAAACAGAATGAAAACGGCCAACGCCTACTAGAGTTCTGTTCTAAATTCCAGTCATGTGTTACCAACACTTATTTCAAGGGCAAAACAATGCGTAAAGTCTCGTGGAGACATCCCAGGTCAGGTCATTGGCACCAATTAGACCTTATCCTAACTAAAAAGAGGCACCTAAAGGAAGTTATTCACACAAGATCCTACCACAGCGCACAATGCGACACCGATCACTCCCTAGTGGTAGTTAGTAAAATCCATCTTTCGCCTAAAAAGATCCACTCTTCGAAATCTCCCGGACGGCAGACACTAGATCTGCCTAAAACCAGGAATCCTGAGCTGGTGGAATCTTTTGCTACTTTAGTGCGGGAAAAATCTGCCAACTGGGATGCAAACGCTTCCGTCGAGACTGAATGGGAATACATCAAGGACCTCTTCACTAAAACAGCTGGTGATGTCTTCGCATACCGTAAGGTGAAATCACCGGATTGGTTTTGCGAAAGCGTCGAAGAGCTTCGGCCCTTAATTGACTCCAAGCGACAAGCAGCTTTAAAACACCGCTTCAATCCCTGTGAAGCCACACGAGCCGAATTAAATTCTGCAAAGTCAGCTCTCCAGCGAACTTGCCGCCAACTCGCCAATGCTTATTGGATCGACTTGTGCAGAAGTATTCAAGACTGTGCAGCCAAAGGAGACTTTCGCGGTGTCTACGCAGGGATAAGAGCAGCACTCGGCCCTGTAAAGAAGAAGATAGCTCCTTTAAAAGAGTTGGATGGATCGATCATCACTGTTGGTGACCGCCAACTCAAGAGATGGGTTGAGCACTACTCCGGACTTTATTCTCGACCAGTTGAGATTAGTCCTGAAGCTGAAGACTTAATTCCACAGCTAGAAGTGATGACGGAGCTTGATAGCTTACCTTCAGTGAGCGATCTTCATGCGGCCACTAAGCAGCTGCGGCAAGAGTCCCGGGACTGATGGTGTACTCACTGAAATCCTTAAGCTCAAGTGTGTTTTACCACTATTGCACAATTTCCTAGGGAAATGTTGGGAGCAGGAGCAATTTCCTCAGGATATGCGCGATGCAAATATAGTAACCTTATATAAAGGGAAAGGTGACCGCGGCGACTGCAACTCTTATCGTGGTATTTCCCTTCTCAGCATCGTCGGGAAGCTATTTGCAAGGGTCATTTTGACAAAGCTGCAACGTCTTGCCGAACGCGTATATCCTGAGGCTCAATGCGGATTTCGTTCCCAGCGTTCCACTACTGACATGATTTTCACCCTACGGCAGCTTCAAGAGAAGTGCCGTGAGCAAAACACGCCCCTAGTAGTTGCGTTCGTTGACTTGAACAAAGCCTTCGACACAGTGAGCAGGGAAGGTCTCTATACGGCCCTTGAGAAAATTGGATGTCCTCAAAAGCTGCTGAAGCTAATAAAATCTTTTCACGAGGGGATGAAAGCTGCAGTTGTCTTTGATGGCCAAACGTCTGAGGGATTTGATATGCGCAGAGGAGTTCGTCAAGGCTGCGTCCTAGCGCCTACGTTGTTCGGCATATTCTTCTCCCTGCTACTTAAAGTCTGCGACCAACAGCAGGGTGTCCACCTACACACAAGATCTGACGGAAAGATGCTAAATATAGCACACTTGAGGTCCCGTCACAACCGCGAGGACTTATTCCTAGACAGCCTGCTCTTTGCTGACGATGCAGCCTTTGTAGCGAAGACCCCAGAAGACCTCCAGGATGTCCTGGATAAATTTTCTTACGCTTGTTCCCTGTTTTCCATGTCAATTAATTCAAAAAAGACCGTTATTCTTACGCAGGATTGTTCGCTCCACCCGCACATTGTGCTGGACGGTGCTCCTTTGGAGGTGGTTAGCAAGTTCTGTTATTTAGGGTCGACTGTAACGAGCAATCTCTCTCTTGATGGGGAGATCGACATTCGCATCGGAAAAGCGGCCACGATGTTTGGGAGGTTGCGCACAAGGGTGTGGAATAATAAACATCTTACAATAAAGACCAAGATATTAGTTTACCAAAGTTGCGTCTTAAGCACACTCTTGTACGGAGCCGAGACCTGGACGTCGTATGCTAAACAGGAACGACGGCTAAATATCTTCCACATGCGTTGCCTTAGGAGCATCCTGGAATTGTCATGGAATGACAGGGTAACTAACGAGAGAGTATTAGAAATTGCACAGCTTCCTAGCATTACCGCACTCCTTAAGGAGAGACGTTTGCGATGGCTAGGGCATGTGCATCGAATGGAAAGTACTCGTTTACCCAGGCAAATCTTGTTGAGTCAAGTTGCATTTGCAAAGCGAAAAATAGGACGGCCAAAGTTACGTTTCAAGGACTGCGCCAAACGCGACATGATGTCTTTTGACATAGAGAGCGATACATGGCAGGATCTTGCTTCTGATCGAGATAAGTGGAGGAAATCTATCTCCAATGGTCGTGAATCCCATGACAAGGCCTGGTTTCAACATCTAGCTCGGAAACGGGCTATCAGACACAATCGCGAGGGTAGTTCTGCCCCGATGGACTCCCAGTACGCGTGTCACAAGTGTGGCCGAAAGTGCCGTTCCAGAATCGGACTTCTTAGTCACGAGCGGCGTTGCCCCTCTACTACAGACGTTGCTTAAATCATCTGACAAGATGGAGTAGGCCTCAGCACTTTTGGAAAGCGAACAATGGGATGCTGTGTATATGTAATGACCATTGTATGGTATCTGTGTTTGTCTATAAGTGAAATTACTTGTACCTAAATTAGCTTTATGTATACCTAACTGTCCATACAATGTATCAACAATGTAATTTCTTTGGCAAACCTTAGATAATAAATAAATAAATAAATCTGGGTTGGGCTCGGTATCAGACAAATATTGAGGCACCGGCTTCAGTCCTGGATGGCATATTGTTAAGAGAGGATGATGATTGAAATGAAAAAATAAAACGATAATAAATAAAATGCTGTTTTTTATTTACTTCTGTCATATTTCAAATATTAAAATACAGAAATTGCAACTGTGTAGGGTTATAATTTCTGATAAGACAAATCTTCATTTATGCCATACAATTATGCAGTTTCACGTTAGGTTCATACTTATTTAAGTTTGCATTGGCATGTTTATGAGGCCGTGCCGAAAATTTATTTGACAGAGTTATGTCATATTCATTGAGAAGCTATGTCTGTGTGCATCGTTCACGCACACCTGGCTGAAGTTCGAGCTTAAACAATTTTGATCCTTTAGTTGATAATAATTTTAGGATGCATAGTATGAACAATTTAGAAATAAAAGTCTGGAATGTTTTTGTATATTAGTTTAGTATATTTATTACAATCAAAATGAAAAAGTTTTAGATAAACACACACTAGGTACATATTTAGGTTATTCAGTGTTTTCCTTCAGAGATTTCATTTATGTTTGCGATAAACTTACAGTGTACCTACAGACAAATTTAACATGTTTCATTGGTACCCACCCGAAAATCAAACGAGTCTTGATTTCATAAAAAAATGTTTTTGAAAATGCAATTAAAATTTTAGGCCATAAAAATTTTTTGTGAGCTCTGGGACTAAATATGTTGTCATATTCATAACCTATTAAATTGGCGTATTATATAAACTTAAATTTAAAATTTAAAAAACCCGGACTCAAAAAAACAAAAAAGTCTGATTAGGTAAAAAGTAAAAAAATCATACAATAAACCTAGACACGCGGCAGCGTGTCAAGCCAAGTTCAATCAAAGGAACTGGCTAGCCAGCGCTGAGTGTAATATTACATGAACTACTTGGTGCCACTTTTGACCCTTCTATAACTCAAAACCTCTATAACAAAAACCTAAACACATAAAACTACGTGTGTTTAATAACATCCATAAGGACATATAGAAGCCCAAATTTCATGAAGCTAGCTCAAACGGTTATAAAGATATGAAGGTCAAAAAGTCGTAAATTTTAGCACTGACTGACTGACTGACATATAGTACCTAAATCTAACCTACTTCCAGATGACCTAGAAGGATGAAATTTGGAATTCAGCGTGGTAATTGTGTGTAAGCGTAGGAAAATATCAAAAAATAAAAAAGTTGAAAAATAAGTGGTGTCCCCATCACAGAAAAAAACTTGTAATATGCGCTAAACAACCGGGCAACGGTGTATCGCTGCGGCACGTGGCATTGCCTAGTTTTCTTTACAAAAAGTAGTGATATCCCACCAAAAACATAAATGTAAAAAAGGAGAGCCAAGTTCAATACAAAAATTAAGCTTGGCTGTGGGCTTCGCCGCAAAAAGAACGGAGATCTAAATGAGTGCAAAGTTCTATGCAAAATCGAAATATGTATTTATAGGAACAAAATAACATTATGAACAAGTATTAAACTCTATTTCTTTGCTTTATTGGATATCTATAACAATTGCTGTTATTTAAAAATGTGAGATCTTAAAGTAGGTTAGATTTGATTTGGCCAGTTTTCATTACATCAGTCATTTTATAAACTTATTCAACATTTTAATTCTGATAAAAACTGGTATATAAAAATAGTAAATACTTCATACACCTACGATATGCCGATGATTTATAGTTATCCTGGCGGGTTCACTGGAGGAACTTGGTACAATGCTCGGAAACTTGAACAGCGCCTTACAACGGGTGGGTCTTAAGATGAACATGGACAAGACGAAAATCATGTCAAATGTCCATGTCACACCCATACCGGTTGTTGTTGACGGCGCTGCTCTCGAAGTTGTAGACGAATACATTTACCTGGGGCAATTGATCCAGATGGGTAAGTCCAACTTCGAGAAAGAAGTCACTCGTAGAATCCAACTCGGATGGGCTGCGTTCGGGAAACTGCGTCATATCTTGTCGTCCAAAACACTACCTCAGTGCCTGAAGTCGAAGGTGTTCGAGCAGTGTGTGTTGCCAGCGATGACATACGGATCCGATACGTGGTGCTTCATTATTGGCCTAATCCACAAGCTCAGAGTAGCGCAGCGGGCTATGGAGAAGGCTATGCTTGGTATTTCTCTACGTGATCGAATTAAAAATGAGGAGATCCGTAGACGAACAAAGGTAACCCATATAGCTCAAAGAATTAGCCGGCTGACGTGGCAATGGGCTGGCCACACAGTTCGAAGATAACCGTTGGGGAAGAAAGGTAATCAAATGGCGCCCACGTCTCGGAAAAATGTCGTCTATGTCCAGCAGTGGACCTATCAAGACTGATGGATGGGTTTTTAATATGGAGCCGTCCCCCAACACGACAAAGTTTTATTTAGTTAAATTAAATAATCTATATATAAAAATCAATAGCTGTTCGTTTGTCTTGCTAAAACTTGAGAATAGCTGGACCGATTTGGCTAATTTTGATCTTGAAATATTTGTGAAACTTCAGGGAAGCTGTAAACGGTGAGAAATATGAATAATAAGTAATGAAAAATACTAAAAACAAACAAATTGTTCCTAGCTGTGAAACATTTGATATCTTTTGTCAAATTGTCATTTGGTTGTCAGATATTTATAGGTGCGTTCAGAAAGGACCCCGCAAAATTTGTATTGGAATTCGCTCTGGGCTAAATTAGCTGAAATTTTGCACAGAGGTTACTTTCATCATGCTGATCAAAAGTCTCAATGGGCGCAACCCCCCAAAATCAAACCCAGACCCACCATTCCCCCCCAAATCTCAAAATACTCCCCAAAGCACATTGGATGAAAATCAATGCATATAGGATATATTCATATGAAACTTCGCACAGAGGTAGCTTTCATCATGCTGATCAAAAGTCTCAATAGGCGCAACCCCCCAAAATCAAACCCAAACACCCTCAAAATACACCCCAAACCATATTGGATGAAAATCAATGCATAAGGGATATTCATATGAAACTTTGCACAGAGGTAGCTTTCATCATGCTGATCAAGTCTCAATGGGCGCTACCCCCCAAAATCAAACCCAAACCCACCACTCCCCCCCAAATCTCAAAATTCTCCCCAAAGCACATTACGATGGAATGCATAACGGACATTTTTTTTATGGAAATGGCCGGCAAACGAGCTGACGATCCACCTGATGGTAAGTGGCTATCGCCGCTCATGAACATCAGCAAAGAAGAAAAAGAAAGAACGAACTGGCTCTCAAGCCCCCAGCCGGAACACGACGAGTCATCTGACTCATGCTCGAGGGTGGTAGCTATCCAGGCGAACCCTATGGAGAAATAATAATAGTAATAATGGTATTAATTAACAATTAAAATCAATACTACTAATATAATCCCTCCGAGGGCCCTACCACCAGCGGGCCGGATTTAGTCGCCTCTTACGACACCCTTCCGGCGTGGGATTGGGGTTAGTATTCTAAGCCGCCCGAATATGGCTAAAATATAATAAAATATACGGCTAATATATGCATATGAAGGCAAGGTGTTGGGTGATACCCGACCTGTTTACCTATGCCAGGTGGTGTTTGGGGGGGAGTGGTGGGTCTGGGTTTGATTTTGGGGGGTTGCACCCATTGAGACTTTTAATCAGCATGATGAAAGCTACCTCTGTGCGAAGTTTCATATGAATATATCCCTTTTGCACCGATTTTCATCCAAAGTGCTTTGGGGAGTATTTTGAGATTTGGGGGGGAGTGGTGAGTCTGGATTTGATTTTGGGGCGTTGCGCCCATTGAGACTTTTGATCAGCTTGATGAAAGCTACCTCTGTGCAAAATTTCAGCTAATTTAGCCGAGAGCCAATTCCCATAGAGATTTCGCGGGGTCCTTTGTCTGTTTCATAGCTGTAGTATGAGGTCTGATTTCTTTGAAAACTTAACGACCATATTATCTTTCTAACGTAACCATCAGCGACATATCTAACTTTTTTATTTCATAACTGACAGTCGAGAGAGAGGGGGAGGGGAAAGAGAAGGGAGATGGGGCTCGAAGGAGACCTCGAGAGGGGTGAGTTGTTAGGCAGTACAGAGTTTGCCGGGTCAGCTAGTACATTTGTAATATTCATGTTATTTATGACTTTTTGAAAATTTATTTTATGACTTTTTACATATTCAGACTTGTTGTTCTTTTTTGAGTGGGGGTTTTTAAATTTTTAATTTAAGTTTTATTTTACGGGTTTTAAACTTAGATTTAGGCAGGACGTATTTTCTTGTTTCAAAATGAAATATAGGTAGTACAAATCGTGTTTTACCATTGGGGGCCATCCATTAATTACGTCACACGTTAGGGGTGTGGGGTGGAAGGGGTGCTACTATGTCGTGACGTCAAATTTCAAAATCTAATAATATGTATAATGGTTAGTATTAAAACACGAAATTTGAGGTACCTAATAACGAAATACTTAAAAATATTTTCAGCCCTACCTATATGATCATAAGGTTTAATTTGTTGATTTTTTTTACACAAATAAGTTAATGCTTGACCACAATCCCACCTGATGGTAAGGGAACATACCAAAACCACGTAACCCATTTTTCCAACTTTTTACCCCCCTCCCCCCCCCCCTTAGTGACCATTCGTCGTATATGAGAAGACCCCCCCTCCCCCCTAGTTTTCACGTGGTAAATGATAAATACGATTTTCAATACTTTTTTGCAAAAACAGAGTTAAAAAATAATAATTTTGCTTATATTTGACGACTTGTGGCGCAATGGTTGCTAAAATATTGACTACGTGACAAAAACCTAAACCCCCCCCTCTGTGACCAATCGTGGTGTTTTGAAGACCCCCTCCCCCCCCCCCCCCCTAAATAAGGCACGTGGTTTTGGTATGTTCCCTAAGTGAAGATGTGGTCCAAGGTGGTAAGCACATTAACTTAGTAAAAGCCTATTCACTCTTTTCTTGAAGACATCCGCATCATAGGCAGGCGGGAACGCCGATGAAGGCAATTTATTCCAGTCCTTGGCGATGCGTATAATAAATGACGAGGCAAACCACCTCGTCCTTACCGGCGGGATGTTCACAACAAAAGGATGGATCCCCGCCGTGCGTCGTGACGTTCGATGGAGAAATGGAGATGGGGGAATCAAATCAAACAATTCCTGTGCACACTCTCCGAAATGTGCCCTGTAGAAAACCGAGAGGCTGGTTACTCTACGCCTGTGCTCGAGGCTTTGCAGATTGGTCTCAACCAAATCTGGGTCACCAATGAGCCTCTTCGCACGCCTCCATCGAGTCCAAGGCAGAAAGGTGACATTTGGCTGCACCTGCCCAAATGTGCGAAAAGTACTCCACAAACGGCCGAACCTGAGCTTTATACAAGGTTAAAAGTTGCCTCGGTGTGAAGTACCGCCGCACCTTTGCAAGGACACCAAGTTTCCTTGCAGCAGTCTTAGCCTTGGTCTCAATGAACCACCCAAAGTTGAGTTTCGAGGATATCTCTACCCCTAACAACTGAAGGCAGTCGGTATAATCCAAGGGCATATTCCGAAAAGTAGGAGCCAAGGTAAGCGGTCTCCTCTTGGCGGTAAATAGACACGTGTGCGTTTTAGCGGCGTTGAATCTCACAAGATTGGCTTCACCCCACTCGGACACAGCCCGAAGTGTGAGATTCACACGAGCCACCATGGCCTCTCTTTGAGACTGAATTTCGTCCTGACTGGCCCTGAGACTTGGTAGGTATCTCTCTACCACTGTGCAATCGTCTGCGTACCCATAAATATCAGACTCAGAGCTTAAACCTTTTATACACGCCCAATCATGCTGTACGTCCCGCCAAGGCAATGCACGATGCACGATGCAAAAGTCATGAATAGGCTTGACGTACGTCGGTAATTATTATTAATTGTTTGCTGGATTTGCACGACCAATTTTCGTCCTGTTTTCCACGCCTTAGGAAATTTTCCCTGCTCGAGACAGGCATTCAGGAGTCCCCTTAGTCGCTACTCCAGGGACTCTGCGGCGTCTAGGGCGGAAACCAGCACTCGACCCGAAACACCATCGGGACCCGGGGCGGTATTTTTGGAGCGCAACCTTGCCACAGCGGCGCCAACTCAACTCAACTCCCCTCCCCCTCTCCTGTACAATGCTTCCTATCTCACTGTAGAATTTATGTGTCTGTCTCTTTTTACTGGACAGTTTCGTTTCATCGAATGTGACGTCACACTAGGGGAGATATCGATGGGGGAGAGGTCAAAAAGTCATGAAATTAGTGTGACGTAATTTATGGATGGCCCCTTGTTGATTAACTAAATTCATCCCCTTCCTCGTGACTACCCCCCCCCCCTCCCTCAAACAGTCAATTTAGTACTACACAAATCAAACCCTTTCATTTGATACCCCACTCGGGTATGTTCGTTGAATTCAGTAAATTCATCTCCTTCTTAACTATATGAATTACTATAACTACCCCACCCCCCTTCAAACAGCAATTTTGTAATACATAGAAATATGATGTTTCGTGGTGTTATTAAAATAAAAAATAATTAATTTATTAATTGGATCAAAATGTGGTAGTCGGCGTACAATTTGTGTAAATTTTTACGTAAAACACGCGAGCATCGCGGGAAAAAAAGTAATACGTCCTCACGCGATGATAGCCTCGGCGGTACTGGTTAAATATATTTAATGCGGTCCATAATATAGTTCAGTTTGCAACTATTATTAACAAACGAAATTATTATTTTTTCATAAAATAAAATTTTGATTCTATAAAAGGATTAACTTAAGATTAATGTGTATTTTTTAAAATGTCCTTAAAATGTTTCAAATTAATAGAAAAAAATACTTACTTCGAACGAAATTACGTTATTTCAAAAATTTTTTCTGCTATATTTGGATAGGAATTTAAAAAACTGGCTAGGCTACTTAATAATAGACAGTATATTCATGTTATTTATATTTTTTAATGTTTGGAATATTTTGTATTTTCGTTGTAAAACGAAGACAAAAATCACTTGCTCGTTACTTTTTGGAAAAGAAGGGTTTTAAGTAGTGGTGATTTGCCATTGTTATAAATAATATTTTAAATTCGTCTGCGCTATCAGCAAGAACAAGAATTAGACTCTTATAGTTGCAAAAAACAAAGCTTAATCTCTTTATCCTGTTCACACAAACAGTGATTAAAATTGACCGAAATTGTTGATATCTCGGCACGGAGCCTTATGTAGGTTGAATTTTCAGTAAGATGCTCATTAGCCTTCTGCTGGTGTATCGATGTTTTGTGCAAATAATTTTTATTTTATCATGCTTCTATACCATCTGCCCATGCAGCGCTCACCTTCATTTAGTTACACCTTTCTGTTATTTATATAAAAGGTGCCTACTATGTGGTTACACCTTAGACAGAACATTGCTTTTTTTAGTAATATGCGCATTTTAGTAGTCTGGTCGCAGGCGTTTCCAAACTGCTTTCAGATTATTATGTCGTTTTAGACCGATTGTTATGTATGTTAATATCGTTGACGATCGAAAATTACCTATATCGGAGTCCGAGATCTCAACAGAAACCCATGCAAACGTGAATATTGTAACAATAAATCGACAATGTTGACTCTTGGAGATCTATCGTCACGATTTTGTTCAGATTAATCGAAGCGACGAATTGCACCGTATATTTAGATAAGATAGCTTGAGAAATTAACACACAATGATTTAATAATAATAGAAATTAGATCCATTAATGGATTATTATGGATCCAACATGACCAAATCCAAATAGATCGTGCTTATTTGACTATGCATTTGACATTGACATTTGACACTCTTAATATGATATGACATTAGATATAACAACCGTCAATTGTCATATGCAGTCGACACCCACCATACTGTCTCAGTGTTACAATATATTATCCATATAATTAATTATTGTCGCCAAACCAAGGTGAAATTTAGAATTTGGATAGTAAGGAAAGCTTTGAAATAATATGAGCTACTTCCTACTGAATGTACACTGTCCACGCCAAGGCGCCATACATTTCTGAAACATCTCCTTTAGATTTTTATAAAAAGGAAATGTATCCATTAATGATAATGTAATTTCTGTTCTCGGTCTGGGTGTGAGTGTCCTTGTCTTGTGTGTTGTCCATGGCACCCACGACACAGGGAATCCTAGTGTGGGGCTATGAGTGTGAAACGTTATTTATTTATTTTATAATAACTTTTGCAATTTTTTACTTGCTGGTAAACGCTTCCGAAACATTTTTTTAAACATTATTCCGAACAGAATGATCTATCGTACGTATTTTTAAGAGTAGTATCTCTATTTGTCACCATTTTGAACTTATTGCTTAGACTAATAACCCATATCTTAATATTGATTCCATTCCACGATACGCAGCTAGGGCAGTATCACAGACATGTATACCTAGTATATGTCTGTGGGCAGTATGATGTTGAGGTTTGTCTGTATTGCAGGATTGTAGGTTTTATGTGTCTAAGCTTATAAATACCAAGAAATATTGTAAGTATTGTCAACTTCATTAATAATTTGTTCTTGATGGTGGATATTCAACTTGTTACAAGGTTTATTTCTAGTCATAAATTGTATGTATTTAGTTTTTTCGTATTTAATATCAAATCATTTTTATTCACTCAATAATAATGATTAATTATTTTTAATTCATTATGAATATTAAACTCGAGTTGTTTTATGTCAATTTTATTATTACATGTCAGAATAATCGAGATGTCATCTGCGAATAATATACATGGGTTAGTACATAGTAACATCAGGAAGATCGTTGATATATTGCAGAAATAATAGGGGTCCAAACATACTTCCTTGTGGTACTCCTGTTTTGACGGTATGTATTATATTTAGATGTATAATGACATGGCTCTTTTTAATTATTTGTTTTTGTGATTTGCGTGCTTTGTTGTCTATTTTTAAGGTACGTGGAAATCCAATTTAATGCTAGTTCCCTCACACCACTCTTTTTTAGCTTAGAGCAAGAGCAATATATCGTGTGAAACGAGATCAGTGGCTTTCGATATGTCAAAAATTTTGTTTGTTTGATTTTATTTTGTCTTTTTTGTGTGTGAGGTTGAGTCAGATCTTAGTAAGAACCAAGCCCTGGCCTGTCTCTACAAGCCCTATAAATTGCAAATTTTGGTCAACAAATGGCCGCTTGGCCAATTTACAAGATGGAGCTTTGTGATGTGCCATCTAGTGGGAATATTAGGCACTTCTGTAGCAGCATAATTCTCATAAGCGCTGGTTTACGTCGACACTCGACAGACAAGACGTTAGCGGAAACATGATGCATCGATTAGAAGGTAGATGGCGTAATTTTGTATTTTTATTTTATTAAGATGTATCGTATTTGAAACAGATAAAATTCAGTATCTATCTAATATTATTGAGTATGGTTATATTTTTTGCCTTTTCAAAATGCATCCGTATTGCTACAGATTTTTTCACTTTTGTCAGATTTGGGAGTGATATTTTGTTCATCCGCGACATCTCGCGGGAACTATTCGAAACAAAGCTGCGAAGAGAAAAAGAAGGGGTATAGATAGATAACTCGTAGGACGATGTCATTATACGAGTAATAATAGTGGATAATCTACGGTCATTATGACAAGCGGTCATCGCTGATCGAGGGACGTTATTGTTGGACAGTGCGACAGTGTATACCGACACCGACCGATGACAGCTGCAGCCGATAGTATAATAGTTGCCGGGCAGTGTTTATGTTCTTTGTGTGTGTGTGTATGTTGATGTCGACCAAGATGAGCGAGTCCGACGCCGGGATAACAGTGCGACCGATGCAACGCGACGACGTGCCCGTGGTCTTGCGACTAATACACGTGAGTCGTGAGTGACGGACCGGACGAGACTCCCCCCGCTTCCCCGCTAACCCCCCACCTCCCTCACTCCCTCACTCCCAACTGACCACTGATATTATTATCTCTACTACTCGACTCGCTCTTGCCTCTCCAAGAAGGGTCGCATCCGATGAAGGTTTAGAGGTCGCATGACTAAAGCCATTCCCAAGGCTGAGTTTAGTCGTTTAGAGTCCCACATAACCGCCGGCATAACATAACAGCCGGCTGTGCTGATATGCAAGACGCATTCTCAGTCCCTCCCGCGCATTCCGGAGGGTAGTCCATGTATTTCGCTGGACACAAAAAAGGCACACTCACACTTTACACTTCGATTTTGCTGACATACACTGATCTTACACACAGTGACGGATTTATATTTTTATAAGTGTAGGCCAATTTATTTCCACCGTCCCGTGTACCTTTCTAAAATAACAATTTTCTAAAATAAGAATTAGTCACTAAGAAAGTGTGTAAGAACATGAATTACAATTTTTCTTTATCATCTATAAAATCATCTTATGAAATCTGCCGCCCCTAGTCCGCGGCCTATACTGCCTATTGACAAATCCAGGACTGACATATTGCTTTTCTAGCATATTCCTACAATTTAATCAAAAATAAAGACTATGCTAATAAATGGAGACTATGCTATGGTTTGTTTTGAAATAGAAAAAAATCTCTGACAATAATTTTTCGTTTTACCAATTTAATAATTCGACCATATAAATATATCCATAGCAAATTACAAAGTACATCAATTGAATAACTAACCAGCTTTTAGCGACGGCGAACTCAATATTAATCGTTTTTATGTGCTTTAAATCGCATTTGTAATATTCACCAATGAAAATCTTATAGCTCAAAAACGTTGTTGAAATGTTCAATGCGATCTCCTTGCAATGATATTTCTTTGGCAGTTATATCAGATGATATTACTTTTATTTATACAACTTGATTTTCTTTATTTAAAAACCATTTTTGTCGTTCAGAATAATATAATAGTTTTAATTTTTGCTTCTGGTTTTTAACCAATGGGTAGCTAGGTATATTTTCATTTAAAGTCTCTAATTGAAGAAAATCATTCGGCGGAATTATATAAAAAATAATTCGGCGGAACCCATAGAATTTACATCAATCTTAACAGATGTTAAAGACTTACTAAATAATATAATAGTGTTATATAATGGTCAAATGAAGTAGTATAAGCAATAAGTTCAAAATGGTGAAAAATAGACATACTGCTCTTAAAAATACGTGCGATAGCTCATTGTGTTCGGAATGATGTCTAGAAAAATGTTTCGAAAGTGTTTACCACCACATAAAAAATTGCAAAAGTTATTAACAAAATAAAGTTGAAAAAAAAATGTATTTTGTTTTTTGGTAATTACTCCGAAACTATAAATATTTGAGAAATTTTAAAATAAGATAAAGAAGAAGAATTTTCCAAAAAATAACACAACTCTCGGAACTCTATCTCCATAATTTATAATTTTAATTGAAATGGGCATCAACGTGGCATTTTTAGGTTGCGTGCGCAACGTCAAAACCAAGTACCTACGTCACACTCAATAATTTTTTCCCGTCTCAAAGAATTTGCTCCCGTAGGTAATTTTTCATAAAGTTAATTTTTCAACAAGTTAGACGATTGTTAATTAACTAAATTTTCTCGAACTTCCATTTTCATTGTACATAAAAAAATGTTTAACTAATTGTCGTAAATTTTTTGCTTCGTGGAGCCCTTCTTATATACATACATACTTAACGAGATCACGTCATAAAAGTTTAAAAATTTTAAATATTTTTTTTAAAATAATTTTATAAGTTGAACAAAAAATGAAAAGTTCAAATAATATATATTTTTTTTTCAATTTATTATTACATAATCGTTTCTGCATCAATAAAAGATATTTATTGACTTGGAAATTTTTTTTCCTGATTTGTTTATATTTTTTTTATGAACAAATAGAAAGAAGAAAGAAGAGGAAATTACCAATAAAAAAGTTCCAACTCCCGGAAGTCTATCTTTTTTATTTATATTTTTTTTAACGCTGAAAATAGGGCTCCGCGAGGATGTTACGGCAAAAGCGCGCTGCCTAAAAAGTATATCATGTAAAATATTTTTTTATAGTATTGAATAACTATTTAAAAATTTGAATAAATTATGGTGTAATCTAGAGACTTGAACAAACAAAACCTCGGTGGCAAAAAAAATTATGTAAATTTTTCAAAAAGTTACACCATTTTTAATTAACTATTTTTTTCCAATCTCTGTTTTTATAAATTACGGCATACAAGTTTAAATATATAGGCCAAAAATTTTTCGCTTCGCTCTTCTTATTTTGGTACTTAAAAATAGTTTTGCAAAAAAAAATATGAAAGTTCATTATTTTGTTAATTATATTTTTTTTTAATTAACAAAAAATGAGATTTATAAAAAAAATTATCAATTTTTTTTTGTCACATCTTATTATTGCTGTTTTTGCATCTAATATAAGTATAAATTAACATTTGAAAAATTTGTTTACGTTATTTGTTAAGAAATAACTCGCAAATCTCGGAACTCTACCTCCATTATTTATAATTTTAAAAATAACGCTGAAAATGGGCTTCCACGCGGCATTTTTAGGTTGCACGCGCAGCGTCAAAACCGAGTACGTCACACTCAATATTTTTTTAAGGTAGTAATTATTAATTAAAAAAAAAAACAAAAAAATATGGTGTATTCAGAACACTTCAAAGAATTTGCTCCCGTAGGTAATTTTTCGTAAAGTTAATTATTAACTAAATATACTCGAACTTCGTTTTTAATTGTACATGAAAAAACTTAATTAACTAATTGTCGTATAAATTTTTCGCTTCGTGGAGCCCTTCTTATATATGTAGCAGAAGGAGGTATTCTATGATATTGGTTATGAAATGATATTCCTTTTACTTTGCACCATGATATATTTCCAGTTCTCCTAACATTCACATCCATATTCTAAAGTACTTCAACACCACGTGATCAATAATAATCTGTTCTACCTTTTTGACAATTCCCAAATCTCAATATGACATGACATTTCTTATATGCCAGCCTCTGCATCAGACAAGCGCTGTAGAATAAAGAGGTCCGTCCCTGGACCTTCACTGGAGATTCATGGCCTCACCGATATATACATATTTAACGAGATCACGTTATAAAAGTTTAAACATATTAATTGGTTTTTTTTATAATAATTTTATAAGTTAAACAAAAAATGAAAAATACTAATAATATTATTGAAATTTTTTTTTTCAATTTATTATTATATAATCATTTTTTCATCAATAAAAGACACTTATTAACTTGAAAAAATATTTTTTCTTCATTTTTTTATAATTTTTTTGTAAACAAATTGAGTATTTCAATTCTTTTAAGATTTTTTAAAATCTTACTCTTTACAAAGTATTAGGTATGTTTTTTTTTATTTTTCTCAATAATAATATTTAATTGTTTATGATCGTTTTTTTTAATATTTCTATTATTTAAATTATTAGTTAAGAAAATTTTTTTTCTTAAAAACCATAATTGACCATCCTCAAGAGAAGTGTAAAAAATTTTATTATCAACAATTTCATTGTTTTTTAACTTAACAATTTTTTATAAACAAATTCTCAACTCTTTTATTTTTTTCTGAAATTCCTAAAAATAACAAGAACAACGATGTGTAACAAAATATAGATAATTTGTTTTTTCGATTTTCAAATAATAGAGATTTCAAAAAATCTAAAAAAATTATATGCCGTAAAAATACAGGCTGTTTTTTTTTTCAAAATCAACCGGTTCGATTCCTGGCCGGGAATATTAATTTTTCAAAAATCTAATTATGCAGTTTTAGTTTTCATCAAAATCGGCCCCGACCCTTTGACCATTTTTCGCTATTCCTCATAGTATCGGATTTGACCATCTACGCACAATTGAAAAATTCCCCCTATAGAGTTAAGTCAGTGGTAAGTTAGGAATATGTATTTTTTCGTATTAGTTCCTAGATTGACACTATAAAACCATGCATTTAGTTTTTAAAACAATTAACTTGTTTTAATGTATCATAGTATCTTATAATGTCCACTGATTTTTTTTAGTAATTTCCTACTTCTTTATTTGCAACTTACGTATGCAATATTCGCGTTGCAGGAGCTGGCTGCCTACGAGGGACACCCGGACGGGCCCAAGCTCTCGGAGGAAGGTGAGGATTATGATTTGCTCACCCATCGCTCTTAATATTTACACATACTGTGCTACCTATATTAGTAAAGATGTCGAGGTAGTTAGTTATTATGAATAATATGTCGAGCCATCGGCATCCGTCTCCTTGACCAACCAACTGGAAGGTTTCCGTGTGTGCAATCTGATCGTACCGGTTGCAAATGAACCACAGATCTGGTCGAAGACGGCTTCTCGAGCTCCGTGCCGTGGTTCTTCGGTCTGGTGGCGGAGCGTGGCGGACAGGTGGTGGGGCACGCGCTGTGTAGCCGCGCCTATTCCAGCTGGACGCGCCGCGCCTACTACGTGGAGGACCTGTACGTGGTGCCGGCCGCGCGCCGCGCCGGCGTGGGGCTGGCGCTGCTGCGGGCGCTCTGCCAGGTACACACACACACACACACACACACACACACACGCGCGCGCGCAAGTATGGTGCGAGTAAATTTTTCCACCACATAATCCGTTAAACTCATGAAAACTTGTACATTTTCTCAATTTTTAGAGATATTTCGATGCTGTGAGGTAAGAAAGCTTACCACCATGCGCATTGCGCATCCTACCAGAAAAATATCCATTTTGGTGGAATAGAAACCAGCGATCCAACAGGACATACCTGGCGCCATAGTCTCGTCTATTGTATAGCAGTCAGCCTACTCGAGCTAGGCGAGCGAGCCTAGCGAGTGATAGCCTAGCGGTTAGAACTAGGGTATCGAAAACCGGTCCTGTTTTAAAGAACCGAGATTTTCGGTACTCGCGTATGCTGGAACCGGGATTCCCGGGATTTTCGGTTCTTTCGGGATTATTTTACCACGGCTTTCCCCGTGTGAAAATAGTTAGTATCGCGTTTCCTATTTTATCTTTCAGGAGCATTTAATAGGGATAAAAAATATTTTACGTGTTGGTCCATGTAAGAAACTGTTTTCTACCCAAATCCGTATAGCCGTTTTTCCGTGATTGAGTAACCACCATACTATTATACCTTAACAAGTTTCGCATTCATTGTATGAAAGCAACACAATTGTATTGCACAATTCAGCACTGCTTGGACGAGAAAGAAGAGTTAAATCATCTTCATTTATATTAGAAAAATATTGATCTGGATTGTGTAAATAATATTATGAAGTATAGCTGCTTCATGTAACCGAAGTTCTGAATATCTTCTTTTTAAAGCTGCAATCATTTTTGTTTATAGATTGTATTTACCTTTATTTTTACGTTATCTTTTGTATCACTACGCGACATATTATTATTTCCCAAAAGTCCCGAAAATCCCGGTTGGTCGTTGGTCTCCCGAACGCAGGGACCGAGTTGAAATTCTGGCACGCACCTCTAATTTTCAAATATTATATTAAGTATATGTGATGTCTACCAATCCGCACTTGGCCAGCGTGGTAGACTATGGCCTATTCGCCTCATCACACTCAGATCAATAAATGAGATAAGATCAATAATAATAAATAGTAATTTATTTATTGATCTGTGCCCTCACATTACTTTGCAGCCTACTCGATGTGATTGTATGATCTTGTATGGTTTTTCGTGATTATTATAGGGTTCCGAAGTAAAATCGGAACCTTTATATTATTATTATAGTTTCGTCATGTCCGTTTGTCCCTCCATCCGTCTGTCCAAAGCATAGCGCCGAGACCCTTAGTGCTAGAAAGCTGTTCTTTTGAATAAAATATTGAAAAACATTTTTTTTACAGTGTACTCCCCTACAGTTAACGTGAGGATGAATTTTTTATTCGTCATGTACCCTAAAGTGCGGAGCATCGTCTTTCAAAAATATTATGGGTCTATTGTGGTAGCATAAATAAATGTTATTGCCCTTTTTTATGCTACGTTCGACATGAGCAATATTTCAAGCAACCTGCATTATGTTATTACGTACAAGTCACAAATTAAATCAGTATGAAATCAAATCTCGTGCGCATTCGTGTGTTCCATTCATACTCACCAGTCCTGAACGTCGTACTATACCAGTTGCCAGGTCACATCAGAACACGCACACCCTCATATTGGTGACCTCCACAAGTTCCACATGCGGAGCTAATATCAGGGTATGATTTAGAGGTCCGTTTGGGAAATATTTGGCTTTAAAGTGCTAATTTTGGTTAGAGTCAAGTGTGGGGGACAGATATACCTGCCTGGACCTGCCAGTTAAACGGTTGGAGATGAGATGGACAAGTGAAAAAATTCTCAAAATTGATTATATTATGATGAATTTACGAGGAAAACTATCGTTAATGAGTAATAGTCGATACACTTCCTACTTCGGAACCCTACATTGCGCGTGGCCTGACACGCACATGCCCGGTTTTTCAATATTCCATACAAGTGAAGACACTCCCGCGGGTGGGGAGAGTGGAGTGGTGAGCGAGCGATGGATCGTTCCAGATGGCGGTGGGTGCGGGCGTGCACCGCATCGACTGGCACGTGCTGGCGGACAACGAGCCCGCGCTGGCGTTCTACGCGCGGCTCGGCGCGCGCGACATGCGAGCCAGCGAGGGCCGCAACGCCATGCGCCTCGACCGGCCCTACATCGAGGCTCTCGCCGCCGCGCCCGCGCCCGCGCCGTCCAGGCCGGACTTGTAGCCGACTGCTATGCTACTCGGCTAGTCGCATACGACGATACCATTCGAACGATACAGTTGTACGTGCGTGACGTGTACCGTGTCTATAAAGTGTATAATTATAATAATTATTATCATAGAGATTACGGGCCTCGTACCCCTACTCCTACTTGACCAGACATGTAATTACGCCAGTCATGTCGGTCTGTTTGTGACACCTGGAACTGCAGTTTTTGTTTTTGTTTTATGCAGAAAGCCTCGTATTTCTGGTGTTAACTTGAAAATGCCATCTGCAATTACAAATTAATAATTATATGACGCCTAAATTATTGAATGACCCTTGCAACAGGCGTTCTCCTTGGGTTTCAAACTCGTTTATTTCGCTCGTGAAAAAATGTGTTTTTCAGTTACGAGGTGTCACATTTAGACTGATGATAATAATAAATGTGAAGAGATTATTATGATATTTTTTGTATAAGAAAACAATAAGCATTGGATTTTATAACAATAAAAATAAAATAAACAGCCGTTCAGCCATTTGTAACTTTGTCAATAACAGCTACCTACTTAGTAAAAGTTATGCTGTTCATTCTACCCACTACCCACTACCCACTACCCACTACCCACTACCCACTACCCACTACCCACTACCCACTACCCACTACCCACTACCCACTACCCACTACCCACTCAACTATACAACATGCCTACTACGAGTATACAGCTAACATCAATTGTTTGGTCATAATCGACAACAACTTTGAATTGTACGTACTTGTTGGTATAAATTATACTCTCTGTTAGTTTCTACTCTACCTACAGTGTGTCCAGCGACCAATGAACTGATATACCAACAGCGACCAACTAGCGATAATTCAAAGGGCGTAAAATATACCTAATATAATCGACAAAAAATTTTAACAAAAATCCGACTTCAAATGAAGTACATCCTTTCCAATAAAAAAAGAATCATCGAATCGAATCGATTGATCATTTATTGCGCACATAATTAATGCAAATTTAAGACTTATATGGTTTTATTCCGGATGCCATTGTCAGATCTCGCTTAAATTAAAGTGAGACCACATGATAAGCACCAGTTTTTGATTAAAAAAAGATTTATCAAAATCGGTTCACCCAGTTGAAAGTTCTGAGGTAACAAACATAAAAAATACAGTCGAATTGATAACCGCCTCCTTTTTTGAAGCTGGTTAAAAAAAGCTCTTCCTTTTGGAATGGCCGCCATTTTTTTTGAAGTTATACTTCTTTAGGCGCGTTATGAAATAAATGGAAAAAAATGATGAGAGTGAAATTTTAAGATTTGTAACATGGACTGTGAGACAAAAACGACAGTGACGAAATACATTACGCGCGTTTTTAAAAACGCTCGTTTTGAAAAAAATATACTTATATAATATTGTTTTTTTAAGCCATTGCATAGCTTTTATCGCGGGCTTTGAGCGCGGCGACCGAATCAAGAAATTCCGTAACGAAAATAAAACCTAACACCCCCCACTCCGCCTACCATGTAGCTACTAGCTCGGCCGAGCGTTCGCTTAACGTGTATGTAATGATAAATGTTTTAACTGATACTGAATGATACTACCTGATACTGAATTTTAATGATAACGTGTATGAAATAAAATTCCTGAATAACCTACATGTATTGTAAGATAATAAAAATATTTTAAACGATATTAACTTCTCATATATTCAATAAAAGAAAAAAAAATGTTTTCTTATCGGTCACCACGCTCAAAAAGTGTAACCTGAATTAATATCAAAGAAAAAAAAATACTGCATAAATAAAAAATAAATAAATAATTATAATTGCATAACTTGATAAAAAATGCTATGCAATAGCTTTACCGCGGCAGTCCAGGAGTGCCACTTGTTTTTTTTTTATATTGTTAGAATATTGTTTTTGATGATTGTTTTTTGAATATTGTTTTTTTTTAATTGTAACAGACGTGATGTAAGCCCATGCTACGCCAGCCACAATACCACTGCAAACCGTCAATGTGCAGCCGCCTACATCTTGATGCCAAAGCCACAGCGACAGCCACAGCCAAAGTCAAAGCCAAAGCCAAAGCCAAAGCCATAGCCAAATCCAAAGCCATTGCGAAAGCCATAGCCATAGCCAAAGCCAAAGCCAAGCCCGTTATATTGACGATTTCCTTTAGCCACAGCCAGATGGTTAAGGGAATACATCAATATAATTATGTAATAGCCGTAGTGTAGCCTTTGCTATGCAATACTTTTTGGATAGAAGTAAAGAGTAAATTATGTGAGAGTGACGGTCGGGCTGTCATTGTTTTTTTATTATTCATGAATGTCAGTGGCTAAAAGTAAAAGCTGAAACCAGAAATTGTTGAATTCATTTCATTAATAATTGTACACTTAGAAGTGGGATTAATGGTAAAAAAAATATGTAACTTGAAAATACTTTAAAAACCAGGCCACAAACACAACCATCTATGACTACAAACATCTATGTCTGAGGATGTTGAGAAGGCAGATGCCCGAACATTTCAGCGTCACACGCCAGACGAACTATTTTCTGGCAGACTAACCACGAGCAAGATGAATGAAGCAGATCTGCTTATTGAATAGCCGGTCATTAATAGTAAAGGCATGCCTTTACCAGTGAGTAAGAGCGTTGTTAATTTTGGATATGTACCTGATCGTACATGCAAAACTGGTACGATTAAGGAACTTGATCGGTTTAAAGTGGTGAAAACAACTTCCACCTGAAACCAGCAACATTGTATCCGTGTGGTGGGCAACAGAGGGGAAAATAACGTTGCGACTTCTCCGCAATATTAAGATCTACACGGCGTGACCCATTCGCTGTCGACAACTATTTCACGGAAAGAACAGCTATGTCAAGGCTGTTAATATCAGCTTTGAAACGATCTTGTGTCCGCCAAGGAAAAGATTGACGAGAGTGGAAAACTTAGCTATTTAGTCAGGTATATAGTCTTCTTATTAGCAACTAATTCGCCTTCGTTTTAATGCCACCTGAATATTATAAAGAAAGCGTCAAATAATGAACAACAATTATTTTTACTTGTCCCACTGATTTATACATCATTACCTAATTTTCTAACTCAGCATGGCTGAGTTAGATAATTTACAACTAACGAATTTTACAACTAACCAACATTTTACGTTTTACAGCTAGAACATGTGTTCCTCAAAAAAGATAGTTCAAGCTTTAACTAAAAAACATCATATTTTATAATTTAGCATGTGAAATAATACATCGTATTCTTTTATCATGAAAATAGGGACTGCATAAAACATCATATCTTATAATTTAGCATGTGAAATAATACATCGTATTCTTTTATCATGAAAATAGAGACTATATGATCTGTTTGACGGCAGTCATCTATGGCGAAGCCCTTGCCATGTAAAAACAACTGATTTCAAATCAAAAGAAGGATAGGTTAGGTTATGGTTGTCTGATTTTATTCACTTGAAAAATAGGAACCTCGCATAGCGGGGTTCCGTCGACATCTGTGACGTAGTGTTATTATGGCGTTACTAGAGTAGATTAAGTCACATATTTGACCGATAAAATAGTTTAATGTACCTTTTTGTCATTTCTGGCGTTTCATTTCGAATATTTTGGTACCGAGGTTATAAAAGTTATTTTCCATTTTCTCGGAAATGGTGCGTCGCTGAGAGTTGCGAGTGGTATCGTTGTAATCAGGAGCAAATATTTTATAAATTTATGAATAACAAACAATGAAATAGCTTGATAAATTTACTTGATATTTTTATTTCAATTTTTTTTCTCGAAAACTAAGTTTCCGTAGATTGCGGTATTCAAAAACGTGCTATATACCCCTCCCTCCCCCCTTGAAAAAATTTCATCGAATTCAGAGTAATTCTCTGTTCTAAAGTGCTTTTAAAAGAGCATTAGGTTACTCGTACTATAAAAATTATACGAAGTAATCATGAAATTAGGTTATTTGTTTTTATAGCATACTAGGAGATCGCCCTCGCTTCGCTTCCGGAAAAATAGAAAAAATAATAATATAGACTATGTCACCCGGGGATAATGTAGCTTCCCAACAGTAAAAGAATTTTTCAAATCGGTTCGGTAGTTTTGTAGCCTATTCAATGCAAACAATCAAATCTTTCCTCATTAAAATATTAGTATAGATGAAAATTATATCATGTGAACGTCATTTCAAGTCATATTATACTATGTGTTATTATACTATCCCACCAAAAACATAAATGTAAAAAAGGAGAGCCAAGTTCAATACAAAAATTATGCTTGGCTGTGGGAAAGAATAGAGATCTAAATGAGTGCCAAGTTCTATGCAATATCTAAATATGTATTTATAGGAACGAAATAACATTATGAACAAGTATTAAACTCTATTTCTTTGCTGTATTGGATATCTATAACAATTGCTGTTATTTAAAAAAGTGAGATCTTAAAGTAAGTTAGATTTGACTTAGCCAGTTTTAACTACATCAGTCATTTTATAAAGTTATTCAACATTTTAATTCTGATAAAAATTGGCCAAGTCAAATCTAACCTACTTTAAGATCTCACTTTTTTAAATAACAGCAATTGTTATAGGTATCTAGACACGCGGCAGCGTGTCAAGCCAAGTTCAAGCAAAGGAACTGGCTAGCCAGCGCCGAGTGTAATATTACAGGAACCACTTGGTGCTACTTTTGACCCTTTTATAACTCAAAACCTCTTTAACGTAAACACATAAAACTACGTGTGTTTAATTATATCCATAAGGACATGTAGAATACCAAATTTCATGAAGCTAGCTCAAACGGTTATAAAGATATGAAGGTTAAAAATTCATAAATTTTAGCATTGACTGACTGACTGACATATAGTACCTAAATCTAACCTACTTCCAGATAACCTAGAAGGATGAAATTTGAAACCCAGCTTGGTAATTGTGTGTAAGCGTAGGAAAAAATCAAAAAATTAAAAAAAGTCGAAAAATAAGTGGTGTCCCCATACAAAATTTGTATGGGACCGAAGCAGAGCCATCTAGCGGCAGTGAAAAAAACAGCTTCGGTCCCATACAAATCTTAGCCAACTCGCATTTACATTTTGAGCCCATTATGTCACGTAAAACTCGCACTAAGGCCTCTGCACGCGGGGCTCAATATGGCATACTTCAGCGCATGGAGTATTGAGGTAGAACGAGGGCCATCTCATATGAAGGGAAAGTTGAAAAAGTTTCCAGCTGTTTACAAAAAATAGAGGTTCCAATAATGGCCATTTCTAAATGGCGCTAGTGTGTGACAAATAGATATATGAACATGGCTGTTGTAAACAGAGTGAAGTTTGCTGAGTTATGCCACCCTACTCAATGGCGCTAGTGTCCGCCAAATAGATATTCGAACAAAGCTGTTGTAGACCGCACCGCAGCCCCACCCGTAATTTTACGCGTTTTACGGACACTTTTCCCTTTGCTGTCCCTCGCGGAAAGTTGTTGTAATGTACAACACATTCAACGCAACAAACCAAAACTAAATATTACTAAATATCTAGGTAAATATGACAAACAGGCGATTCTCACACTGCTCCACGCCCCGCCACACAGCGTATATCTGCCTCACCGCGCATTGTTTTAATGGTGTACCAAAGTATATCAGCTTCTATGGAAAACACGCATGGTTTATTGCGTTGAATGTGTTGTACATTACAACGAATTTCCGCGAGGGACAGCAAAGGGAAAAGTGTCCGTAAAACGCGTAAAATTACGGGTAGATCTGCGGTGCGGTCTACAACAGCTATTTTCGAATATCTATTTGGCGGACACTAGCGCCATTGATTAGGGTGGCATAACTCTGCAAACTTCACTCCGTTTACAACAGCCATGTTCATATATCTATTTGTCACACACTAGCGCCATTTAGAAATGGCCATTATTGGACCCTCTATTTTTTGTAAACAGCTGGAAACTTTTTCAACTTTCCCTTCATATGAGATGATTTGTATGGGACCGAAGCTTTTCTTTTCACTGCCGCTAGATGGCTCTCCTTCGGTCCCATACAAATTTTGTATGGGGACACCACTTATTTTTCGACTTTTTTTAACTTTTTGATTTTTTCCTACGCTTACACACAATTACCGAGCTGGATTCCAAATTTCATCCTTCTAGGTTATCTGGAAGTGGGTTAGATTTAGGTACTATATGTCAGTCAGTCAGTCAGTACTAAAATTTACGACTTTTTGACCTTCATATCTTTATAACCATTTGAGCTAGCTTCATGAAATTTGGTATTCTACATGTCCTTATGGATATAATTAAACACACTTAGTTTTATGTGTTTACGTTAAAGAGGTTTTGAGTTATAAAAGGGTCAAAAGTGGCACCAAGTGGTTCGTGTAATATTACACTCGGCGCTGGCTAGCCAGTTCCTTTGCTTGAACTTGGCTTGACACGCTGCCGCGTGTCTAGAACTAACTATTACACACCTTAATTTTAGATATTTTGATGACAATTCAATATATTTGATGATGATTTTAGGTATTTTGATGACCAAAAATATAGGACGAGTTATAAATTATTAATTTGCATTTGCATTTGCAATTGCATTTTAAAGGTCTTTATTAATTTTTTGGAAAACTTGCCAGAATTTGATCCTTGAGCAACACTATCGAATGGTGTAATAATACAGGCTGTGTTTTTTTTCAAAATCACCGGGTTCGATTCCTGGCTAGAAATATTAATTTTTCAAAAATGTATTGATGCAGTTTTAGTTTTTATTAAAATTGGCCCCAAAATCTTTTGAGCACTTTTCACTATTCCTCGTAGTTTCGGATTTGGCCCTCCTCGCACATTTGAAAAATAATTTCACCCTGTATATAGTGTTATTTACCTTTGATGAACTTGATTACAATTAACGCTATTATTATTTCCATAAAATGGTTTTTGAAATATAAAAGACACTTATTTTAATGCTAGCACATTTGAAAAATACAACTGCAGATTTAGTTGAAATGCAATAAAATTTATTTTCATATATAGCTGTCATAGCACAAAAATAAAGAAACCAGTACTTTTGACCTATACATTCTTAAGTAATAAAACATGCCAGATTTCTACCTTTTTTGGTTCATCCAGTTCAGTCGACCAATATGACAAACAGAAATTCGTCATAAATGTTAGTAGTATTCTTCTTAATTTCACAATAACATCTTTTTATAACATACTTCAGTTTGCACATAAATCACCTTTTTTAGTACATGCATTGATTAACAATTATATTGTCAATGGATATTATGTACAAAACGACATCGAAATCATTGCTTTAAGTTGCAACATTGGTGACTTATTACTGTTTGAATATGAGCTTTATGCGAGTTTCCATACTTCTTGCGTCCAGCTACGTGCTACATTGAAAAAAAAAGTTGGCTAAAACCCCACCTGTGGGTGTTTTTGTCGATAAAATTAGGTATATTTCATGCCCTTGAATTATCGCTAGTTGGTCGCTGGACACACTGTATAATATGTACTAGCAAACTTATCGTACAGTTAAGGGAACATACCAAAACCACGTAACCCATTTTTTCCAACTTTTTACCCCCCTTCCCCCCCCTTCGTGACCATCCGTAGTATATGAGAAGACCCCCCCCCTCCCCCCTAGTTTTCACGTGGTAATTGATAAATACGGTTTTCAATACTTTTTTGCAAAAACAGAGTTAAAAATAATAATTTTGCTTATATTTGACGACTTTGTGGCGCAATGGTTGCTAAAATATTGACTACGTGACAAAAACCTAAACCCCCCCCCCACCTCTCTGTGACCAATCGTGGTGTTTTGAAGACCCCCCTCCCCCCCCTAAATGAGGCACGTGGTTTTGGTATGTTCCCTAATTGCTTAACCATTCGGCGCCATCGCTCAAGCGGCCGGGCGCGGCGGCCCTTCGAGCAGCTAATGTTATTGTGAACTCGAGCGGCGACATGTTTTCGTTTGAGTGCATTCTCTCAAGTCGCTCCTACCGCGTCCCCGCCCGCCGCGCCGCCGCCGCCGCGGTCCGCAGCGCGTCACCGAGCATCGCCGGTCTCTCTGCCGGCTTCCCCCGGGCTCGGCTCCAGGAGGGACGTCGAGACGACCGAGCTACGCGTTTAAGTGTAATAAGGTGAATTTGGTAGGTCACGCAGTAGGTCGGTGAAGTTCAAGGCGTCGAGCGGGACCGGGCGCGTAGAGCGGGCGCATGCGCGGCGCGCCCGGGCGCCCCGGGGCCGCTCAGTCCGCCCGGCGGACGCCCGCCGTTCGCCCGCTGGTTGTCCGCTGGTCGCTGGCTGGCGCCCGGTGATGTGTTCGCGAGTGTCCCGGCCCGAGCGCTGCTCGCGCGCCCCCTGACGCCGGCTCCACGAGGTGGCTGGTGGTGTTGGCGGTGTTGGCGGTGCTGGCGGTGCGGCGCGCGCTCGCGGTTCGACCTTTATTTACAACGTGTTGCGCGACCCACTTTCCTCGCCGCGGCGCCGGGGAACTGTTTGCGTCCCGAGTCGACCCCTCGCAGCTTCTGCTCTAATACGCAGATCGTCCCGTTCCAGATTGTTCCCGCATATTATATTTTGTACTATATTGGCTACATTGAGTACAATAAATCACATAATAATCTCTAACGCAGTTCGGTCCACTACAACTTGTAAGGAGCTTAAAAAAGAAATAAAAATAAATTGAAAACAAGAAACACTTACTATCTAGGTGGTGATCAGTGGCCACCTGTACCCATGGAAAGACCCACCCAGACCCACCCAGACCCACGACTGATCGTGCGCGTTTGTTACTACATATGATAAGTTGGTTGACCAATGATCAATTTGATTGTAAAACAATATTTTTGGAGTTTAACTCCTTATCTATTGATTTTCATATTTAAGCCCGCGGTATGAAATTTTATGGGGAGTAAAATCAAACTTTCTCCGTTACGTTATGCGTTATGTTTGTAATTCGTAACACAGAATCTGAATGGCATTGGATGGCTGATCAGTAACAACGCCATCTAATAATCTTAGTACATCCAATTCTGATGATGTGAAATATCATCATCATCATCATCCGTTGTCATTAATTTGACGGCTGCAAACTATTTAGATGGCGTTATATGTTTCTGACACACACAATTTTTTTTCATCCATGAGTGTTTTTTAATGTCTCGATAATTAATAGCACAATTTGAAATGTTTCCAAATTGTAAATGTTTATGAGCCGTCGCGGCGTCAGCAGCTGCTGTGGTCTGTTGGTAAATATTGCCTACCTAAGCCTGCTGTATCGAACTGAATCGTAGAAGTTTCGTTTTTGTCACGGAAATAGAAGTAAATAGACATAGCCGACAAACGAGCTGACTATCCTGTCTGTTGGAAATTGTTGGTAAGTGGTTATAGCACCAACAACAAAGACATCACTTATGCGTTGCCGGCCAAGAAAGAGAGGGTAAAGAAAGAAAGAACTGGCTGTGAAGCTTGAATTCCTGAAGAATGATTAAATAATAATGATGTTGGTATTATTATCCTTAGGTGACGCCTTATTACCGAGCGGCCCTCACTTATTTTAGACCCATATCTGTGTTAATACGAGCTCGCAGTAAAATTTCCTAAAAAATGTCTACAAACTACAACCAGCTACTTAAAATATCACATTTTTTTATAAACAAATTGTTCGATGTTAATCACGTCAGTTTCTAGAAAATACCTGTTGCAGGCACTTCTCAAACATATTTCTAAATTCTAATGCTTAGGAGTATAAGCAGGATGGTATTCTTATGTAGGTATATTCTTGACCCCTCAAAGGCGTTCGATTGCACTGATCATAATTCATAATATATTAACAATCAAACTTAGGCATAGTATCTCAACAATCGGTTGGAAATATACAATTTTATTTATGTATCTGAACGGATTTAAAAAGTAGTTAACTACTAATAAGGAATCCTACGGAGAGCACACGATCATGGGTGCGTCACAAGGATCAGTATTAGGACCATCCTTATTAGGATCGTCCTTATTGGACCAAAGACATCACAGACATAGATAGTAAAAAAGACATATTGTATTTAAGTGCTGAGTGAAATTCAGAGATGCAATCAAACGCAAACACGCCATGTCACGCAAACTAAAGATATATCGGATGCAATTGTATAGTAGGTGCTAATGATGGGTAAAACGAGAGCTTTAACTAACATCTATTTGGTACTAACTCGTCTCAGGAATATCGGGAAAAATCGGTCGAGGTCGAGCGGGGCGGCATAGGCGTGCGGCGAGCGGCGAGCGGCAGCGCGCGTGCAACATGGCGCCCGCCTAACGACCATGCACGCTCGCTCCTTGCTCGTGTTGCTCGCCGCGGCCGCCTGCGCGCCCCCCCCAGCCCCCACGCGCACCCCGGCGCCCCCCACACCCCCGGCGGCGCCCGCTCCTGCGCTCCTCGTGCTCCGCTCGGCGTGTCCGCTGCGTGACCGCGACGTGTTCTCGCAACGAAGACTCCTCTCGTTCGCCAGGGACGCCGGCCACTCTACCGCGCTGTCCCGGCCGTTGCTCCTGCTCAGCTACGAAGGTCGGATTTAATTATCTTTTAGGATGACGATATCTTAAGTGACGACTGTAGTCTGTGTTTCGGTTTAGGCTCAAAAGGTCCCATTCGTTCTGTGGACTTAATGACACGTTTTATTGTAGAGACGTGCGGAGAACACTGGCCAACGACGATTACACGAAAAGCACTGGAAACGTTGGCAGCGGGCGGGAGCGTCTGGTGGTCGGGGCGCGACGGCGGCGGCGCTTGCGAGGCACTGGCGGGGGCGGCGCGCGCGCTGCGCCGGCCGCAGCCCGCCGCGTGTGCTGCGCCGACCGCGCACGCCGCCGCCGTCGCGCAGCTAGCGGTGCGGCTGCGCTGGCGCCGCGTGCTGCTGCCGCCGCGAGCCGCGCTGTCCGCCGCGTGCGCGCGCTCGCTGCGTAGCGTCGAGAGCGCGCTCGCTGCCTTCGGACTCACCGTTCGTCGTGCGGACGATTCGCGTGAACTCTCTTCTCACCCGCACGGTATCGACCTGCTTAGATATACTCGTTATGATATAGTCAACGTAAGGCAATATTAAGGCATTTAGAGCCAAATCAACACTCGATCATTGACCGTTATAATGTGCTGCTCTATAAGCAAATTGGTGTAACACAGGGCCCAGCGTAGGGTCCCATCATCTTTATGATTTTTATAAACACCTTCTCTTGTCACATTGTTTTATTTTAAACTTAAAAGGTATATCGTGATAGCAGGTGGGTTATTAATTTTTAAATTTATACTAGTTGTTTGTTTTCAGCTTCACTCGTCTGCGTTTCTGGTCTTGCTATCCCTGCGAAGGAGTTTTCAGACTTTGGAGTTCTTCTTATTTTACATGTTGATGAAATGGAGGTAGTTGAAACGCGGTTATTAACGAATGATGAAATTATTGACGATATTCCCTTAAGAAGCTTGCTTAACCAAGGTAATGGATTCACTCCCACGGAACCGGTACCCCCTGCCACGACGATTGTTAATTCATCATCTGATTATTCCAAGTCGAAGGAAACGTGGATCGAAAAGTTTTCAATGCAACCCCAGCAACAAGTAACAAGTGAACTGCCCAACGCGTTTCTTCTGAATTTGAATTCGCGGACAACATTAAAGTCTCAAAATTTTGATCGAAAACGTCGAAAAGCAATGAACCGGATAAAGCGAAACTTTGACAGCTTGCTTTCGCTGTTGACGAAACTCGACAGTTCCGTTCGAGGTCGTTCAATACTTCTAACTAGTGAAATTCAGGAAACTTCCTCTGATCAGCTCGACGTCAGCGACGTGTATCGTGACGCACTCGAGACAGTGCAAAGATATACTTACGCCGAACGGACCGGAATCGAGACCGTCCGGAAGGCGTTTTTTCTGTACGAAAGCTCGAACTCCCGCGAAGCGCCGTCATGGCTTCGAGTAGCTACGTTCTCGACGGTTTCAACGAGAAATATCAAGGAAGCTGGCGAATGGGTGACGGTAGTCGATATGGTGAATACCACAGGGGGATTTTCACGCTGGAGGAGGGGAGGCGGCGAGGAGGGAGATGGGAGTGCAGGTGCAGTGGTCGGCGTGGCGACCGCCTTGGCTGCGGCCACCACGCTGGCGCTGGCGGCGGGCGGCGCGGCGGGGTGGCGCGCGGCGCGGCGGCGGCGGGCGCTGCGCAGACCGCGCGCTGCGGTGCTGCTCGCGCCGGCCGACTTCACGTTCCCGGCGGACGAGGGCCGGCGGGTGGGCGAGGGCATGGAGACCATGCTGTCGTGGCTGCAGCAGCTGCACGAGTTCGCCGGCCCCGAGCCCGACCTGCTCCCGCCGCGCGCGCCCTCCGCCCCCTCCTCCACCTGTAGCGTCACTCGTCTCGCCCTAGACACGCGCGTTCGTTACAAGGTATCACATTTTTCTATTGGTACGTTTTTTCCGAATAATGTATTTTGTATGGGTTGCTAATTCTGTCCTAGCTCTAGATACAGGACACTTCAGTCTCTTGGATACATCCCGGTTTCTTTTCGCACTTTAAAATTGTATAATAGTTATAATAACAGGGGCGATGTCCACAATTTCAGTACAGACGTCCATAAGTTCCATGCCTTTGAAGACGCAGGTCGCATATTGGAGACACTGACGCGATGTTGATGATGCGAGTAACGGTTATTATTATGTATATTCGCCAATAGTATTGACGAGACGAGGTCCAGTGATACGTGTGTGAACGACCCGGTGGTGGCAGGGCGAGCCGGTGCTGGTGCGCTACCTGCCGGCGGCCGCGCTGGAGCCGCGCCGCAAGGCGACCGACGTGCTGCTCGTGATGCAGAGCCTGCGCCACGAGAACCTCAACCCCTTCATCGGCTGCCTGCCGGAGGTGCGTCCGGCGCTGGTGTGGGAGGTGTGCGGGCGCGGCTCGCTGGAGGACGTGCTGGTGGCGGACGACATCCGGCTGGACTGGACGTTCCGGCTGTCGCTGCTGACGGACCTGGTGCGCGGCATGCGCTACCTGCACGCGTCGCCGCTGCGCGCGCACGGCCGCCTCTCCTCGCGCGCCTGCCTCGTGGACTCGCGCTGGGTGCTGCGCCTCGCCGACTACGGCGCGCCGGCCTTCGCGCGCGCGCAGGGCTTGCCGCAGCCGCCGCGGGACGCTCGCGGTTAGTCCACCTCCACTCCTCTCCCACTCAACGAGGACCGTGCTACCTATGCTTTTGAGGTGTAAGGGGCTTTATCTAAGCTACACTAGGTAGTAAAATCCTGACAGTATGGGTGAATGGATGGGCGTTTGCACGGTGAAAAAAACATAATGAGCTGTCCAGTGATGATATGGCCGTTGCATTAATTTTCTTAACTTCATTTTAATTTTCTTAACTCCTCTTATGGTGTACTATCGTAAACTTATTAATTATTATCACCGTTCATCGTAGATTTACTATGGACTGCCCCGGAACTGCTGCGCGAGCTGCGTCTGGGCGGCGGGGGTGGCGGGGGTGGCGGGGGCGGCGGGGGCGGCGGGGCGCTGGGCACGCAGCCCGGCGATGTGTTCTCGTTCGCCATCGTGATGCAGGAGGTGATCGTGCGCGGCGAGCCGTACTGCATGCTGCCCTACACGCCGGAAGGTAAGCCGCGTCACCGGTCGAGATACGCTTAGCGAGTACCTAACAGTAGCAAGGTAATACAAGCAATGAAGTGTTCGGACGCGCGGCAGAGATCGTGGAGAAGCTGTGCCGGCCGCCGCCGCTGATCCGGCCGTCGGTGTCGATGGGCGCCGCGCCCCCCGACGCCGTGAGCGTGATGCGCCAGTGCTGGAGCGAGGCGCCCGACCTGCGCCCCGACTTCAACCGCCTGCACGACATCTTCCGCCACATGCACCGCGGCCGGTACGTGTTGCCCATCGCCCCATCGCCCCATCGCCCCATCACCCCATCACCCCATCACCCCATCGCCCCTTCGCCCCTTCGCCCCTTCGCACACCAATTATAGGGAATCTATAACCAAACAAAAAGGTGTGTGTACGATTCACACACGATAGAAGTGAAACTAAACAAGATATAAAAATACAAACACACAGTTAAATAATAACACACCACGCTGACATCTTACTAAAAAGCTGTAATACGCAGCCGCATACAGTGTACAGTAGCTCACGTAGTTTTCACATACACTAACACACGTTAAATGCTCAAATACAAGCACGTATTAAGGCGCGTCCCCGAGCCAAGGACCTTGAGCGTTAGTTCCCTCTTTGCCGCGCAAACCCCTCGACAACAACACGTAAATTATTAAGTGCCATCTAGCAGCCGTCTTACACAAAATTACTGTAGTGCGCCATCTAGCGACTAACTAAGAAACAACAATCGGTCGGTCGATCGACAGATATTAAAAAATTCTTATTTTTTGTTCATAAATTCTTTGAAAATATTTAAAAGAGCATTTGAAAGTATTTAAAAACAGTATAAAAAAATAAAACTAAAAAAAAGAAATACTGAGAGACGCGAACCTGCGCATCAGGTATTGTGTATCTACGTCCTGGCCATTGAGCTACGGAGAAGTTAGATTCAACGACGAAATTAGCAGTTATATTACGAGTATATGCATGCTTATAGTATGTATATTTCTGTCTCATTCTTTCCTGGCTTCATCCTACACATTTTTGTATTTGTGTCTCTTACCTGTCGTTTTTTCCGTTGCATCCGGTTTGAAATCACAACGATCCTAAAGAAGTTTCACTTCAAAAACAATTCTTAATACACGCGACACGCTTAGGTTAATTATTGTTATGATAATTTCTTGTTTTCTTCCCATCCGCGACTCATTACAAAGTTATTCCTAGTATTTCATTTAAGTACTAGTCATCTCGACAGACTACTCGATCGAATGTATATCGTTGCAGGAGTTACTTCTTTGAAGTGATCGATTAAAATAATGTTATTGTATTTTTACAGAAAAGTCAACATTGTCGATTCTATGTTCGAAATGTTGGAGAAATACAGCAATAATTTAGAAGAATTAATTAAGGAACGAACCGAGCAGTTGGATATGGAAAAAAAGAAAACGGAGCAATTACTTAACAGAATGTTGCCTCGGTGAGTGGAAATTTATTTCAAGTGCGACACAGCGTGAATTGTTCAAGTGGGCGTAGATGGCCAAATCCGAAAGTAATAATAATAATAATAAACGTTTATTCTGCATAAAATTGTACAACACTCTTCACTTACATAGGTAGGTACTTATAAAAAACAATGGAACTTATACAGTCATAGAGGAGTTTTGTTGAACTCTGATACCCATGATAAGATTCAACTTGTGTTATGGGTATCAGTGCTCTCACAAGGAGATTTTGCTTCTAAGACACATTGTATCAAGACGGTCAGGGGTTCCGGTTTGAGGTAAGTAGGTACATTTAATTAATGTAATGTGTCGTTTTTCATATTTTTAATCTTTTTAGTGCTTAAGTGTGTGTGTGTGTGTGTGTGTGCATGGGTGTGTGTGTGTCTGTGATTGCGCGACTTAGTATTTACACTGAAAAGTTCAATAGCTGTTCTGTCTCATTGTAATTTTTTATTTGTATCCATTTACTAACTACTTTTTTGCATTTATTTCTACACAGGGCGTATATATTGCAGTTTTTATTTATGGTATTATAGAGATAGTTACCTAGGATATTAAAATGTTTCTTAGCCAAGGAGGTTCTGAATTTTGGTGTTTGGCATACTTTAAGATAGCGACGTCTTTTCTTTAGACTGACATCGAAACTGAGGCACGAATGTTTTCGAAGAACTGTTTGAAGAATAAAAAGTTGTCGTACTGTGAGCACTTGACAATCTTTGTACAGGTTCATAGTGGGGTACCGAAATGGTCTAAAAGTTATAACTTTCAGGACTGCCCTTTGAGCTCTCTCTAGTTTTAATTGCGTCTTGGATGCTCCACCCCAGGCTGTGATGCAATAAGTAATTATTGATTGGCATAAGGCGTAGTAAACTATTTTTAAGGTGCTGTAATCAGTGGAACATCTTAACTGTTTAAAGATAGGAATAAGTTTCCGTACTCTTGAGGTGAGACTTTCAAGATGGGATTTAAAATTTAATAAGCTGTCAATTTGGACTCCAAGATATTTGGTGGTAGTTGAGTATTTTAGTAAAGGACATTGTTGAGTAGTCCCGTTTATATGTGGATATATATATTTATATATAGTGTTCAGGTATAGGCCACTGATTGAAAGTCAATATAAAATAAACTGATATATATTTCGGATTAGGTATTACACGGGTCGCGCGACCGTACACTGCGGGGTAACGGGACTACTGAATGACGTCGCTTGCACATAGCTGACGCATCAGTAGTCTATATGTACTCGTTACATCATCCCCCTTCTTTAAAAAAAAAATACAAACATTCTTACTTACTAAAGAAACAGAATTACTTTGCATTAACAAAAATGAAATGGTTATTTTAATTTTTTAAAACAAGTATTAATAAATTTTTTTAAATACATTATTTGTTGTTTCATTTTTCTATACATCAAGATGTGAACATACTATGAATTTAAGATTACACAATATAAGCATACAAGGCAATGATATTAAATTATTGATACAAGGACACAATAATATTGAAATACAATAATATTTTAATACTCATTACTAGAATATAAAAATTTTGGAATTTAAAATATTAGAATACAATATTTTTGGAATACAACCTTTTTAGAATACGTACAACAATATTAAAATACAACATTTTTGGAATAAATACAACTATATTAGAATACAACAATTTTGGAATACACTGGTTGCTTTTAGATTAATGTTAATAATATAACCGAGAAATTAAAAAAAATAAAAACAAGTCTGAAAGGAGAAAAAATTACACAAAATCGTTCACTGGTTGCTGTTGCACTGTATTTACCTTGGGTGCTGCTGGAGGATTCATCTTTATGATTTGCCTTGTTAACCATGAGTTTATTTTATTTCGGCAATGTGCTCTTACGCCATAAAGGATAATCAAAAGTAGTAAGGCTGCGATGACCATTAGTATTATGCCAACAATATTAATTTTGTCTTCCATTTGTGCATGGCTCATCGCTTGATTTTGGACTACAGCAAGATTATTTTCCTTTGTCTGATAGTTTCCCATTTTAATTAAATAGCACTGTATATCGTTAACAGATGTAATTAAAAGAGAGGTAAGTAAATGAATGATTGATGTAAAGTGCATCGTTCTAGTTATTGGCAAAAATAATTTTCGCAATACTTATTAAAATGCTTCAGTAGCGTGATGACTTACCTGTTTTCGTGGACTTTGGTCATGCTACAATAATGCATTTTGCCTTAGGCTTTATGACTACTACAAACTATAAGCGATAAAATATAAGCGATGTAAAAAGATGTAAAAAGTGTAAAGAGTGTAAAAGTATGTTTAAAATAATCGTGTATAGCTTTAAAAGTATGTTATAATAATATTTAATAAAATAAAATATATATTTTTATTATTATATATTTAATGTTATTGAAAACGTACGGGTTGTTTAATTGTGCGACCGCATCTGGTATGCAGTTTTTTACTAGCGACTGGCTGAGTTTTAACAATAGTATTTTCAGAGTCCTTTATACTGTCTGTTATTATCTCAGTGTCATTTAATATATATGCGGGTTTTATACGATCGATTGATACATTAACTTGTTTATCATTAATTTGAATGCGGTAAACCTTTGAGCTCCTTTCGATAACTCGATAGGGTCCTTCGTAGGGTGGCTGCAAAGGTTTCCGGACACTATCATTACGTAAAAATATAAAATTACAGGTTTCTAATTCAGGATGTACAAAAAAAGTTTTCGATGTTGCCTTATTACTCGAAATAGGTTTAAAACTAGAAATAATTTTGCGTAAATTATTAACATAAGTATCATCATCCATCGACTTGTCACTAACTGGATTGTAAAAATCACCAGGTAATCGTATCGCTTGTCCATAGGTCAACTGTGCTGGACTGATACCATTATCATTTCTCATCACCGCGCGCAAACCTAACATTACGGTTGGCAGTTGTAAAGTCCAAGATGTATGAGAAATTAAGCGAGCGGTTAGCGCGGCTTTTAATGAGCGATGCCACCGCTCAACAAGACCGTTACTTTGTGGATGATACGCTGTTGTTCTAATTTTATTAATGCCCATAATTTTCATTAATGCTGCGAATAAGTTACTCTCAAACTGGCGACCTTGGTCGCTCGTGAGTTTTGATGGACATCCAAACCTACTTATCCAGCCTTCATAAATGACCTTTGCTACAGTTGTGGCTGTTATGTCTTGTACCGGGTAGGCCTCAGGCCACCGCGTACGTCTGTCGATTAAAGTTACGCAATATCGATAACCGTCAGAAGTTGTAGGGAGGGGTCCGACAATGTCAACATGGACATGCTCGAATCGCTCACAATCAGGAAAACGTTGTAACTCTGAGACGGTATGCCTATTTACTTTACTGCGCTGACATGGAATACAAGTTCTACACCACATATTAATATCTTTGTTCATATTTGGCCAAAAATATTTTTCTGTTATCATCTTTCGCGTTACTCTGACGCTAGGATGACTTAGATTATGTGTGGTATCGAACGCTATTCTACGAAATGACATCGGCAGGTAAGGTCTGATATACTTAGTAGAAACTTCACAATACAAAGTAACATCAATCGAAGGCACTAGCATTTTTTTAATGATTGCACTATCCTGTCTATCCGATTGTAAATATGTATCTTTACTTTGCTCTTGAAATAACTGTTGATAGTCAATAACTGAAGGAAATTTAATGTCGTAAATACGAGATAATGAGTCTGCTACTATATTATCGCTACCTGTAACATATCTAATATCCGTACAAAATTCACTTATGAAAGTAAGATGCCTAGTCCGCCTAGGAGAATCTTTTTCTGGATTTACGTTTTGAAAAGCATAAGTGAGGGCCTTGTGATCAGTATAAATGATCAAAGGTCTGCCTTCTATCATGTTGCGAAAGTGTTTTATTGCTAAATATATAGCTAATAATTCACGATCATAAGTCGAATAGTTTTGCTGGGAGTCCGTCAGTTTTTTAGAAAAATAACCTAGAGGCTTCCAGGTATTATTTTGTTTTTGCTGCAAGACGGCGCCCACACAGTTATTTGACGCGTCGGTCATAAGTGCATACGAAGTATTGTCACACGGATAAGCTAATGTTACTGCCTGCTGTAGATCGTGTTTACATTGTAAGAATGCTTCGTTAGAGTCGTCGTTCCACTGTATGACAGTTTTATCCTTCCGTTTACTATTATGTAAATATTCATTTAAGATTGATTGGTGTTTAACTGCATTAGGAATATGGGAACGGTAAAAATTTATCATTCCCAAGAAACGTCTCAATTCCTCGACGGTTTGAGGTTTCGGGAAATCAACAATAGCCTGAACTTTTGTATTTAATGGTTTCAATCCACTACTAGATATTTCATATCCTAGAAATTCTATTGTTTGTTGTTCAAAAACGCATTTACTAATATTAATAGTTATTCCAAAGGTTTGAAATCGCTGGCAAATTTTATCAAGGTGTAATCTATGTATTTGTGTGTTAGTACTAGCTATAATAATATCATCTAAGTAACTAAACAAAGCTGAAGATTGACTTTTACCTAAATCGTTAGTATTCTCAATTGATTCTATACCTTGTAGTACGGTGTGGTTCATGAACCGTTGGAATGTTTGTGCTGCGTTACGAAGGCCGAAGGTCATCCGCATAAATTCGTAGAGACCAAAAGGTGTAATGATAGCCGTCTTCTCAATATCATCAGGATGAACACGTATAGCATGGTAAGCGCGTCGTATATCAAACTTGGAAAAAATTGACTTACCAGATAAAATGTACGTCACGTCGTGCAGTCTGGGAATGGGGTACCGGTCTGGTTTGGTGATGGCGTTGAGGCGGCGGTAATCGCCACAAGGCCGAAGCTCCCCGTTCTTCTTCTCTACGACGTGAAGTGGACTTGCCCATGGCGACTTTGAAGGTCGACAGATGCCCAAGTCCTGCATATTCTGAAACTCATCTTTAACTTTTTTATACCTGTCAGGAGGTAGTCGACGAGCTCGAGCGTGGACCGGTGGACCGACGGTCTCGATGTGATGATACACGGCTGCACTGTCATTTTCTCTAAAACAGATCGGTTTAGTTATGTCCGGGTAGCGCGATAACAATTCGTTGAACGGATGGTTATCGTCTACGGTTTTTAAACTACCAGTGTACTCGGTTTTACTTATAGAAGTGATAACGCTTAAATTAGTTACACTATCTATTAATTTACGTGACTTAAGGTCTACCAATAATCCAAAATGTGCAAGAAAATCTGCTCCTAATATAGGTTGTTTAATATCTGCAATAATAAAATTCCACTTAAAAGCTCTACGTAAATTTAAATTTAGCACTAATGTTTTATAACCATAAGTATTAATTATCGAACCATTTGCGGCATACAGTTTGTAGTCTTGACATTCTAGTTTATCACGTTTGTTACGCGGCACTATAGAAACATTCGCACCAGTGTCCACCAAAAAACGAAAACCACTTTTAGAGTCGGTTACGCACAGGCGGTAATTTCCGGGAAGAGTGCAAACATCCGCCGCTGGCTGCACCCGTTCTAGTTTTCCGACGTCTCTTTCCAGGCGCACGGCTGGACACATTTCCTTGCTCGCTGCTTGAAACGACCATGGTAGAAACATAGTCTGTTCGGGTTCCTGGATGCTGCTGGGCTGGGTGATGGCTGCCGACGATAGTTTGATTGACTACGGTGGCGACTGTGGTTCCGTCTAGTATTACGCCATGATCGACGACGTAGCTCTTCCACTTCCAGGCGCAACTTGGCCACCTCGTCTGCCAGATCCTTCTCGCGTGCTGATGCCGAAGGTTTGGTAGGTGTCACTTCCAGTACCTCCATCGGACGTGTAGTCTCCATGATTTTGTCTGCAATAGCGGCGAGACTTTCCAGAGCAATATTGTCACTCACTGCAAGCACGGCTCTCACGGATGGCGGCAGGTGTCCAGACCACATCATTTTTAAGGTCTCGTCGGGTAATTTATTGCGGGCCAGGTCTCTCATCTTCCTAAGCAGTTGAGATGGCTTCTGTTCACCGAGCTCCATTTCAGATAACAGCTTCTGGAACTGTCTAGCTTCAGACTCTTCATAGCAAGTGATTAGTCTGTTTTTTAGTGCTTCATACTTCTTGGTTTCCGGCGGCGCAAGTAATATGTCACTTACTTGTTGTACTATGTCCTTGCTCAATTTAGCTATGACTAAGTTATATTTTACTTCATCACTTGCCTTCTGACTGGCGATTGCGGCCTCAAAGTGTACGAACCAGAGCCTTGGTGACTCTGTCCAAAAATCAGGAATTCTTGAAGATACTGTCACGGTAGCTAGAGTCATATCGTCTTCTTTCTTGATGTGAAGCGATGGCTGCTGTGGCTGCGTCATCTTGTCGAATATACGCACAGAATGTTCCACGTATGCACTGGAAAGTTCCACGCCACGCGCACGGCGTTTTCGCGAACTCACGTTTTACTTTACACTAAAAAGTGGCCTATATCCGGGGTCACCAATGTTGAGTAGTCCCGTTTATATGTGGATATATATATTTATATATAGTGTTCAGGTATAGGCCACTGATTGAAAGTCAATATAAAATAAACTGATATATATTTCGGATTAGGTATTACACGGGTCGCGCGACCGTACACTGCGGGGTAACGGGACTACTGAATGACGTCGCTTGCACATAGCTGACGCATCAGTAGTCTATATGTACTCGTTACAACATGAACACAGAGGTGATAATGACTCCGAGGAGCAATTAGCATGGGCTCTGAGATGCAGAGAATTTTCAGTTGGTAGATTTCTAGACTGCAGCGAAAATGGTAGGTAAATGGACTTATTAAGATTGACGGTGAGAAGGTTATTCGATAGCCATAAAAGGGTCCTTGTAAGAGCTATTTCTGCATGTTTCAGCGTATCCTGCCAATCATCTCCATATATCAGCATTGCAGTGTCATCTGCATACGTAAAGATATTACAATTTGTCAAAGATAATTTGCAGAGATTATTGACATATACTATAAATAGAGAGAGAGAGAGAGAGACAGAGTATGAGCGAAAAGGGCTCAAAGGAGTCTCGGGGTCAATTTTGATAAAAACGTAAATTGAATCATTACATTTTTGAAATATCAATGAACCACCGTACCACTGATCACGCATGCAATGTGACTGCAGAGGTTATCAGTGGTATAACATAGATTTCTGTGTCAGTCGCTGCATGAAGCCGCTGTATGGTTCACCATCAGGTCGGTAGCGGAGCGACTGATGCTGGGCATGCGCGTGGAGCCCGAGGAGTTCGAGGAGGTGTCGATCTACTTCAGTGACATCGTGGGCTTCACGGCCATCGCGGCGCGCTCCACGCCCGTGCAGGTGGTGGACCTGCTCAACGACCTCTACACCACCTTCGACGCCGCCATCGAACAGTACCGCGTCTACAAGGTACCTATAATTGAGCTCCTAGCTTTGATTCCCAGCGAGGCGGAATAATGATGATTTTGAATTTCTGTTCTCGGTCTGGATGTGATTGTTATTGTCTCTGTGTGTTGTCCATGGCACCCACGACACAGGGAATCCTAGTGTGGGGTTATGAGTGTGAAGCATTTAAAAAAAACTAATTTGAGTCCATTGAAACCAAAATGGATACAAAATTTGCAGCACATCCGTAAGTGCTCATAAGGGCAAATTCTTTCCACGATATCTATAGTATGTACTTGCCTGTATGGTTGTGTGCTGGATGGTTGGGACTAGCATCTACTGCCAAAATAATAATCAAGTCAAGAATGAATAGGGTTAAAATTTGGAGGCTCCTTAAAAATAAGGAGGAGGGAGACCTGGCCCGGTTTTAGCCTAATAAGAAGGTAAATAGTTGAAGTAGAACAAGGTGTTTGAAACACAAACGCCGAGCAGGTGGAGACGATAGGCGACGCGTACATGGTGGTGGGCGGGCTGCCGCTGCGCGCGCGCGACCACGCGGAGAGCGTGGCCACCATGGCGCTGCACCTGCTGCACCTGGCGGGCCGCTTCCGCGTGCGGCACCTGCCCGCCGCGCCGCTGCACCTGCGCATCGGGCTGCACACCGGGCCCTGCTGCGCCGCCGTCGTCGGGCTCACCATGCCGCGCTACTGCCTCTTCGGCGACACCGTCAACACCGCCAGCCGCATGGAGTCCACCGGTTACATTCACCGCATTCACCACATTCACCCCTACTTCACTCCTTCACCCCTTCACTACTTCACTCCTTCACTCCTTCACTCCTTCTTGCTCCAAAACAAGCTTTCTATTCATTCATGTATTTGCTATGACCTAGTTGGAGAATCGCCTATTAGATTACGTTGCGAACTAGATTGATTAATTTGCTAAATTCATTAGGTACTCGGGTAAATCTCTAATATTTTAGAGTGCTTGTGTACTTGGAGCCCTCTCGTCTATTTGAGTGTGTCTCCCTGTATGTGTGTGTGTGTGTGTAGTGTAACGTGTATAATGTAGCGTGTGACGTGTGATGTGATCAGGCGCAGCGTGGCGCATCCAGGTGTCGGCGGCCACGGCGGAGAGGCTGGCGGCGGCGGGCGGGTTCCGGCTGCGCTCGCGCGGCCTCACGCAGGTCAAGGGCAAGGGTGCCATGCACACCTACTGGCTGCTCGGCAAGGACGGCTTCGACAAGCCGCTGCCCACCCCGCCGCCCCTCCAGTCAGTTCATTACTTCATCTTCACCGATATTAACTGTTTTTACCTGTTTCTGCTGTTGGCTATATTAGACTTCGGTGATGCCATTGGTTTTACTGATGATCACAATCACTCAGTAAAAAGGTTGATTGTCTGTTTATTTTTGGCCAATTATTACAAAAAACTTATGACTACTCCAACAGATCTGAGGAGGTTCTGTTCGAGACGGACGGAGAGAACGAAATGGAAAGCGAGGCGTCAGCGCCTCCCACTGCGTCCTGCCCCGCGCCCCTCTCCGCGCCCCTCTCCGCGCCCCCATCCGCGCCGCCCGTGGAGCGCCAGCGGTCGGACCCTTCGCCTACTTCGGATAAGTTCGGTAATTATTTAACTAATAGGCTCAATGAATAATTTTAATGAATATGTGTTGATAAGCATTCATCATAATAGTGCAAGTTGTCACTATCGTGTCTCCCTCGGCAGATGCAACCTTCCTTATTTAACATTACATCTCATTCGTATAGCGTGGCAGCGATCCGGCGCCGTCTCGGCCGACAGCAGCCCCCCGCCGCGTGCCGCGCCCCCCGCGCGCTACCGCTACCTCCGTCCCTCCGTCTCCACGCTGGGAGGCTTCGGGGACACGCCGGCGCCTGCGGAGAGGTACCTATAATGATCACACACAAGTATATCCGAGTTCACAAGTATTGTTAAAATTATTACAAATTCATTTAATGACGAATATTCGTTTAGCAGTCGTGCAGTCAGTGTGACGCGGTCGTTGCGGCGACAGTGGTCGCTCGAGCACGGAGACGCGCTGGCGGCGGCGGCGGCGGTGGGTGCGGGGGGCACGGGGGGAACGGGGCGCGCGGGAGGGGTGGACGTGCTGCGAGAGCCGCCGGAGCCCCTGGCGCTGCGGGTGCCCCCCGCGCGCGCCGCTCCGCCGCGTTACCGGACCCGCAGCGATGTGCTGGACCACGCGAGGCCTCCCTAGCCGTCTTTATGTACATTCTTGCGGTTTTCGCACTCCCCTCTCCCCTCCGACAATAATTTTCGTAGTCGTCATTTGCATCGGCTCGGCGCGGCGCGAGCGGCGGCGGCCAATTCGCCCCCTTCATTCGATTCTCATGATTTGACGGTCTTCGCTCGCGTGTTGCACCTTCCTTCGGTTGACAGTGCGTAGTCCTATGAAAGTAGCCATTATATCGAGTGCCTCCAACTGTTAATAATTCCTCGGTGTGCAATGCCGACCGGTCGTTACTCGTCCCGTCGACCGCAGGAGCGAGCCGAGCGAGCGGAGCGATGACTGTCGAGTCTACGTTCGTAGAAATGATAAATACTGTTGTTGTGATTGAGTAGACTTAGACCGTGTCAAATTATTTTTCTTAAGAGAGCACCGTCGACTTAAATATTTTATCTCGGGTGATTTGTGTATTTTTGAATCTTTTCATTATTAATAAAAATCTTTTATTATAAATAAATGTTGTTTTGACTACATTACACCGACCCTCTCACTCGACAACTCAGTTATATTGGAATAACTCTCATCACAATGTGAATGTTATGGTTTCTTTCTATCATGTAAATTAATGAAGTACTAGGACATCATGAGCGACTAGGAGGTTCGACTGAACGTATTCACTGAACACAGTCGCATTTAGTCGAACCTCCTAGTCGCTCGTGATGTCCTAGTAACTTCATTAAAATTTTTGTGAAGAATTTTAACTTCACACAAATTTTTAATGAAGTACTAGGACATCATGAGCGACGAGGAGGTTTGACTGAATCACGCTAGCGTGATTCAGAGAGTTTTACAGTACAGCGCCATCTCTGTAAAACTCATGGCGCTGTACTGTATGCTCTGTATAATGTATACATGGCGCTAGCGTGATTCAGAAAGTTGTACAGAGATGGCGCTATACAACAAAACTTAAATCGAAAGGAAGTTCGTTCCATCCGGGTGTCCCTTGACACCTCTCATGTTTTTTTTTTAACGTGATAACGTTTATAAAGACGATGAGCCTGATAGGCATTCACGAAAACCGAGTAACGTCACGGAAGCGCGCGCAGCATTAGAGAGAGAGGCACGCTAGACCGGCCGTCTCTCTCCCACTCAAGCGTAATCGGTCCGCTTGGAAGGTCACGAGCCACAACGCGCGCAAAGTATCGAGAAAGAGATACGCTGAATAATAATAAAACGAAATATATATCTGTAATTTAATATGTAAAATTGTAATTTTTATTTTATTTTACAATCTTTTGAAAAGAAATGATTTCTCGTAGCTCGTACGTATTATTATTATATGAAAACGAAAATCTACAATAGCGTCATCTCTGTTTATAGGTATGAACTACTTGAAAGAACTTTACACAGTACATCGACTCGGACTTTAGTTGTAGTGAAGAAAATCACAGATGTCGCGCAGCTCCTGATATTTAAAACGATTTAAACCAAATTTTCAACTCAAATATGTTTAAAATCGTATAGTTAGTATGAAATTTAATATTATAATCTAGCTAGATACGCGGGTCGCGGTGGCGTGTCAAGCCATGTTCAAGCTGACACAACTGGCGAGTAGCACCGCGGCTCCGTGCGTAGGGCTTCCATTACGTTCTTACGTAATTATGCAAATACGTGATTACAATATTTATATCATAAATTATTCTTCTACGAAATAGACGTTATCACGTAAAACCATTGTCCGTAAACCGACTTTACAGACAACCAATTTTTTTATTTATTTATCATTTAACAAGGTTACATAAAATAGTAGCATTAGATAGCATTATAAAAACCACTGAGGTTTATGCTCATTACATTACTTAACTAGCTCCGCTTTATTCGCTGTCGCAGCCACCCGCTCGCAGACTTCGTGTACCCACGGGCAAGTAGCTGCGGCAGCGATGGTTTTACAATTTTGGTTTACTTACAAACAGGACCACTTAAATCTAATTTTTTTTTTGGTTAATATTGTTAGTTTGGTGTTGTTATTTTTATTATTGTTTTTATTGTTATTACTTTCTTTTTTTTTATTAGTCAATCTTATCTTGTTTTGTATTTCTTACAACTAAGTACATTTTTCTTATAAATAAGTACACTTCACACTTTTCACTAAGTTGTTATGTTATTTTTATTATCGTAGCCTATTTTTTTTTAACAAAATACATGTCCTATTTTGCTCCCTTCGCGGAGGCCGCCAACGCCTTAAGGTGGTCAATCGCCTTTGGGTCCCTATTCCGAATTGCCATCGCGATGTTATAGTCCTCCAGTCTCTCGTCAGTGGCATTCATAGCCCTTTGGATGAACTGGGCTATGGCGTCGTTGCTGCTGTCTGCGTAGTATGTGCAGCTGATCGTGGGACGCGATATTGCCACGACGGCGTGGGGGACACTGTTGTGCAATTGCAGGTGCTGTGTTGACGTGCGCACGATCACTACCGTCTCGTACGTGAGTCCCTGTGCTTCATGTATGGTCAGGATCCTCGATCCATCTCCACTACCGAAACCCTCGCTCTTCAAACTCTCTTTCTCGGCTTGGGTGTGTACCAAGTAGAGAGTTTTCTCGAGGGTCTTTGGGATCGTTGAATCCGTGAACCGCTTCAGCTGCAGGGATCTCAAGCGCGGTGCAGCTGAGTAAATTCCGCTGTAGACTTCGCTCAGTGCGTACGCTACGTCCACTGGGTTCCTGTACGTGCACAACAGTTCTTGGCCTATTCCGACCGAACGACTTGGGCGATTGTAGAGCAGCTCGAAGAGGTTGTTGCGCTCTATAAATGGGAGTTGGTTAATATCTCCTATGAGCAACACATCCATCGCACCGGTGAGCTTTATTGCCATCACAATGGCTCCGACACAATGGTTCATGAAGGCTTCATCGACGAGTAGTCGTTCGTATTTCCTCTTCGAACCATTCACGAGTACTGAGGCCATTGTGCGCACCCTTTTTTGGGCGTCTGATCCGGTACGGTGGGTGAGTCTCTCCTGGAGATCCCTCGCTGCCTCCGTAGTGTTGGTTATTATAAGATCTTTTCCCTCTCGGAAGTGATTCACAATCCAAGTGGATTTTCCACAGCCCGGTACCCCATTGACCCATGATAATTTGGGTATTTCCCAGTTGTCTTCGGGTATGGTGTCCGGGTATACGGGTATGGTTAGGTCACGTTAGGTCACGTTAGGTCACGTTAGGTCACGTTAGGTCAGGTTAGGTCAGGTTAGGTCAGGTTAGGTCAGGTTAGGTCAGGTTAGGTCAGGTTAGGTCAGGTTAGGTCAGGTTAGGTCAGGTTAGGTCAGGTTAGGTCAGGTTAGGTCAGGTTAGGTCAGGTTAGGTCAGGTTAGGTCAGGTTAGGTCAGGTTAGGTCAGGTTAGGTCAGGTTAGGTCAGGTTAGGTCAGGTTAGGTCAGGTTAGGTCAGGTTTTTTTTTTTTTTTTTTTTTATTATACCTGTCCGGGCGCTGTACTGGCCCGGCCCGCGAGCTACAATTAAACACCCCTGACATAGCTCGTCAGGGCCTTTTTGGAACTTTATTTAATAAAAGAGCATTACAATTTTTATTGTGATGGGCTTATTCTATTTACAATTAATTTATTTGTACATAGTTTTATTCAAACAGGCTTATTTTTCTTGCTACTCTTATCTATTCTTTTATTACATTCATATGAAGTCATGTACTCTATCAGTTATAGTATTTTGCTTATTATTTTTCTTATACTCTATCACATAGTTATCTTACTCTATTTTGTTTAATGTTAGGATCTTACTTAAAAAATTTGCTTATTATATGACATATATTCTACGTATCTACTTAGTTACATCTATATTTACTAATTTACTCCTTATTGTTTAACAATTTTTTATTGGTATATGTAATACATTGCTTACTTTTCTTCCTTATTTTACTTGCTTTATTTACAACTTCAATTCTTCTGCTTATAAAAATAAAAATCTTAATATTGCTGCATACATATATTTCATAATATGTTGCACCTATTTTTATTGCTTTTTACTTTTTATTACATATTTATCTATTTTATTACACAATTATGCTACGCTAATAATATCTTAATCTATATATTTTATTATTATGCTTAAAGTACAGTATATGCATATATTATATATATTTTAATATATATAAATATCATATTTTTATTAGGACTTGTTTCTGTTATTTGCCTTAATCGCTATTTCTTTGCAATATTTTAAGAATATAGACGATTTATTTTTGTCAATTATTAACTTGTTTGCATTTTGTACCGTTATATTGCTGCTCATATTTTGTTGAGTTGCAAATCTTAATTTCAGATTAGATGGACAGTCAAATAGGAGATGTGGTAATGTCTCTTCTACCTCCGGGTCACAGATGCACGATGGGCTTGCCTTACACCCAAACCTATGCAGATATTGTGCAAACCCTCCGTGCCCTGTCAACACCTGAGACAATATTCCAGATGTTTCCATTTTTCTAATCGTCCTATACGCTGACACTGCGTCGGGGAAAAATATTTTTGTCACAGCAGCTGACTTGTTCTCTCTATATTTTCGATTCCATTCGTCAAGCGACCGTGTACGGATCTGTCGCTTGACGAATGATACCGGACAGAGGTCATAGTTGGGCCTAGTCTTAAGTTTTTGGGCCGCCACTTTGGCCAGTTCGTCGGCCCGTTCGTTTCCATCTAGTCCTGCGTGTGCTTTTATCCAAAACAAAGATACCTCCTTGCCTTGAATTTTGGCAGTTTTAATGTTGGCCCGCGACTGTACGGCTAGGTGGTGCTTTGAGGCATAATTGACAACTGACTCCAGGGCGGATCTCGAGTCACTGTATATGCCAAAACTTGACTCCGGACGCTCCAAGGCTTTCCTTGTCGCTGTGCATATTGCCAGGAGTTCCGCCTGGTATACCGTGCAATACGGTGACAGCTTCAATTTGACGGCTTCGATTTCGGTTTCACTGTTCCATAAGGACAGCGCAGCACCAACCGTGCCGTCAATTTTACTGCCATCCGTATATATCCGTATTGCTTGGTTGTTGTAGCGATCGACTTCGTCTCGGTTACTCAGGCACGTGAACCCCAAGCTAATATGCTCAGCCGGGTGGGGAGTTTTGTCATATGCAATGACCCGCTCCACTTCCCTGTCACCTAGTTCAGTCATGGGTAGTCCTCTCTTGGCCTCGTAGAGTGCAGCTGCTTCTCTTATTCGGAGGTCAAGGGGAAGCAAACCAGACAGAACCAGGGCAGAATTTAGTGAGACCGTCCTGTATGCCTTGGTCAATTTGATTGCAAATCCTCTTTGCACGTTGTTTAAGTGTTTTTGCACCCCTAGCTTTCTAGTCGCTGGCGCCCAGGCACTAGCGGCATACATAATGATCGGCTCTACAGTAGCCGTATATATGAGGCGGATTATCTCCGGGTGGAGGCCCCAACTAATTCGTGCCGTTCTTGCAAGCTGCTTGTAAATATTTGTAGCTTTTTTGCATACCTCGGCTACATGCTTGTTAAAAGTAAGCTTGTTGTCTATATGCAGTCCCAGGATTTTTATTATTTCAGACATTGCTAAATTCGCCCCACCCATCCTCAAGATTGGCACGTCATATTTCATTTTCCTTGTTATTACCATCGCTTTGGTCTTAGATGGTCCAAAGTTCAATTTATTGCTGACGCCCCAATCCCGAAGATAGGCAAGGGTGGCGTTTGCCTGTCTTTCAATTTCTAGAGCTGTGCCCCCAGCAAAGACGAGGACAACGTCGTCCGCGAAAGCCTGGCAGTAGTCTCCTCTTTGATTGAGTCCTTGTAATAGGGGGTTCAGGAGCAAATTCCATAATATAGGACCGCCAATTGACCCCTGTACACACCCTTTGTTCGTATGTTTGGTATATTGTTCTCCTCCGTATCTAACTGTGACCTTTCTATCACATAGGTAGCTGTCGAGGATTCTCCGTAGGTTACTAGGACACCTTTCCTCAGCCAATCGGATTCTGATAGCAGGCCACCAAGCGTTGTCAAAGGCCCCCTCTATATCTAGTGAAACCACGACGACTATCTTCTTGTCTTCTACTCCCCGTCGGATGTGGTTTACCAGGTCATAGAGGGAGTCCTCAGTGCTTTTCTGGGGCATGAACCCGTATTGGCGAGTACTTATCCTTGGGAGAATGTGCCACTTCAGTCTACCTATGACCATTTTTTCAAGAATTTTTCCCATCACTGGCAACAAGCCTATTGGCCTGTAGGCTTTTGGGTTTCGGTAGCTGTCCTTTCCGGGTTTCCGCAGGACAACCACCGTTGCCTCCTTCCAGATGGTCGGGAAGTGCGCCAGTTGCAGGCACTTGTTAGCCAGTGCTAGGAAAAACTCAGGGTCACTATGGATGGCTCTGCTGCAGATATCGGCTGTAAAGCCATCCGCACCAGGAGCCTTCTTTGGGTTAAATGTTTCTAATACGGATTCGAGCTCTTTGATCGTGAATGGTGGATCGTGAGGTTCTTCGTTCGCCCAGTCGTTTATGTGTTCTGCCTTCTCCCTGATTTCCCGGTGGCATAATATATCCTGTTCCTGGTTGTCGTCCGGGTAGAAGGTCTTTGTTAGTAGTTTTACTGAGTCCCTCATATCGATCGTCCTTCCATTTTCCTCTAAAGGGAGGTCCTCCTGTCGTTTGGCGGTCCTACTTATAACTCTATAAATGCCTTCCCATAGTCCCTCCTTGTCCTGTTTGCTGCAAAAACTCTTCCAGCTTTCTATCTGGGCTTGTTTGATGCTGGTTTCATATTTTTCTTTGGTTTGCAGATACTCGTCGATGACTTTTGGTCTTCGAACCGGTGCAGCACATCTGATACGGCGTTTCTTGGTGAGAAGCTCCTTCTTCATCGCGGTGAGCTCCTGAGTCATCCATGGCTGGGTGAGTTTTTGGTTGGACTTTTTCTTCGATAGGGTACATTCGCATACTTGTTTTATTGCGTTCGTGTACTCTTCCGTCAATTGGTCCAACTCCCTGCTGCTGTTGACACACTCAATTCGTTCTTTGGTTATGGCCCTGTCTTTTTTAAATTGGTTCAGTTTTTCACTAAACTGAACCCAATTTGCTTTTTTTGTACCATAAATTCGAGTGGTCCTTTGGATGCTCGTTCCTTTGGATTTGCTTAGCCTGATTTCGAAGGTTATCGAATTGTGATCCGAGCTTGTGATCCCTTCGTCCACTTTCCAATTCTCTATCAGGCTAAGCATCTCACTTGTGCAGACCGTAATATCGACATAGCTGCTATAGCGTTTGTTACCCCTTATGGTGTCGAATGTAGGGGTGTCGCCTTCGTTGAGTATCTGCAAACCCATTTCTTCTATGGCACCGAACATGTCCTCGCCCCTGTGGTCTATAGTGTTACCACCCCACCATGTGTTTTTGGCGTTTGTGTCGCCACCTATTACCAGCAAAGTTGGCTTCAATTTTTCTTTGATGGTTTTAAGCTGCTCCAAGTATGGCCCTATAGGCTGATCCGGCTCAAAGTAACATGAAATCACTGTGACCTCCCAAGCCCGAGTACGGATCCCTACCACTGCGATGTTGGTCGTGGTATATTGTGGGTACTGCTTAACGTCGAGATCTCGGTCAAGGACAGCTATAGCTAGGATAAACTTTATGAAATAAAGTTTAGGGGGTGGGTAGATAGGGAGGGGGGTTCGGAATTTTGGTCAAAAATCGTCTAGGACGCACCGTTCCCGAGATATCCAGGATTTTTGGTTTTTCCAAAATTCCCGTTGGAATATCTCGAGAACCACGCCCCCTATCTTCTTGGCCAAAGTACCTAGGTATTTCTGGGACTTGACAGATTCTAAATATCAAAAAAAAAATTTGAGGGGGTGAGGGGGTGGTGGGGGAGGGGGGGAGGTAGGTAGCGGGGGATCTAGAAATTGAGGGGAGGTAAAGCAATTCGGGGAGGGGAGGTACTGTAAGAAGATGCACGTGACACAAATTTAAATTTAAGATTAAAATTTAAATTTAAGATTTAAACTTAAATTCAAGATTTAAGTTTTGTAAAATATGAGTTATGATTTAAGCAACAGAAATAACTTAATACAGTCGTACAAAAGAAACAGAAACAAGCCGAAACAGAACTAAGTCAGTGGTAAGAGTATAAGTAAACTACACGAAGTTACAGTAACTAATGGAAGTTAACCATATTTCCGATAACAATTTGAAACACTACTTTTTTGTTTTTGGAGCTAGAGCTTCGCGGTTTTTTGAGACTTTGTGAGCTTTGGCTCAAACTGATTTCGCAGAAACTTCTAGCTCAAAAAGTCAAAAAGGGGGGGTGAAATTTTGAAAATTTAGAAAAGTACAAATTTATTAGCGTTTTTACGATTTCTACCTTTTATCTAAATGTATGTAGCTCGTAGACTACTTGACCTATATGGCTGAAATTTTAATATGTTGTATACTACGAATTTGTCAATGTAGGGGTGAAAACGTAGTGGGTAAGGGTGACTTAGTTCTCCCTCGGGAGGGGTTACAAATTGAATTTTAGTGAAAATTCTTACAAAAATTTTATATTTAGCAGTAGTACCTATGTTAGAATTTTTCTCTGGATCCTGGATCCTCTTGAGGCTTCTTGGGTAGGTGTTCCTGAACACCCTGCTGCCCAGGATTTTTGAATTTGGCTCAGGGGTTGCGAAGTCAGGACCAGTTTAGTCGGCGCCGAAAAAGTTGTTTACTTCGGTTTTAGTGACTCCCGCCTGACCAAAGTTGGTGTAACTTCGCGCGCCGATGGTAGAATTTAATGTGCAGGGTGTCGATGTAAAGAGGATGAAACAGGCTATCTATTTAGACCATAAAAGTAGGGGGTCACCGCTGAAGATCTAAAAATAATTGACCTGGAATATTGTCAACTATTTTTTGTTCCTGTTTTCCCGTCTAGCTCCCTCAGTTTTTCACTTTTTTCCAATCTGAAAGCTGATCCGAGTTGCTCTTGGGGTCCTCTTTCTAAACCTTTGTGTAAATTGGTTCCAGCTCCAAGATTTCCAGGACCTCGTGTTTTTCGGTTTTTTTTTTTTTTTTTTTAGTTTTTAGCTACTTTCTCCCGATTTTGAACCCGGAAAAATCGGCAAGTCACGTCAAATTGTAGGTCTTGCCAAGACGCGTGTAATTGTGTCAAAAAAACCCTACGTCACTGATCAAGTTTTAGCAGCGTACTCACTTTAAAGTTTTTCCAACCTCTTAGGGTGTGGTCAAATTCCAGTTTTTGGCTTGCAAGTCACTTGTTTTTGGTCACACTCTTATGGATTTTATTGCACTTTATAGAGGGCACAAAACTACACAATTCAACGTTTATTTCACTGAAATCCGTCAACTTTTACCCGGTTAAAAAATTTAAATAAAGATGAGGTTAAATATAGCGTGGCGTTCGCGACGGCGGATGGCTCGGAACTGGGTTAGGTCAGGTTAGGTCAGGTTAGGTCGCGTGTGCCACGCTTGTGGGTGTCCGGAGGACACAGCGGAGCACACGCTGGCGGAGTGCCCGGAGTGGGCGGAGCCGCGGGCTAGCCTCGCGGCGGTTATCGGGGACGACCTGTCGCTGCCGGGCGTCGTGAGAGCCATGGTCGGCAGCGACAGAGCGTGGAAGGCGGCGCTCCAGTTTTGTGAGTGCGTCATGGCGCAAAAGGAGGCGGCGGAGCGGGCGAGGGAGGACGACCCTCTTTCTAACCCAATCCGCCGGAAGAGAGTTGGGCGGAGGCGCCTGGCGCACGAGCGCCGCCTTCCCCCATAACCGGGGTCTCCGGGCGGTGGAACCGGGGGGTACCATCGCCCAGTTGGAGGAGACCCCCGAGGTGGCTGGCGTGTCCCGTGTTCCGGCACGCCAGTTTGAATGGTGAGTGGCGCCACCTGGGCGCCCCACAAGATGGGCCCGAGTCCCGGGCAACCGTCGGCGGAGCAGCGGAAGTGTGCGAATGCGTCCCCGCAGCTCCGCCGGAAGACGGTGAGGAGGAACACCGCTGGTTTTTAGCCGGTAAGAGTCCGGCATAACCCGACAGCGCCCCCCCGCGCCTGTCGGGTATCCATGAGGATTTTCCAGCGTCAACAAAAAAAAAAAAAAAAAGGTTAGGTCAGGTTAGGTTAGGTTCCCCCCCGGGGGCCGCCACCTTGTCGTGGTGGGGGGGCTTGCGTGTCCCGATGATCTCCAAGGCTATACCGTACAGGGTTTCCCATAACGGCCAGGCTTGGAGGGAGGGGCCAGACCAAGAGCGGCTCACAGTTGGGTCTCTCCGCTTAGTGTGGATGAGACCATGGGGTGGGGTCTCTCCACGTGTCCCTCTGACTTATCAGAGGGCACTGTGGATGAGACCAGGGTGGGAAAAAACCCTTGAGGTTTACTCACCCAAACGCGGGGGCGACGGGCTGTCGATCACGGCAGCATGGCCTAGGCCACCGTCGGCCAACTCGCTCCCTGACCCGTAGGCGTCAGGGGTGAGGGCTGCCACTTCGGTGGGGGCCGCGAGGAAGAAAACCTCTCTAAAAAATTACCACAAGTCGGTGTCTCTCCACGTGCTCCTCTGCTCAGGCAGAGGGCACTGCGGATGAGACCACGTGGTGGGGTCTCTCCACGTATCCCTCTGCTCAAGCAGAGGATAATGCGGATGAGACCATATGGTGGGGTCTCTCCACGTGTCCCTCTGCTTTAGCAGAGGGCACGGTGGATGGGACCAGGGCGGGATAAACCCATGTGGTTTACCTACCCAAACGCGGGGGCGACGGGCTGTCGGTCACGGCAGCATGGCTTAGGCCACCGTCGGCCAACTCGCTCCCTGACCCGTAGGCGTCAGGGGTGAGGGCCGCCACTTCGGTGGGGGCCGCGAGGAAGAAAACCTCTCTAAAAAATTACCCTAATCCTAAGTTGTCTCGGCGAGGGGATGAATGGTTGGGGGGTACCCAATCCCTAGGGGCCGGGGAACTCACCCCGTTAAAAAAGTTAAAACAAAATCATAATGGAAAGTTTGCAAGACAAAAATCTACCCCAGGAGGGTACCGGCATCTCCGATGCCGGAGAATCCCTCACCGGGCCTAGCCCGGTCTGCCCCTCGTATTCTGGGGGGGGCACAAACTCTCCAGCGAGCAACAGCTCGCATGCCGCGAGGCGGCCGACAGAGGAGACCCAGGAGACTACGGAGGAGTCTGACTCCTCCGTGGTGACCCTGATGACGGTGTCGTCTGGGGACGACACGTCAGGACGCTTCTGGCGCAATGCGCGGAAGCGGTCCCTGAAAGGGGACGAGGCGGAGGCACCGGAGTTGGTCGAGAAAAAGAAAGCTCCCACTCCGGTGCCCGCAAGACGAGGGAGAGGGCGACCGCCCACTACCGGAGAGTACGTCGGCCTAGCTAAGGCGAAGCTGGCGTACCTCAAGGCGCAGCGGGAGGAAGAGAAGCTCCAGGCAGAGAGGGAGCTGGCCGAGATGGCCCGGGACGTCCGATCCCGATCTCCCTCTCGGTCGAGGTCGAGGTGTCTGTCCGACTCGTCGTCGCTCTCACGCGGCGAAGACGGACCCTCGACCTCCGAGCTTAAGAAAAAGGCGGAGGACAGCGTGCTCCTCATCCAGGCGGTTGCGACAAAATCGCGCAACCTGAAGGGCACGCTGCAGAGGGACCTCAAGGAGGCCTCTGCAAGCCTGATGGGGGTCGTAGCGGAGCTGGCAGAGCGGTCCGCTACGGACGAGACGGCTCGGCTCGAAAGGGCCAATGCTCGCCTGCAAAGCGAGGTCGCCGAACTCCGCAAGGAGATCGCGGAATTGCGGGCGAGCCTCGTCAGGCCTGCCGAGCCGAGCGGAGTCGATCGCGACGACTCGCTGAGGCGTTCTATCGTGGTGGAAGTGGGGACCATGATGGACGCCAAGCTCGAGGCGCTCGCGATGCGGCTCCCCCCCGAGCCACGCCTCCGGCCGCCTTTGGCCGCCGACAGGGCGAGGGCTAAGGCTGCGCCTCCCGCTCCCGAGCCGCCCCTCCGGCCGCCTTTGGCCGCCGACAGGGCGAGGGCTGAGGCTGCGCCTCCCGCTCCCACTCCCGCGGCCCGGAAGAAGAAAGCGCCTTCCAAGGCGTACTCGGAGGTGGCAGCGCCGACGCCTGGCGCTCCGAAGCCCCCGACGAAGGCCGTGTCCCAGCAGTGGACCGAGGCCGCCAAGCGGGGCAAGCGGGGCAAGCGGGGGAAAAAGGGCAGCGCACCGGCGGACAAGCCCCCGCCGAAGAAGAACGCGGCGGCGAAGCTTCGCGCCCCGCGCTCGGCTGCGGTGGCCATCACCATCCAGCCGGGCGCCACGGTCGAGGGCAATATAAGGATGTGCTCGACGGCGCGAAGCGGAGGATCGACCTGGAAGGCTTAGGCCTGAAGGGTCTCCGATTCCGCACCGCCGTGACGGGGGCCCGGATGCTAGAAATCCCCGGGGCTGACAGCGGCGAGAAGGCGGACCTGCTGGCGGGCAAACTGCGGGAGGTCCTTCCCGCGGACCTGGTCCGCGTCTCCAGACCCGTGAAGTGCGCAGACCTGCGCATCAGCGAGCTGGATGACGCGGTGTCCTCGGAGGAGGTGGCCGCCGTGGTGGCCCGCTACGGGGAATGCCCCCCCGAGCAGGTAAAGTGCGGGGAGATCCGCCGCTTCTCCGCCGACAGCCCCGGCACGGCGTGGGTGCGCTGCCCGGTTTCCGCGGCGAAGAAGGTCGCCTCCAGCGGGCGGCTACTGGTGGGGTGGGTGTCGGCCCGGGTCAGCCTCCTTGAGGCCAGACCGCTGCGGTGCTACCGGTGCCTCGATTCGGGGCACGTTCGGAGCAAATGCACCGCCGAGGTGGACCGCAGCGATGTCTGCTATCGCTGCGGTCAACCGGGCCACAAGGCGGCTGGCTGTTCCGCAGCCCCACGCTGCCCGCTGTGCGAGGCGAAGCAGAAGCCGGCGGACCATAGAGCGGGTAGCGGAGCATGTGCCGCTTCCGCCCCCGCCAAGTCCGCCGGCAAGAAAAAGAGGAAGAAGCCCGCCGGGAAAGGCCCAACAGCCCACCCCCGGCCGGCCCGCCCGTCCGCCGCTGACGTGGAGCGCGCCGAGAGGGTCGCAGACATGGTCGTAGATTAAGTATGGCCATGTCTCTCCTCCAGGCGAACCTCAACCACTCGGCCAGAGCTCAGGACCTTTTGTACCAGAGCCTGGCCGAGTGGTCGATCCAGGCGGCGGTGGTGGCGGAGCCTTACCTCGTCCCCGCCAGGGACAACTGGGTTGGTGACCGGGAGAACACGGTGGCGATCGTCGCGCAGACGGCCGCCGGCTCCCCGCCCTTCGACAAATCAGCGAAGGGCCATGGATGCGTCGCGGTCACCCTTATGGGCGTGACGATCGTCGGCGTGTACTTCTCGCCGAACCGGAGCCTGGCCGCATTCGAGCAATTCCTGCTCGAGGTCGGTGCTCTGGTCGGCCAGAGTCACCCAATCCCGGTGCTGGTCGCCGGGGACTTCAACGCCAAGTCGACGGCTTGGGGTTCCCCGGCCACCGATGCGCGGGGCGAGGTACTGGAGGAGTGGGCTGCCACGTCGGGCTTAGTTCTTCTAAACCGGGGGTCGGTAGACACGTGCGTGCGGCACAACGGAGGTTCCATCGTGGACCTAACGTTCGCGACCCCGTGTCTCGCGCGCCGTGTCCGAAACTGGAGGGTGCTCGGGGAGGCGGAGACGCTCTCGGACCACCGGTATATCCGGTACGAGGTCGCCGCCAACCCTGGAGCTCCCCAGAGCCGGCCCCCGCGTGGGGACAGAAGGCGGCGAAGGCGGGTGGACGCCGAGGAAAGCCGCCTCTACGCCGCGTACAGGGAGAGATGCGTCTCTCTGCAGATCGCCATACGGGAGGCAAAGGCCGAGTCGTGGGGAGAGTGGTTGGAGACCCTGAATAGGGATCCCTGGGGGCGCCCGTACAAGACGGTGCGTGGCAAGCTGCGCCCCTGGGCTCCTCCGCTGACCCAGAGTCTCCAACCAGAGGTGGTGGAGAAAGTTGTCGCCACTCTCTTCCCAGAGAGGGCCGACTCGGCGCCGCCGCCCGTGGCGGCTGCATCGTCGGAGAGCTCGAGCGCCCCGGTGCCCGAGGTGTCTCGGGCGGAGCTGGAGGCTGCGGTGGAGCGGCTCCGCGCCAAGAGCACAGCACCGGGCCCCGACGGGGTACCCGGTAGGGTGTGGGCGCTAGCCCTGGAGGCCCTCGGGCCCAGGGTCGTTGAGCTCTTCGACGCCTGTATGCGGCGTGGCCGCTTTCCGAGGAAGTGGAAGATCGGCAGGCTCGTGCTGCTGCGCAAGGAGGGTCGCCCGGCGGACTCGCCGTCGGCATACCGGCCCATAGTGCTACTCGACGAGGTGAGCAAGCTCTTCGAGCGGATTATTTCCGCGCGCCTCGTCGGGCACCTAGAACGGGTCGGGCCGGGGCTGAGTGACCGGCAATTCGGTTTCCGCCGGGGCCGCTCGACGGTCGACGCCATCGCGCGTGTGAGGGACCTCTCGGAGGAGGCGGTGTCACGGGGAGAGGTCGTCTTGGCGGTGTCTCTAGACATCGCCAATGCCTTTAACACCCTCCCCTGGGGCTGTATCGAGGCGGCGCTGGGCTACCATCGCGTGCCCGACTACCTGCGTCGCCTCCTCACCGACTACTTCTCCGAGAGGGAAGTGGTGTACCCGACGCGCGACGGGTGGGGCCGCCGGGTCATGACGTGCGGTGTTCCACAGGGTTCGGTTCTTGGGCCGTTGCTGTGGAACATCGGCTACGACTGGGTGCTGCGGGGCGCTAATCTGCGGGGGGTCGACGTAACTTGTTACGCCGACGACACCCTCGTCACGTCCCGCGGCGCCACGTACCGGGAGGCGGCCCTATTGGCGACGGCCGGAGTGGCCCAAGTGGTGGCCCGAATCCGCCGGCTGGGGCTGGAGGTGGCGCTGGAAAAGTCGGAGGCTCTGTGTTTCCACGGAGCCCGACGCGCCCCTCCCGCAGGATCCCGGCTGGTGGTCGGCGGCGTTTCCATCGCTGTCGAGTCGACGATGCGGTACCTGGGCGTCGTCCTCGACAGTCGGTGGAACTTCCGGGAGCACTTCCGACGGTTAGTCCCCAGGTTGTTGCGCGCGGCCGGCGCATTGAGCTGGCTGCTGCCGAACCTGGGCGGACCGTCGGTCGCATGCCGGCGGCTGTACGCCGGGGTGGTGCGGTCGATGGCCCTCTACGGGGCCCCGATCTGGGCGGACACCCTGATCGCCCAGAACAGGACCCTCCTGCGCCAAGCGCAACGGGTCATGGCGATCAGGGTGGTGAGAGATTATCGCACCATCTCGTGCGAGGCGGCATGCGTCCTGGCCGGGACCCCACCGTGGGACCTGGACGCGGAGGTGCTCTCGGCAGCGTACTGGCGCCGCAGCGCAGCAGCACGAGCCGATGAGGAGGATCCAGAGCCGGAGGAGGCCGGGCGGCAGGGGCGACTCGACCGCCAGGTCCTCCTCCGGAAATGGAAGGAAAGGCTGGCGGAGCCGACCGCCGGCAGACGCACGGTGGAGGCGATTCGGCCCGTCCTGGAAAGGTGGGTCGATCGCCGACACGGGGCCCTCACCTTCCGCGCTGTGCAGGTCCTGACGGGGCACGGTTGCTTCGGCAGGTACCTGTGCAGCGTGGCGGGTCGAGAGCCGACCAGCGTGTGCCACGCTTGTGGGTGTCCGGAGGACACAGCGGAGCACACGCTGGCGGAGTGCCCGGAGTGGGCGGAGCCGCGGGCGAGCCTCGCGGCGGTTATTGGGGGCGACCTGTCGCTGCCGGGCGTCGTGAGAGCCATGGTCGGCAGCGACAGAGCGTGGAAGGCGGCGCTCCGGTTTTGTGAGTGCGTCATGGCGCAAAAGGAGGCGGCGGAGCGGGCGAGGGAGGACGACCCTCTTTCTAACCCAATCCGCCGGAAGAGAGTTGGGCGGAGGCGCCTGGCGCACGAGCGCCGTCTTCCCCCATAACCGGGGTCTCCGGGCGGTGGAACCGGGGGGTACCATCGCCCAGTTGGAGGAGACCCCCGAGGCGGCTGGCGTGTCCCGTGTTCCGACACGCCAGTTTGAATGGTGAGTGGCGCCACAGCTGGGCACCCCACAAGACGGGCCCGAGTCCCGGGCAACCGTCGGCGGAGCAGCGGAAGTGTGCGAATGCGTCCCCGCAGCTCCGCCGGAAGACGGTGAGGAGGAACACCGCTGGTTTTTAGCCGGTAAGAGTCCGGCATAACCCGACAGCGCCCCCCCGCGCCTGTCGGGTATCCATGAGGATTTTCCAGCGTCAACAAAGGTTAGGTTAGGGTTAGGTTAGGTTAGGTTCGGTTAGGTTTTTTTTTTTTTTTTTTTTAAATGAAACTACGTTTCCACAGACTGATCGTCCGTGCCTTTGTTTTTACATTGCATTTTAATTTGCTCATTACATTACTTAACTAGCTCCGCTTTATTCGCTGTCGCAGCCACCCGCTCGCAGACTTCGTGTACCCACGGGCAAGTAGCTGCGGCAGCGATGGTTTTACAGTTTTGGTTTACTTACAAACTACAGGACCGCTTAAATCTAGTTTTTTTTTTTTAATTATTAATTTTTTTTTTTATTTATTTATTTATTTATTTTTTTTTTTTAATTTTTTTTTTTATTATTTTTTTTTTTCTTGTTTTGTTAATATTGTTAGTTTGGTGTTGTTATTATTATTTTTTTTTTTTGTATGATTATTGTTATTACTTTTTTTTTTTTTTTAGTTATTTTTTTTTTTATTATTATTATTATTTTTTTTTTTTATTAGTCAATCTTATCGTGTTACATTTCTTAGAACTAAGTACATTTTTCTTATACTAAGTTGTTATTTTTATTATCTTAGCCTATTTTTTTAATTTAATTTAATTTAATTTTTTTTTTATTTTTATTTTTTTTTTTTTTAACAAAATACATGTCCTATTTTGTTCCCTTCGCGGAGGCCGCCAACGCCTTAAGGTGGTTGGCGTAATCAATCGCCTTTGGGTCCCTATTCCGAATTGCCATCGCGATGTTATAGTCCTCCAATCTCTCGTCAGTGGCATTCATAGCCCTTTGGATGAACTGGGCTACGGCGTCGTTGCTGCTGTCTGCGTAGTATGTGCAGCTGATCGTGTGACGCGATATTGCCACGACGGCGTGGGGGACACTGTTGTGCAATTGCAGGTGCTGTGTTGACGTGCGCACGATCACTACCGTCTCGTACGTGAGTCCCTGTGCTTCATGTATGGTCAGGATCCTCGATCCATCTCCACTACCGAAACCCTCGCTCTTCAAACTCTCTTTCTCGGCTTGGGTGTGTACCAAGTAGAGAGTTTTCTCGAGGGTCTTTGGGATCGTTGAATCCGTGAACCGCTTCAGCTGCAGGGATCTCAAGCGCGGTGCAGCTGAGTAAATTCCGCTGTAGACTTCGCTCAGTGCGTACGCTACGTCCACTGGGTTCCTGTACGTGCACAACAGTTCTTGGCCTATTCCGACCGAACGACTTGGGCGATTGTAGAGCAGCTCGAAGAGGTTGTTGCGCTCTATAAATGGGAGTTGGTTAATATCTCCTATGAGCAACACATCCATCGCACCGGTGAGCTTTATTGCCATCACAATGGCTCCGAAATGGTTCATGAGGGCTTCATCGACGAGTAGTCGTTCGTATTTCCTCTTCGAACCATTCACGAGTACTGAGGCCATTGTGCGCACCCTTTTTTGGGTGTCTGATCCGGTACGGTGGGTGAGTCTCTCTTGGAGATCCCTCGCTGCCTCCGTTGTGTTGGTTATTATAAGATCTTTTCCCTCTCGGAAGTGATTCACAATCCAAGTGGATTTACCACAGCCCGGTACCCCATTGACCCATGATAATTTGGGTATTTCCCAGTTGTATTCGGGTATGGTGTCCGCCATGGCCAGGATCCTGTCGTTTAACATTATCCTGGTGCATCGGGCAATCACAACAATGGGGTCATTTGGAGGGGTGCAGAATTTTTCTCGACCGATCCGCCTACTCTCCTCTTCGTCTTTGTCGACGAAGCCTCTGGTTGCACAGTAGGCTGCCATATGACTTCCCTCTTCCTCTCCTACTATGATTTGGGAAGTGTTGTTGTCGTATATGGCTGCTTCTGATTTCTCGAGTCTCAGTTTCAGCAGTTTCCGGTCGTCTTGGAGGAAGGCCTGCAGGATGTCTTCACAGGTCCTCACATTGTCTTCCGTTGTCGCTGCTGTCATGGCCTTGAACTCGAGAAATGCGTTTATTAGGTGGTCCAGAGGGGTGCTTGCGCCCCGGAGATCAGGCGGCTTGACCAGCCCCTTTTCGGCTTTTGTTGTGGTAGCCTTTGGTTGTGAATCACTTCTAGGAGTGCTTTTGCTAGACTCCTGTTGTGTTGTCTGTTCCGGTTGCCTCTTTCTGCCTGGAAATTGCTGAGAGACGGCGTTTATCGTCTTCATTATCGCAGACAACATTCCCTTTTTCTCCTGTCCAGCTTGCTTCTGTCCGGCTGAGATGTTTTCAGCTGCTCTTCTTTGTTGCAGTCTTTCAGAGCCACTTTGTTCTTCTGGGTTTGCTATGGGGTGTCCCCATCTATCCACCGGGTCTTGAGCGGAAGTTGAGCACCTTTGGCGTGGTTTGAGGAAACTGAGGTTTTCGCCCCGGTCCTCATACACCACGACCTCGTGTTTTTCGGAGGCTTTCACGCTCCCTGCGTGATCTTCCGCTCGGCCCTTTGTATAACCCACCACCATAGCATCCAGGCTTATTATCCTTGGCACTTCTTCGCCTGGTTCTCCTAGTCTCAGTAGCACTGCGCACGCTTGGGCGAACTGGGTCTCATTGTCGCTCCCTTCGAATAGTGCGATAGTTTTGTTTCTTGATCGCACTATTTTGCAGCGCTTGTTGGTCACCGAGATTTCGGATAGCGCGTTGTATGTGCTGCGCTTCATTGTTGCCCTGAAAGTGCTGCCATTCAGGAGAGCTGCTAGACCAGGTGAAATGGCCACTCTGCCTGAGCATTTTGTGTTGCAGAAGCTTATGCCGAACCTTTCTTCATTATTGTCCATAAAGAGTGCCACTCCCCGGATTCTCAATTTTGGTTCCCCTCGTTCGGCATTTTGAAGCAAGTTGCTAAATGCTGCCATGGTGTTATCGAGGGGTATTCTTGGTTGCGGGTTGTGGTCCTCATTTGGTCGGGGGATTTCTGCGTTGTTTGTTACTGTCTGCGATAATGTGGAGTTCCTTCTGGCAACTACCCGGAAGATGGAGTCCAGGTATTCTAGGAAGCATTTTCTTTTTTCCTCTGTTGCCAAAATGTCACTCAGGATTGGCTTCTCCAGCTTAACACCAACTTTGACCTCGGTCTCCATCCGGATCGCCAGAAACCTGGGGCATTCCAAGATCACGTGCCAGACTGTTTCGCTAACGCTCGGGTCACATTCGCATCCGGGGCTGTCTTTCAACTTGAACCGGTGCAGATATTCTCCCATGCCACCGTGTCCTGTCAAGGCTTGCACCTGAATCTGTGTCAACCTTGTCTTCCTTATGATTGGGTAGGCTTGGCCCACATCCGGGAAGAAGGTCTTCGTGGTTGACCCAGTGGTTGAGGTGGTGTAGCGATCCTGCCATCTGAGGATCGTCTCCTCTCTGATCTTTCTTTTGACATAGGACAACGGAATTTCTGCGTAGTCTGGTGTTTCGGACGTGTTCTTGGCGGCCGTTTTTGCCAGTTCATCTGCCCTTTCGTTTCCGGCGGTCCCGACGTGAGCTCTGATCCAGAACAGCCGAACATATTTACCGTCCCTCCTGAGTCCCCTGATATTGTCTTTTATTTCTTTGGCCAGGGGATGAGATGGTCTGGGGTTTCCGAGCAGTTCCAGCGAAGATCTTGAGTCGCTCATGATGTTTATCTCCTTCATGCCGCTCGAAACCGCTTGTTCCACAGCCTTGTGCAGGGCGTACAACTCGGCTTGGAACACTGTGCAGGAGGGATCCAGACTAAAGGTCGAAAAACTGGTTTCTTTCCCATCCTTCCACCATGTCAAGGCAGCACCAGTCTTACCTTCTATCTTGCTGCCGTCGGTATAGATCTGGTATCCGACTATGTGATTGGTGGCTAGGGTTTCGGGATCTACGCTCTCTAGCACTTTATATTTGATGGTGGTTAGTGCAGAGGGGTGAGGTAGGTCTTCGTGCCTCACAGCGCGTTCCAGTTTTCTTCCTGGTGGTAGGTAGTCTGTTGAGATGTTCTTTTTTGCCTTATACAAGCTTGCTGCTTCTTGGATCCTGAGGTCTAAAGGAAGTAGCCCAGAAAGGACGAGTGCAGCGGTAAGTGACACAGTTCTGTATGCCTTGCAGGTCTTTTGAGCGAAGCCCCTTTGCAGCGCCTCCAACTGGTTTTTATTCATTTGAAGGTCTGTTGCCTGGGACCATACGCTGGAGGCATATGTCACTATCGGTTCTATTACCGCTACGTAGATGGTTCGTACTATCTCTGTGTTTAGGCCCCAAGTCACCTTCGCTGCGCACGCTAGTTGTTTGTATATGTCTGCTGCTTTCTTGCATGTTGCAGCCACGTGCGATTTGAAGGTGAGCTTGTTGTCTATTATGAGACCGAGGAGTTTCATCTCCTTGACCAGATGTAGTCTGGTGCCCGACATATAGAGCTTTGGGGGGTCGTACTTCAGTTTCTTTGTGATGAGCAGCGCGTTGGTCTTTTGCGCTGCGAAACTGAGCTTGTTTCTTGACCCCCATCTGACTACATCTGTCAGCGCTTTGTTGGCTACGCTTTCTAAGGTCTCAATTTTGGCACTTGAGAACACTAGTACGATGTCGTCCGCGAACGCTTGGCAGTATACCTCATTGCCGGTTAGGTGGTTGAGGAGTGGGTCCAGGATTATGTTCCAGAAAGTTGGTCCTCCAATGGATCCCTGAACACATCCTTTCGTCGTTTCTTTTTCATACGACGCCCCGGCATAATTGACTTTGACCTTGCGGTCTTTGAGGTACGAGCTGACCATTGCGTATAGGTTTCTTGGGCATTTCCTTTTTATTAATTGGTGTTTTAGAGCGGGCCACCACGCGTTGTCGAAGGCACCCTCTATGTCCAATGATACCATTAGTACGATCTTCTTGTTGTCCACTTCGGATCGTACATGTACCATAAGGTCATAGAGGGCGTCCTCGGTTCCGCGCTGGGGCTGGAAGCCATATTGCGCTTTATTAAGAGTTGGAAGGATGTGCCACTGGATTCGGCCTACCATGAGTTTCTCTATGATTTTACCCATGACTGAGAGTAGGCCGATAGGTCGGTACGACTTTGGCTTGGTGTAGTCGTCCTTCCCCGGCTTGCGGAGGATGACAACATGGGCGGTTTTCCATTGCTTGGGGAAGTGCATTTGCTCTAAGCATTTATTCGCTATAGCCATAAACACTTCCCTGTCGCAGTTTATTGCCGCTGTGCATATGTCTGCGGTCAACCCGTCGCTCCCTGGGGCCTTTTTGGGGTTTAGTGACTTCAGCACCAGCTCGAGTTCCGCTGAAGTGAATTTTGGGTCGTCCGCTGACAGTTGCCCTAGTGTTCCTAGTTGTTCCTCCGTTAGCCTTCGGAGTTGCATGTGGTACTGGTCATCTTTTACTGTGGAGTCCTCTGGGTAGAACGTATTAGCGAGGAGTTCTGCTGATTCGTTAGGGGTCAGCGTTTGACCGCTGGCGTCCTGCAGCAGTAGGTCTTCTTTCCTCCTCGACGTTCTTCTTATAACCCTATAGATCCCGTCCCACATGATCTCCCTCTCCTGTGTGGTGCAGAATTCCTTCCAGCTCTTAGTTTGCGCATCCTGTGCCATTTGCGTGTATGCTTCCTTTGCCTTCAAATACTCCTGAATTACCATCTCTCTGCGGTGGGGCGCAGCGTTCCTAATTCTGCGTTTCTTCCGATTGGTGTCTCTTAGGGCCTCTTCTAGGGTCTTTGACCACCAAGGCAGTCTTGCATTCCCCTTCCAAGGCCCTATCTTGGGTATCGCTACCTCGCACGCTTCCTGTATGGCCGATGTATATGCCGTGATCATGGTCTCTAGGTCGTCAGGAGATTTTCCTTCGTTGATGGTGTTTGGGGTGATGTTGTTGTCCCCTAGGAGTGTCTTGAAGTGTGATCGGAATTCGGACCATTTTGCCTTCTTCGTATTATATGTGCGCGTGGTTGCGACCCTTGTTGGTTTTAGTGTCGCATCCAGGCGCACCGCGAATGTTATGGCGTTGTGGTCCGAGGTTGTAATGTCTCCGTTCACCCTCCAGTCCTCCACTCTACCTAGGAGCGATTGACTGCATGCCGTTACGTCCACTATACTGGTGAACAGTCTATCGCCCCTATAGGTTTCGAAGGTTGGTGTTCTCCCGGTGTTGAGGACCTCTAGCTCCATGTCATTGAGGAAGGTGCTGTAGGCAGTCCCTCTCGGATTTTCGTGGCTGCTTCCCCACCAGTAACTCCAGGCGTTTACGTCACCCGCCACAATGATATTCGATGTTTTGAGCCCCTGGCATGCAGTTCGTGTGCGCGCCAGGTATGGTTCTATATCTTGGTCTCCCTCGAAGGTAAACCGACACCATTCCTATCTTAAGCTGACCCGCTGTTATGAGGGCTGCCGCCTCAGTTTCGGTGACCAGCTGGGGATCGTGGATGATTTCCAGCTGTTCTCCGAATACGAGTATCGCTGCCTTCACTGGTTTTTGCCTGTTTTGGGAACACTGGATGACCTTTGTCCCCGGATACTGTCCGACCGTACCCTCCTTCCCCACGTACGGTTCTTGGACGAGGGCGATGTGGGTGCCCCTCTTTTTTGCGGCTTGAACCAGTTCAGCTGTCGCCAGCTTAGATCTCTGCAGATTGGCTTGGATTATCCGCAGGCATGGTCTGTCGTGATCGTTCGTGGGAGACCTTTGTCCCTGGGTGCCCTTAGCAGTATGTGATGCGAGACCGCGCTATTGCATCCCATTTTGCTCTCTCAGGACATTCATCGCTGAATGCCTGGTGAGCTCCTTCGCTCTTCCCGTTTGCCCGGCGACAGTTTATGCAGGCTGGTGCTCTCTGCTGTAGCCTGCTCGGGCATTTCTCCCACGCGTGGGTTTCCCCGCAGTAGCTGCATGCTTGGTCTTTTTCCTTGCATATGGCCCTTGTGTGGCCATAGCCCAAGCACCTGCTGCATTGTACCAATGGGGATTGGTCCACGATTGGTCTTCTTTGGAGGCCGATGTAGATGTTGCCGGCCTCCGTGAATTTCTTATGAAGTATCGGGGAGAGCTCCAGAATTGGGTGGCATTCTAGCGGATTCCTCGCTTTTTTTCTATAGCGGACGCGGATGGTCATGTCCTTCTCACTGACGTCGCTCAATATGTGTTTATTTTGAGCGATGAGGTGTTCCACGATTTCTTCGTCGGTGTGATAGGCCATGACGTCTTTTATCTTGGCTAGGGGGTTGTTCGTCCTAGCCACTTCGACTTTTAGATCTTTGTCCGCGGCCACTCTGCTGTGTACCAGAGACATGTCCTCTTTGGTCCTGCAGCTCAATATTACCTTTTGATTTTTACCTTTTCTCACCCGATCCACTTTAGCTCCGGTTTTTTTTAAGTCCAGTGCTACCCTGATCGTTTCTATGACATTTTCCCCGGTCTTTTGAGGATCCGTCGACGACACGATCAGGGTGTGGCTCGGGCTGGGCTTAGGTGGTGGGGGCTTTGCGAGCGCCTTGGCATAGGTTGGCCTGGTTGTGTTTGTTGCCTTTGCGAGTTCTTTGATTGCCATCTCTGTTCCTATGCTGAGAGCTGGGGGTGGCGTTTTCTCCTTCAGCTCTCTCATTGTCCTCAGTTCTGAGGACATTATCTCAAGGCGCTCGGTAATTGGCTGCAGGTGCTCGTTCATATCTTGTGGCGGGGTCATTTTTGGGGTCTCTGTTATCTTTAGTTGCATGTCGTCTAGTTTATTTTTGATTCCTTGTAGCTCCTTGGGGGGTTCGCTGAGGTCTTTCTGAGGGTTGGCTACGTGGTCCTCTATTATTTTATTTTTAGCCAAGAGGACATCAGAGCTGGCTTTGATTTTCTCAAGGTCCCTCCTGAGGACGTCTAATTGTGTCGAGATGGAGATCACGGTCGTTCTTAATTTCTCGTGACTCTCCATTAGAGGCTCTAGGTCTTGGGGCCTCTTTTCCTCCAGATTTTTCTTCGCCACAACTAGGGTCTCCTTTAAAGCCAGCTCGATTCTTTGGACCGTTAGTGTCAGGGCCTTTATTTGGCTATACGGCTCTTGGGTCTCGTAGCCTAACCAACTCCTTATGGCTCTCGTCTCCTCCAGGTTCCCGCCGATGTCAGTGCGGGCCTGCCTCATTTCCTCTGTCAGTGTTTTTACAGTTTCCGCCATCACTTTACTGTGGGCTCTTTCTATCCTGACGAGTTCATGGGCGTGGCGTGTTCTTTCCTTTTCGAGGTTGAAACGATGCCTCGACCTGGAGTCCGACAATGCCAGCACGGTCTCATACATTGTCTGCAGGCATTCAAGAGTTATGATCTTACACTCTCTTTTCATATTGCCTGCAGCCTCTAGCGCATCCTTAGCCCTCTGGAGCTGCTCGTTGGCCAATTTGGTCGCGAGGTCCATCTCGACCCCCCTCCGTTTGTGGGTGGTTCTGATGATGCTCGGACGTCCTTGGTGTTGCGCCTCGGAGGCAATGGACGTATCCGAGAAATCATCATCCGAATCTATTGGGCGGGGGGGGAGGTCGGCCGTCTCCCACGACGCAACTCTGTCGAGAGCTGGGTTCTTGGAGCCTTCGGAGACTTCCGTCGGTGTTGTCGGTTGCGGCGGCAACTCGGTTGAGTCCTCGCTAACTGACGATCTGGCCGTCGACGCCTTTACGAGGACTTTTTCCCTTAGGGACCTTTGGGGTCTTACGGGGGGGCGCTTTGTCGCCGGTGCCGAAATTTGTGACGCGGCCTCCGAGGAGGATTTGACATTTTTCGATGGAGCCGACATGTTAATTAATTGAGTGAGAGTTACTTAAATTTACTTAGTCTATGTACTTATTCTAATCTTAATTAAACTGTGATGGTCCTGTGTTACGGCGTAGTTGTTTTTGCCGGAGTAAACCTCGATTTCTTCCGTGATATGGGGGTGCGTGACGGGATAGTGAGATTCTGTCAGATGGAGGTGGTAGAGAATCTCTTTCCGAGTATTTTGAGCCCAAACTCGGATATTCTATCTCGCCTGGGTCAAAAGTTAACTCCCGGGGGGGTGAGGAATTAAGAGGAGGGGGATTTTAGGAATTCCGTCGGAGCCAAAAGATGGGAAATCTCCTCCCGAGTCGTTTGAACCCAAACTCGGGTATCTTGTCTCTTCTGGTTAAGGAGATATGGCCCGCGGGGGTGAGGTAAAAATTTTCGAGGGGGGGGGGGGGGGGCTGTTTTTGTGGGAGTGACTTTGAGGGGGTATAAAGATTTTGAGTGCGGGGGGGGGGTGGGGGGGTGGGGGGTGTGTATTGGGGTTTTCGTAGGGGTGTCGCAGGGATACGAGGGTTGAAGGTGGTGTTCAAGGGGGGGTTCCTCTCTTGGTAGGATCAGTGTCAACACTGGTGAAATTTTAGGGGGGTGGTGGGGGTGGGGGTGGGGGGGGGGTTGTGGGGGTGGTGAGCTCCTTACTTGGGTGGAGAGTCCTCGTCGAGCTGGTTCAGGAGAGCCCAAACACGTGGTGTGTAGGCCTTCCCTTTCCTGAGTTCCCTCGGGGTTTCCTTGGCTGTTGGTGGGCTGTGATGCTGCAGGTGTGCGGCGTCCGAGATTGTAGGGGCGCAGTCTTGGGGCCGGGACCGGAGCGCGAGCAAACCGTGATGTAGCTCGACCACGTGCGTGTTAGGTTATATTCTGACCGCGTGGTTGTTAATCACCACGTGGTTTTAACAATATTCCTACTGCCGTATCTCCGAAGTTTGTTGGAATTTTTTGAAGATTTTTGCGGCGTTGAATAGGTCTTTATTGTGCCTAACACGGGGTGGTGTTGGTTTTCCTGAATGAAGCTGGATTACCTTGGGGATGCTGTCCAAAGTTCAGGGTCTGCTGCTCCGAAGTCCTCTGGAGAAGACACTTGCGCACACAAATCCTGGCGAGTCACACACTTGTTTATCACTTGGAAGAAGATTTAACTCTGTAGATGTATTTTTGCGAGTTTTATTGAATTTTTTCGCGGAGCTGTTGTTGTATGTTTGAATGCGAGGTGCTTACTCGGTTAGGTTAGGTTAGGTTAGGTTCCCCCCCGGGGGTTGCCCGCCTTGTCGTGGCGGGGGGGCTTAGTAACCGTGGACTGGTCACCCACGGTGAACCAAGAGGCAACCAGGGCCGGCCTGTTTGGGCTGCCGGCTGGCCCGAGGAGGGCGCTCCCAGCGGGCTGAATAAGTCCGCTGCGGACGCGCTTGGAGGTGGGACCGTGGAAGATAGGGTGCACCGTTCTCCCTATCTTCTGCGGCCGTGGAGGGATCGCAGGGGGAGAGGCGTGTTGGTATTACGGTGCGCCACTCTCCCTACCCCCTGCGAGCTGGCGGGGCCGTTCCGCCGAAACGGCATTGGTGGGGCCGCAGAGGAAGAGGCATGTCGGTATTACGGTGCGCCGCTTGCCCTATCTTCTGCGGCCGAGATGTGGTCGGTGGAGGAACCACAGACCTGATCCTCCACCGGGTACCAGTTATCTGGTATCCATGGCCTCCTAGTAGCAGACTCAGGGGGAGTTTGCTACAGTACTGGTGGAGGCGGAGGAGGGAGGCGCACCTTACCATCTGGTGCGCCCATCGTGGAGGGCCTTCGGGCTTTCGCGATGGAGCCGCTTGTGGGCGGCTGCCGTTGGCGGGGTCGCGGATGTGTGCGAAAGCGTTCCCGTAACCCCGTCACAAGGCGGCGAGGCGGAAGATGGGGGGGTTTTTAGTGGGTATACCGTGGGTCTCATTAGCCTATACGGGAGTCCCACATAACCACTCGGGTACCCCCTGCGCCCGGGTGGTATGCGTAACGCATTTTCCCCCCCGGAAAAAAAAAAAAAAAAAAAAAAAAAAAAAAGGTTAGGTTAGGTTAGGTTAGGTTAGGTTAGGTTAGGTTCCCCCCCGGGGGCCGCCACCTTGTCGTGGTGGGGGGGCTTGCGTGTCCCGATGATCTCCAAGGCTATACCGTACAGGGCTTCCCATAACGGACAGGCTTGGAAGGAGGGGCCAGACTAAGAGCGGCTCACAGTTGGGTCTCTACGCTTAGTGCGGATGAGACCATGGGGTGGGGTCTCTCCACGTGTCCCTCTGACTTATCAGAAGGCACTGTGGATGAGACCAGGGTGGGAAAAACCCTTGAGGTTTACTCACCCAAACGCGGGGGCGACGGGCTGTCGGTCACGGCAGCATGGCCTAGGCCACCGTCGGCCAACTCGCTCCCTGACCCGTAGGCGTCAGGGGTGAGGGCTGCCACTTCGGTGGGGGCCGCGAGGAAGAAAACCTCTCTAAAAAATTACCACAAGTCGGTGTCTCTCCACGTGCTCCTCTGCTCAGGCAGAGGGCACTGCGGATGAGACCATGTGGTGGGGTCTCTCCACGTGTCCCTCTGCTTTAGCAGAGGGCACGGTGGATGGGACCAGGGTGGGATAAACCCATGTGGTTTACCTACCCAAACGCGGGGGCGACGGGCTGTCGGTCACGGCAGCATGGCTTAGGCCACCGTCGGCCAACTCGCTCCCTGACCCGTAGGCGTCAGGGGTGAGGGCCGCCACTTCGGTGGGGGCCGCGAGGAAGAAAACCTCTATAAAAAATTACCCTAATCCCAAGTTGTCTCGGCGAGGGGATGAATGGTTGGGGGGTACCCAATCCCTAGGGGCCGGGGAGCTCACCCCGTTAAAAAAGACAACAAAAAAAAAACATGGAAAGTTCGGATAATAACAGATTACCCCAGGAGGGTACCGGCATCTCCGATGCCGGAGAATCCCTCACCGCGCCCACGTTGGGTGCGGTCTGCCCCGCGTATCTGGGGGGGGCACCAGCCTTCCACACGACAAACAACCACGAACAGGCACGAACCACGGACACCGAGACGCACACGGCTGGCATGTCGAAAGATGAGGAGACCCAGGAGACCGCGGAGGAGTCTGACTCCTCCGTGGTGACCCTGATGACGGTGTCGTCCGGGGACGACACGTCAGGACGCTTCTGGCGCAATGCGCGGAAGCGGTCCCTGAAAGGGGACGAGGCGGAGGCACCGGAGTTGGTCGAGAAAAAGAAAGCTCCCACTCCGGTGCCTGCAAGACGAGGGAGAGGGCGACCGCCCACAACAGGAGAGTACGTCGGCCTAGCTAAGGCGAAGCTGGCGTACCTCAAGGCGCAGAGGGAGGAGGAGAAGCTCCAGGCAGAGAGGGAGCTGGCCGAGATGGCCCGGGACGTCCGATCCCGATCTCCCTCTCGGTCGAGGTCGAGGTGTCTGTCCGACTCGTCGTCGCTCTCACGCGGCGAAGACGGACCCTCGACCTCCGAGCTGCGGAAAAAGGCGGAGGACAGCGTGCTCCTCATTCAGGCTGTTGCGACGAAATCGCGCAACCTGAAGGGCACGCTGCAGAGGGACCTCAAGGAGGCCTCTGCAAGCCTTATGGGGGTCGTAGCGGAGCTGGCACAGCGGTCCGCTACTGACGAGACGGCACGGCTCGAAAGGGCCAATGCTCGCCTGCAAAGCGAGGTCGCTGAACTCCGCAAGGAGATCGCGGAATTGCGGGCGAGCCTCGTCAGGCCTGCCGAGCCGAGCGGAGTCGATCGCGACGACTCGCTGAGGCGTTCTATCGTGGTGGAAGTGGGGACCATGATGGACGCCAAGCTCGAGGCTTTCGCGATGCGGCTCCCCCCCGAGCCACGCCTCCGGCCGCCTTTGGCCGCCGACAGGGCGAGGGCTAAGGCTGCGCCTCCCGCTCCCGAGCCGCCCCTCCGGCCGCCTTTGGCCGCCGACAGGGCGAGGGTTGAGGCTGCTTCTCCCGCTCCCGCCCCCGCGGCCGGGAAGAAGACCCAGAAAGGGAAAGCGCCTCCCAAGGCGTATTCGGAGGTGGCAGCGCCGACGCCTGGCGCTCCGAAGCCCCCGACGACGGCCGTGTCCCAGCAGTGGACCGAGGCCGCCAAGCGGGGCAAGCGGGGCAAGCGGGGGAAAAAGGGCAGCGCACCGGCGGACAAGCCCCCGCCCAAGAAGAACGCGGCGGCGAAGCTTCGCGCCCCGCGCTCGGCTGCGGTGGCCATCACTATCCAGCCGGGCGCCACGGTGGAGGGGAAGGAGCTCTCCTATAAGGACGTGCTCGACGGGGCGAAGCGGAGGATCGACCTGGAAGGCTTAGGCCTGAAGGGTCTCCGATTCCGCACCGCCGTGACGGGGGCCCGCATGCTGGAGATCCCCGGGGCTGACAGCGGCGAGAAGGCGGACCTGCTGGCGGGCAAACTGCGGGAGGTCCTTCCCGCGGACCTGGTCCGCGTCTCCAGACCCGTGAAGTGCGCAGACCTGCGCATCAGCGAGCTGGATGACGCGGTGTCCTCGGAGGAGGTGGCCGCCGTGGTGGCCCGCTACGGGGAATGCCCCCCCGAGCAGGTAAAGTGCGGGGAGATCCGCCGCTTCTCCGCCGACAGCCCCGGCACGGCGTGGGTGCGCTGCCCGGTTTCCGCGGCGAAGAAGGTCGCCTCCAGCGGGCGGCTACTGGTGGGGTGGGTGTCGGCCCGGGTCAGCCTCCTTGAGGCCAGACCCCTGCGGTGCTACCGGTGCCTCGATTCGGGGCACGTCCGGAGCAAATGCACCGCCGAGGTGGACCGCAGCGATGTCTGCTATCGCTGCGGTCAACCGGGCCACAAGGCGGCTGGCTGTTCCGCAGCCCCACGCTGCCCGCTGTGCGAGGCGAAGCAGAAGCCGGCGGACCATAGAGCGGGTAGCGGAGCATGTGCCGCTTCCGCCCCCGCCAAGTCCGCCGGCAAGAAAAAGAAGAAGAAGCCCGCCGGGAAAGGCCCAACAGCCCACCCCCGGCCGGCCCGCCCGTCCGCCGCTGACGTGGAGCGCGCCGAGAGGGTCGCAGACATGGTCGTAGATTAAGTATGGCCATGTCTTTCCTCCAGGCGAACCTCAACCACTCGGCCAGAGCTCAGGACCTTTTGTACCAGAGCCTGGCCGAGTGGTCGATCCAGGCGGCGGTGGTGGCGGAGCCTTACCTCGTCCCCGCCAGGGACAACTGGGTTGGTGACCGGGAGAACACGGTGGCGATCGTCGCGCAGACGGCCGCCGGCTCCCCGCCCTTCGACAAATCAGCGAAGGGCCATGGATGCGTCGCGGTCACCCTTATGGGCGTGACGATCGTCGGCGTGTACTTCTCGCCGAACCGGAGCCTGGCCGCATTCGAGCAATTCCTGCTCGAGGTCGGTGCTCTGGTCGGCCAGAGTCACCCAATCCCGGTGCTGGTCGCCGGGGACTTCAACGCCAAGTCGACGGCTTGGGGTTCCCCGGCCACCGATGCGCGGGGCGAGGTACTGGAGGAGTGGGCTGCCACGTCGGGCTTAGTTCTTCTAAACCGGGGGTCGGTAGACACGTGCGTGCGGCACAACGGGGGTTCCATCGTGGACCTAACGTTCGCGACCCCGTGTCTCGCGCGCCGTGTCCGAAACTGGAGGGTGCTCGGGGAGGCGGAGACGCTCTCGGACCACCGGTATATCCGGTACGAGGTCGCCGCCAACCCTGGAGCTCCCCAGAGCCGGCCCCCGCGTGGGGACGGACCGCGCTGGGCCCTCAAGACCATGGACGGTGACGTCATCATCGAGGCGTCCATCGTCCAGGCTTGGCTACCGGCGCCGGAGGGCCCGGCGGCCGACGTGGACGGGCGAGCGGAGCGGTTGAGCGAGTCGATGGCGCAGGTGTGCGACGCCGGTATGTCGCGCGCCAGACCGCTCCCGCCCCGCAGATGGGTGTACTGGTGGTCGGCGGACCTGCGCCGGCTTCGCGAAGCGTGCGTAGCGGCCAGACGCCAGTACACCCATTACAGAAGGCGGCGAAGGCGGGTGGACGCCGAGGAAAGCCGCCTCTACGCCGCGTACAGGGAGAGATGCGTCTCTCTGCAGATCGCCATACGGGAGGCAAAGGCCGAGTCGTGGGGAGAGTGGTTGGAGACCCTGAATAGGGATCCCTGGGGGCGCCCGTACAAGACGGTGCGTGGCAAGCTGCGCCCCTGGGCTCCTCCGCTGACCCAGAGTCTCCAACCAGAGGTGGTGGAGAAAGTTGTCGCCACTCTCTTCCCAGAGAGGGCCGACTCGGCGCCGCCGCCCGTGGCGGCTGCATCGTCGGAGAGCTCGAGCGCCCCGGTGCCCGAGGTGTCTCGGGCGGAGCTGGAGGCTGCGGTGGAGCGGCTCCGCGCCAAGAGCACAGCACCGGGCCCCGACGGGGTACCCGGTAGGGTGTGGGCGCTAGCCCTGGAGGCCCTCGGGCCCAGGGTCGTTGAGCTCTTCGACGCCTGTATGCGGCGTGGCCGCTTTCCGAGGAAGTGGAAGATCGGCAGGCTCGTGCTGCTGCGCAAGGAGGGTCGCCCGGCGGACTCGCCGTCGGCATACCGGCCCATAGTGCTACTCGACGAGGTGAGCAAGCTCTTCGAGCGGATTATTTCCGCGCGCCTCGTCGGGCACCTAGAACGGGTCGGGCCGGGGCTGAGTGACCGGCAATTCGGTTTCCGCCGGGGCCGCTCGACGGTCGACGCCATCGCGCGTGTGAGGGACCTCTCGGAGGAGGCGGTGTCACGGGGAGAGGTCGTCTTGGCGGTGTCTCTAGACATCGCCAATGCTTTTAACACCCTCCCCTGGGGCTGTATCGAGGCGGCGCTGGGCTACCATCGCGTGCCCGACTACCTGCGTCGCCTCCTCACCGACTACTTCTCCGAGAGGGAAGTGGTGTACCCGACGCGCGACGGGTGGGGCCGCCGGGTCAGGACGTGCGGTGTTCCACAGGGTTCGGTTCTTGGGCCGTTGCTGTGGAACATCGGCTACGACTGGGTGCTGCGGGGCGCTAATCTGCGGGGGGTCGACGTAACTTGTTACGCCGACGACACCCTCGTCACGTCCCGCGGCGCCACGTACCGGGAGGCGGCCCTATTGGCGACGGCCGGAGTGGCCCAAGTGGTGGCCCGAATCCGCCGGCTGGGGCTGGAGGTGGCGCTGGAGAAGTCGGAGGCTCTGTGCTTCCACGGAGCCCGACGCGCCCCTCCCGCAGGATCCCGGCTGGTGGTCGGCGGCGTCTCCATCGCTGTCGAGTCGACGATGCGGTACCTGGGCGTCGTCCTCGACAGTCGATGGAACTTCCGGGAGCACTTCCGACGGTTGGTCCCCAGGTTGTTGCGCGCGGCCGGAGCATTGAGCTGGCTGCTGCCGAACCTGGGTGGACCGTCGGTCGCATGCCGGCGGCTGTACGCCGGGGTGGTGCGGTCGATGGCCCTCTACGGGGCCCCGATCTGGGCGGACACCCTGATCGCCCAGAATAGGACCCTCCTGCGCCAAGCGCAACGGGTCATGGCGATCAGGGTGGTGAGAGGGTATCGCACCATCTCGTGCGAGGCGGCATGCGTCCTGGCCGGGACCCCACCGTGGGACCTGGACGCGGAGGTGCTCTCGGCAGCGTACTGGCGCCGCAGCGCAGCAGCACGAGCCGATTTGGCGGAACCAGAGCCGGAGGAGGCCGGGCGGCAGGGGCGACTCGACCGCCAGGTCCTCCTCCGGAAATGGAAGGAAAGGCTGGCGGAGCCGACCGCCGGCAGAAGGACGGTGGAGGCGATTCGACCCGTCCTGGAAAGGTGGGTCGATCGCCGACACGGGGCCCTCACCTTCCGCGCTGTGCAGATCCTGACGGGGCACGGTTGCTTCGGCAGGTACCTGTGCAGCGTGGCGGGTCGAGAGCCGACCAGCGTGTGCCACGCTTGTGGGTGTCCGGAGGACACAGCGGAGCACACGCTGGCGGAGTGCCCGGAGTGGGCGGAGCCGCGGGCGAGCCTCGCGGCGGTTATTGGGGACGACCTGTCGCTGCCGGGCGTCGTGAGAGCCATGGTCGGCAGCGACAGAGCGTGGAAGGCGGCGCTCCGGTTTTGTGAGTGCGTCATGGCGCAAAAGGAGGCGGCGGAGCGGGCGAGGGAGGACGACCCTCTTTCTAACCCAATCCGCCGGAAGAGAGTTGGGCGGAGGCGCCTGGCGCACGAGCGCCGTCTTCCCCCATAACCGGGGTCTCCGGGCGGTGGAACCGGGGGGTACCATCGCCCAGTTGGAGGAGACCCCCGAGGCGGCTGGCGTGTCCCGTGTTCCGGCACGCCAGTTTGAATGGTGAGTGGCGCCACAGCTGGGCGCCCCACAAGATGGGCCCGAGTCCCGGGCAACCGTCGGCGGAGCAGCGGAAGTGTGCGAATGCGTCCCCGCAGCTTCGCCGGAAGACGGTGAGGAGGAACACCGCTGGTTTTTAGCCGGTAAGAGTCCGGCATAACCCGACAGCGCCCCCCCGCGCCTGTCGGGTATCCATGAGGATTTTCCAGCGTCAAAAAAAAAAAAAAAAAAAAGGTTAGGTTAGGTTAGGTTAGGTTAGGTTAGGTTTTTTTTTTTTTTTTTTTTTTTTTTTTTTTTTTTTTTTATCCTGTCCGGGCGCTGTACTGGCCCGGCCCGCGAGCTACAATAAAACAACCCCTGACATAGCTCGTCAGGGACCTTGGTTTCTTTATTTAATTTAGTCAAAGGTACAGTTTATAATTCTTAAGATTATTGTATCTTAAATCTAATAGCATTACACATGAACTTAGAAGTAGTTTCGTAAGCTGTTAAGTACATTTCCAGGACTATTTTATGTACATTTAATACATTTGTTCTTATTCTATTTTAAACTACTTATCATCTAATTTAACTTTAACTCTCTATATGTTACACTATCTTATTCTTATCTTATACATTTTATTTATTTGCTTATATAATATTTATATGCATATTATATATATATTCCAATATATATATATATCTATCATACTTTTATTTAGTCTTGTTTCTGTTGTTTGCCCTTGTTGCTATGTCCTTACAATAATTTAAAAATGTATTTGATTTCTTTTTATGGCTTATCAATTTGTGTGCGTTTTGTACGGTTATGTCAGTGCCTAATTTTTGTTCGTATGTGTATTTCAATGCCTCGTTTGCTGGACAGTCAAACAGGAGATGCGGCAATGTCTCCTCAGTATCAGGGTCACAGATACACGAAGGGCTGTCCTTGCATCTAAACCTATGCAGGTACTGTGCAAACCCTCCGTGCCCTGTCAGCACCTGGGTCAGTATTCCGGTTATTTCTATTTTTCTTATCATCCTGTAAGCTGTCACCGCGTTCGGGTAGAATATTTTTGTAATCGCCGCTGTTTCGCCTTCTGTATATCGTCTGTTCCATTCCTCAAGCGTCCGTGCACGAATTTGTCGCTTAATAAATGAAACAGGACAAAGATCATAATTTGGGCTTGTTTTCATCTTTTGGGCCGCCTCCTTGGCCAGCTCGTCGGCCCTTTCATTGCCCTCCAGTCCGGCATGGGCTTTGATCCAAAATAAGGATATTTCCTTATTTTGGGCTTTTGCTGCCTTTATGTTCGCCCGCGCCTGTACGGCTAGGTGGTGTTTCGAGGCGTTATTTATTATCGATTCGAGTGCTGATCTTGAGTCGCTGCATATGCCAAAACTCGCCTCCCGACGTTCTAAGGCTATCCTTGTCGCAGTGCATATGGCTAGAAGTTCTGCCTGATATACCGTACAGTACGGTGACAGTTTTAATTTGACGGCATGGATTTCGGTTTCGCTATTCCATATGGAAAGCGCCGCCCCGACCATGCCGCTAATTTTGCTGCCATCCGTATAAATGCGAATTGTTTGTTTGTTATGACAATCGACTTGTTGCCGGTTATTCAGGCTTATGAACTCCAAGCTCATATGCTCTGCCGGGTGGGGAGTCCTGTCAAATGCAACTACTCTTTCTACTTCTCTGTCTCCTAGCTCCGCCATGGGCAACCCCCTCCTTGTCTCATACAGTGTAGCTGCCTCTTTTATTCGGAGGTCAAGGGGGAGCAATCCCGACAGGACCAGTGCTGAGTTCAGAGAGGTTGTTCTGTACGCCTTTGTTATTTTCTGTGCGAATCCTCGCTGCACATTATTCAATTGTTTCTGTACCCCTAGCTTTTTGGCCGCCGGCGCCCATGCACTGGCGGCATACAGAATAATCGGCTCCACAGTTGCCATATATATTGTGCGGATTATTTCTGGGTGGAGGCCCCAACTAATTTTTGCTGTTCTAGCAAGCTGTTTATAGACAGACGCGGCTTTTTTACATGATTCTGCGACATGCTTGTTAAATGTTAATTTATTGTCTATATATAGTCCTAAAATTTTTATATCCTCCGACATTCCAACGTCGATCCCCCCCATTCTCAGGATCGGGACGTCATACTTCAATTTCTTTGTAATGGTCATTGCCTTTGTCTTTGATGGACCAAAGTTAAGTTTGTGTTTGTCGCCCCAATCCCGAACATAGTCGAGAGCGGCGTTGGCTTGTCTTTGGATATCTATCGCTACGTCCCCGTCAAACACGAGAACGACATCGTCAGCAAAGGCTTGACAGTAGTCGCCTCTGTTTTGTAAGCCTTGTATCAAGGGATCCAAGAGCAAGTTCCATAGGATAGGACCGCCAATTGATCCTTGTACACACCCTTTGCTCATGCTTTTGGTATATTCTTCGCCTCCATATCTTACTGTGACCTTCCTGTCGCATAAGTAGCTGTCGAGGATTCCTCGTAGGTTGCTAGGACACCTTTCCTCAGCCAATCGGGTTCTTATAGCAGGCCACCAAGCATTGTCAAAGGCCCCCTCTATATCTAGCGAGATCACAACGACTATCTTTTTGTTTTCAACTTTCCGTCGAATGTGATTCACCAGATCATAGAGGGAGTCCTCAGTGCTTTTCTGGGGCATGAACCCGTATTGGCGAGTACTTATCCTAGGGAGGATATGCCACTTCAGTCTACCTATGATCATTTTCTCCAGAATTTTTCCCATCACTGGCAGCAAGCCTATGGGCCTGTAAGATTTAGGGTTCCGGTAGTTGTCCTTGCCAGGTTTCCGCAAGACTACCACCGTTGCCTCTTTCCAGATGGTCGGAAAATGTTTGAGTTGCAGGCATTTGTTGGCCAGTGATAGGAAAAGTCCAGGGTCACTGTGGATGGCTCTGCTGCATATCTCGGCTGTAAAGCCGTCTGCTCCGGGTGCTTTCTTTGGGTTGAAGGTTTCCACCACTGACATGAGTTCCACCATTGTAAAGGGCGGGTCTTGGGGTGTGTCGTTTGCCCATTCATCAAGGCGTTTTGCCTTCTCTCTTATTTGTTGGTGATGTCTTGTGTCTTTCTCTGTGGTATCATTTGGGTAGAAGGTTTCTGCTAATAGCTTGACTGAGCCTTTCATGTCAGTGGTGTCCCCTTTGTCCTCCAGTGGTATGTCTTCTTGTCGTTTGGCGGTCCTTCCTATCACTCTATAGATGCCTTCCCACATCCCTTCCTTGTCTTGCTTGTTACAGAAACCTTTCCAGCTTTGTGTTTGGGCTTCTTTCATGCTGGTTTCATATTTTTGCTTTGCCTGCAGATACTCGTCGATAACCTTAGCTCTCCGAACCTGCGCTGCACATCGTATTCGACGTTTTTTCGTTGTTAGTTCTTTCTTCATCAAGGTAAGTTCTGGAGTCATCCATGACAGGTTTAGTTTTTGGTTAGCCTTCTTTTTGGGGAGGGTATCTTCGCACGCTTTTTTAATTGCTTTGATATACTCCTCTGTCATATTGTCGAGGTCTTTTTTGTTATCGATTTTGTCCATGTTTTCTTGATTTATGGCCCTCTCATGTTGTAGCTGGGTCAGTTTACCTCGAAACTGGCCCCAGTTAGCGTTCTTAGTGCCATAGACTCGGGTGGTCCTTTGGATGCTCATACCTTGAGAATTGTTTAACCTTATGTCAAATGTTAGCGCATTATGATCGGAGCTTGTTACACTCTCGTCTACCTTCCAATTTTCTATATGGCCAAGCAAAGCACTCGTGCATGTTGTGACATCCACAAAACTGGAATATCTTTTGTTACCTCTTACGGTATCAAAGGTAGGGATGTCTCCTTCGTTGAGTATCTGCAGGCTCATATCTTCAATAGCACCATACATGTCTTCGCCCCTGTGGTCCAATACGTTGCCTCCCCACCATGGGTTCTTAGCGTTTGTGTCGCCACCCATTATAAGTAATCTTGGTTTCATTCTTTCCTTTATTGCTTTTAGTTGTTCCAAGTATGGCCTTATGGGCTGGTCTGGCTCAAAGTAAAATGAAATCACCGTGATCTCCCAAGCCCGAGTACGGATCCCTACCACTACGATGTTGGTTGTGGTATATTGTGGGTACTGCTTAACGTCGAGATTCGGGTCAAGGACGGCTATAGCTGCCTTGACCGTCGAATCTCTGGGATCCGTACTTTGGAAGATCCTCACTCCCGTGAAATTTTTCATGTACTTTGAGCCACCCACATATGGTTCCTGGAGCAATACTAAAGCCACTTTCCTCTTTACTGCTTCTGATATTACTTCCACTGTGGCTATGTTTTTCCGTTGGAGGTTTGTTTGGATTACTTTATAGGTCTTAAATTTGGGGGTTTCGGCATTTGTATTGCGCTGTTGAGTATGGTTCACAGGGGTGCCCTTAGCAATATGCCGTGGTAGCTCGGGCCAATGCATCCCATTTCCTCCTGATGGGGCACGCTTGATCGAATGCATGGTGTTCAGTATCTGTTAGCTTCTCTAGGTCCTCGCACTCTGCCCATTTGTGTGGTCCACCACAGTAGCTGCATTTCTCGACGGTCTCTTTGCAGAGCCGCCGAGTGTGTCCATACCCCAGGCACATCGAACATTGCACTAGGGGTGATTGGTCTTCAACACGTACTCTTTGCAAGTCTATGTGAACTCTGCCTGCTGTCGTCATTCTTTCCCATATCGTCGGGGACACCTGCAACACAATATGATTTGTATGCGGGTTTCTCGCCTTACGTCGATACTTAACTACTATTCTATAGTCTTGCTCATTTATTTCGGTCAGTAGATGTTTATTTTGGTGTTTGAGTGCTTTAACTACTTCTTCGTCAGTATGCAACGCTAGGACATCTCTAATTATGATTAATGGGTCCTTATATTGCGCCTCTTTCACTTGGAGGTTTTTTGCTTTTACTGCTTCGCTGACCTTTATAATTTCCTCTTTGCTATTGCAGCTTATGACCACTTTTTGGTCTCTTGCTTTCCGCAGCCTATCTACACGGATGCCACTGTTTTTAGCGTCCACTGCGCCTCTGATTTTTGTCATTACATTTTCACTAGTGTCTTCTTTGTCCTCGGAGGTAACAATTATTGTATGCATGGGTGGCTTGGGCCGCTTTACTGCCTCCACGTAGGTAGGCTGCGGTACAGCTTGAGTGTCAAGATTGTTTTTAAGGTCTGCGATAGACTTTGTTAATTGGGAAACTTCCATTTTTAATTGTTCCTGTCCCTTACCAAGGTGCCCTGGGATTTGTTTGATCTCCACTGACAATGATGAGGTGTGTCTTTTGAGATCTTCCATCGCCTTACTATGCTCTTTCATATTTTTTATGAGTTCCTCCATTGCTTTGGACTGTTCATTTTGCTCGGTCGACACTCCTTTCCCTGTTTGAGCCTCGGTTTGTTGAGCATTCTTTAATATCCCAGCTGGTGGTTGTTCAGGGTAGATTAGGTTAGGTTAGGTTAGGTTAGGTTAGGTTAGGTTAGGTTAGGTTAGGTTAGGTTAGGTTAGGTTAGGTTAGGTTAGGTTAGGTTAGGTTAGGTTAGGTTAGGTTAGGTTAGGTTAGGTTAGGTTAGGTTAGGTTAGGTTAGGTTTTTTTTTTTTTTTTTTTTTTTTTTTTTTTTTCCCTGTCCGGGCGCTATACTGGCCCGGCCCGCGAGCTAACTACTGCCCCTGTTTATTTTGGGGCACCCTTTATTCAATTCTTTATTACAATACTTTACAATTTTTATAACTTATCTAATTTAACTTACAAACTTCATATATATTTAGTGACTAATTTCTAATTATAAACTTATATTATTTTATCCTATACTTTTATGGCTGTTGTGCTTTTTGTTACTTCCTCGATTACATTTATTTTGTATCTATTGTTATAATTTTCATCTTAACACTAATATTTAAGTTACATTTCTTTAAAATCTATTGCTATTACATTTCTTATCTTATTATAGTTAATCTATTGTTATTACCATACTTTTACATCTATTGTTATTATTTACATCTTAATACTAATGTTTTTGTTATATCAATACTAATGTTCCTGTTATAATAAATAAAAGTTTCAGTTTTATGTATTAACAACACCGATTATGTATTTATTTTATGTTTTATACGACTGTTGTTATAGTTATTTGTGCATTTTACTACATATTCTGCAAACTCAAGGAACTTTTTCCTGCAATCGTCATACTCGACAAATTTTCTTAAATTATTTTGTACGATGGGCTCGCCAAGTATTTGCTCGATTTCGTATCTCTTAGTGCCAAATCTTGGGCATTCGCAAATAATATGTGATACTGTTTCCTTTGCTAGTCCATCGCACTCACAATACGGATTATCTCTAAGTTTGAATCTGTGCAGATACTCGCCAAACCCACCATGTCCCGTAAAGAGCTGGGCCTTCACATTATTGAGCTCGACTTTTCTTAGAATTTTGTAGGCTTGGCGAACATCTGCAAAGAAGAGTTTAGTTATTTCCCCGGTTCTTGCTTCTGAGTATCTTCGCTGCCATTCTTCCAGGGTGGACGTTCTTATTTGGTATTTGACGTAGGATACAGGGACGCCATCGTAAACCGGAGCTTGTTTATTTGTAAGGGCGGCTCTTTTAGCAAGTTCATCTGCCCTTTCGTTCCCGTTTATTCCAGCATGAGCTTTGATCCAGAATAGCTGAAATCTGGTTGTCTCCGCAGTTCTTATGTGGTTTTGAATTTGTGGTTAGGTTAGGTTAGGTTAGGTTAGGTAAGGTTAGGTTAGGTTAGGTTAGGTTAGGTTAGGTTAGGTTAGGTTAGGTTAGGTTAGGTTAGGTTAGGTTAGGTTAGGTTAGGTTAGGTTAGGTTAGGTTAGGTTTTTTTTTTTTTTTTTTTTTTTTTTTTTTTTTTTTTTATTTCACCCCTGACATAGCTCGTCAGAGACCTTGGGTTCTTTATTTAATTGTTAAATGTAGGGTACAGGTTTCTTTTTCTTAGATTTACATATTATCCTAAAACTAAAACTAGCATCATAATACAGGAGCATAGAAACAGTTACTTAATTACTTTTCTAGGACTATATTATAGTTATTTACACTTTTATTCTTATTCTATTTTTTACAATTTTTCTGCATGGTTCACTTTGTGCTATTTATATCTTTCACTATTTGTTTATATTATGTATTATGCTATACTTAAACTATTCTTCTACACAGTTACTTTTTACTTATCTATATTTTACATAATTTTTCTTATCCTATACATTTTATTTGTTGCTAAAGTTATATTTATATGCATATTTTATATATATATTAATATATATAAATATCATACTATTATTTGGTCTTGTTTCTGTTGTTTGTCATTGTTACTATGTCCTTGCAATATTTTAAAAATGTATCTGATATATTTTTATCACTTATCAGTTTGTGTGCAGTTTGTTCTGTTATAGCTGTGCCTAAGTTTTGTTCATACGTGAATTTTAGTGCCGCATTTGCGGGACAGTCAAAGAGGAGATGCGGTAATGTCTCCTCTGTATCAGGGTCACAGATGCACGAAGGGTTATCCTTACATCTGAACCTATGTAAGTACTGTGCGAATCCTCCGTGCCCCGTCAACACCTGAGTCAGAGTGCCAGTTATTTCAATTTTTCTTATGATCTTATAAGCTGTCACCGCATCTGGGAAGAATAATTTTGTTATAGCCGCTGTTCCGCCTTCAGTATATCTTTTGTTCCATTCGTCAAGCGACCGCGCACGTATCTGCCGCTTGACGAATGAGACTGGACACAGGTCGTAATTTGGCTTTGTTTTCATCTTTTGGGCCGCCTCTTTGGCCAGCTCGTCGGCCCTTTCATTGCCCTCTAGTCCCACATGGGCTTTAATCCAAAATAAGGATATTTCCTTATTTTGGGCTTTAGCTCTCTTAATATTCTCCCGCGACTCTACGGCCAGGCGGTGCTTCGAGGCATTATTGACAACCGACTCCAGGGCAGATCTCGAGTCACTGCATATGCCAAAACTCGATTCCCGACGCTGCAGAGCTTTTCTGGTCGCTGTACATATGGCCAGGAGTTCAGCTTGATATACCGTGCAATACGGTGACAGTTTCAGGTTAGGTTAGGTTAGGTTAGGTTAGGTTAGGTTAGGTTAGGTTAGGTTAGGTTAGGTTAGGTTAGGTTAGGTTAGGTTAGGTTAGGTTAGGTTAGGTTAGGTTAGGTTAGGTTAGGTTAGGTTAGGTTTTTTTTTTTTTTTTTTTATAAATGAAACTTCAGTTCCACAGACCAGTCGTCCGTGCCTTTTTTCAGATTAAATTTTTATTATTATTTATTTATTTGCTCCGCTGTGTTCGCTGTCGCTGCCACCTGTTCGCCGGCTTCGTTATTACACTGTACCTGCGGGCAAGTAGCAGCGGCAGCGAGAATTTAACAATTTTCAGTTTACTTATAACTACAGGACCATTGTAAATTATGAACTTTATATTTATTAATATTGTTAATGTTAGATATGTGTTAGTGCTGTATTTTTTTTTTTTTTTTTTTTTTTTTTTTTTTTTTTTTTTTCTCTCTTCAATGTTATTATAAAGTCGTCAATCTTTTTCTTTTGTCATGCATTTACCCCTCTTTTTTTTTTTTTTTTTTTTTTTTTTTTTATGTGAATTCTTTTTTTTTTTTTTTTTTTTTATTTTTTATTTTTATTTTTTTTTTTTATTTTTTTTTTTATTTTTTTTTTTTTTTTTATTACACACGTTTATGTTTGGTACATTGTCATGTTACACGTCTTACAACTAAGTACATTTTCTTGTCTTATAACTAAGTACATTTTAGACTTGACACTAAGTTGTTGTTTCTATTATCTTAGCCTATTAACAGAGTAACCTATTGCATTTCCTTCGCGGAGGCCGCTAACGCCTTAAGGTGTTTGGCGTAATCAATCGCCTTTGGGTCCCTATTCCGGATTGCCATCGCGATGTTATAGTCCTCCAGTCTCTCGTTCGTGGCATTCATAGCCCTTAGGATGAACTGAGCTATGGCGTCGTTGCTGCTGTCTGTGTAGTATATGCAGCTGATGGTATGACGCGATATTGCCACGACGGCGTGGGGGACACTGTTGTGCAACTGCAGGTGCTGTGTTGACGTGCGCACAATCACCACCGTCTCGTATGTGAGTCCCTGCGCCTCATGTATGGTTAGGATCCTCGATCCGTCTCCGCTACCGAAGCCCTCGCTCTTCAAATTCTCTTTCTCGGCTTGGGTATGTACCAAGTAGAGAGTTTTCTCAAGGGTTTTTGGGATCGTCGAATCCGTAAACCGCTTCAGCTGCAGGGATCTCAAGCGTGGTGCCGCTGAGTAGATTCCGCTGTAGACTTCACTAAGTGCGTACGCTACGTCCACTGGGTTCCTGTACGTGCACAACAGTTCCTGGCCTATTCCGACCGAACGACTTGGGCGATTGTAGAGCAGCTCGAACAGGTTGTTACGCTCTATGAACGGGAGTTGGTTAATATCTCCAATGAGCAACACATCCATCGCACCGGTGAGCTTTATTGCCATCACAATGGCTCCGAAATGGTTCATGAGGGCTTCATCGACTAGTAGTCGTTCATATTTCCTCTTTGAACCATTTACGAGCACTGAGGCCATTGTGCGCACCCTTTTTTGGGTGTCTGTGCCGGTGCGGTGGGTGAGTCTCTCCTGGAGATCCCTCGCTGCCTCCGTTGTGTTTGTTATTATTAGATCTTGTCCCTCTCGGAAGTGATTCACAATCCAAGTGGACTTGCCACAGCCCGGTACCCCATTGACCCATGATAGCTTGGGCATCTCCCAGTTGACTTCGGGTATGGTGTCCGCCATGGCCAGGATCCTGTCATTTAACATTATCCTGGTGCATCGGGCGATCACTACAATGGGGTCATCTGGAGGGGTGCAGAATTTTTCTCGGCCTATCCGCCTACTCTCCTCTTCGTCCTTGTCGACGAAGCCTCTGGTTGCGCAGTAGGCTGCCATATGACTTCCCTCTTCCTCTCCAACTATGATTTGGGAAGTGTTGTTGTCGTATATGGCAGCTTCTGATTTCTCGAGTCTCAATTTAAGCAGCTTCCGGTCGTCTTGGAGGAAAGCCTGTAGGATGTCGTCGCAGGTCCTCACATTGTCCTCCGTTGTCGCTGCTGTCATGGCCTTGAACTCGAGAAATGCGTTTATTAGGTGGTCCAGAGGGGTCCTTGCGTCCCGGAGATTAGGCGGCTTGACCAGCCCCTTTTCGGCTTTTGTTGTGGTAGCCTTTGGTTGTGAATCACTTCTAGGAGTGCTTTTGCTAGACTCCTGTTTTGTTGTTGATTCCGGTTTGCTCTTTTTGCCTGGAAATTGCTGAGAGACGGCGTTCATCGTCTTCATTATCGCAGACAGCATTCCCTTTTTCTCTTGTTCGGCTTGCTTCTGTCTGGCCGAGGTGTTTTCAGCTGCTCTCTTTTGTTGCAACCTTTCAGAGCCACTTTGTTCTTCTGGGTTTGCTATGGGGTGTCCCCATCTGTCCACCGGATCTTGAGCGGAAGTTGAGCACCTTTGGCGTGGTTTGAGGAAACTGAGGTTTTCGCCCCGGTCCTCATACACCACGACCTCGTGTTTTTCAGAGGCTTTGATGCTCCCTGCGTGATCTTCCGCTCGACCCTTTATATAACCCACCACCATAGCATCCAGACTTATTTTCCTTGGCACTTCTTCGCCCGGTTCTCCTAGTCTCAGTAGCACTGCGCACGCTTGGGCGAACTGGGTCTCATTGTCGCTCCCTTCAAATAGTGCGATTGTTTTGTTTCTTGACCGCACTATTTTGCAGCGCCTGTTAGCCACCGAGATTTCGGATAGCGCGTTGTATGTGCTGCGCTTCATTGTTGCTCTGAAAGTACTGCCGTTCAGGAGAGCCGCTAGACCCGGTGAAATGGCCACTCTGCCTGAGCATTTTGTATTACAGAAGCTTATGCCGAACCTTTCTTCATTATTGTCCATGAAGAGTGCCACTCCCCGGATTCTCAGTTCTGGTTCCCCTCGTTCAGCATTTTGGAGCAAGTTGCTAAATGCTGCCATGGTGTTGTCGAGGGGTATTCTCGGTCGCGGGTTGTGGTCCTCGTTTGGTCGCGGGGTTTCTGTGTTGTTTGTTGCTGTCCGCGGTAATGTGGAGTTCCTTCTGGCAACTACCCGGAAGATGGAGTCCAGGTATTCAAGGAAGCACTTTCTTTTTTCTTCTGTTGCCAAGATGTTACTCAGGATAAGCTTCTCCAGCTTAACACCAATTTTGACCTCTGTCTCCATCCGGATCGCCAGAAACCTGGGGCATTCCAAGATCACGTGCCAGACTGTTTCGCTAACGCTCGGGTCGCATTCGCATCCGGGACTGTCTTTTAACTTAAACCGGTGCAAATATTCTCCCATGCCACCGTGTCCTGTCAAGGCTTGCACCTGAGTCTGTGTCAACCTTGTCTTCCTTATGATCGGGTAGGCTTGGCCCACGTTCGGGAAGAAGATCTTCGTGGTTGACCCAGTGGTTGAGGTGGTGTAGCGATCCTGCCATCTAAGGATCGTTTCCTCCCTGATCTTTCTTTTGACGTAGGACAACGGTATTTCAGCGTAGTCTGGTGTTCCGGACGTGTTCTTGGCGGCTGTTTTTGCCAATTCGTCTGCCCTTTCATTTCCGGCGGTCCCGATGTGAGCTCTGATCCAGAACAGCCGAACATATTTGCCTTCCCTCCTGAGTCCCCTGATATTGTCTTTTATAACTTTGGCCAGGGGATGAGATGGTTTTGGGTTTTCGAGCAGTTCCAGCGAAGATCTTGAATCGCTCATGATGTTTACTTCCATCACGCCGCTCGAAACCACTTGTTCCACGGCCTTGTGTAGAGCGTACAGTTCGGCTTGGAACACTGTGCAGGAGGGATCCAGACTAAAGGTCGAAAAGCTGGTTTCTTTCCCATCCTTCCACCATGTCAATGCAGCACCAGTCTTACCTTCTATTTTGCTGCCGTCGGTGTAGATCTGGTGTCCGACTATGTGATTGGTGGCTAGGATCTCGGGATCTACGCTCTCTAGCACTTTATAATTGATGGTGGTGAGTGCAGAGGGGTGAGGTAGGTCTTCGTGCCTCACCGCGCGTTCCAGTTTTCTTCCTGATGGTAAGTAGTCTGTTGATATGTTCTTTTTTGCCTTGTACAGGCTTGCCGCTTCTTGGATCCTGAGGTCTAAAGGAAGTAGCCCAGAAAGGACGAGTGCAGCGGTAAGTGACACGGTTCTGTATGCCTTGCAGGTCTTTTGCGCGAAGCCCCTTTGCAGCGCCTCCAACTGATTTTTATTCATTTGAAGGTCTGTCGCCTGGGACCATACGCTGGAGGCATATGTCACTATCGGTTCTATTACCGCTACATAGATGGTGCGTACTATCTCTGTGTTAAGGCCCCAAGTCACCTTCGCTGCGCACGCTAGCTGTTTGTATATGTCTGCTGCCTTTTTGCATGTTGCAGCCACGTGCGATTTGAAGGTGAGCTTGTTGTCTATGATGAGACCGAGGAGTTTCATCTCTTTCACCAGATGTAGTTGGGTGCCCGACATATAGAGCTTTGGGGGGTCGTACTTCAGTTTCTTTGTGATGAGCAGCGCGTTGGTCTTTTGCGCTGCGAAACTGAGCTTGTTACGTGCCCCCCATTTGACTACATCTGTCAGCGCTTTGTTGGCCGCGCTTTCCAAGGTCTCAATTTTGGCACTTGAGAACACTAGTACGATATCGTCCGCGAACGCCTGGCAGTATACCTCATTGCCGGAGAGATGGTCGAGGAGTGGGTCCAGGATAATGTTCCAAAAAGTTGGTCCTCCAATGGATCCCTGGACGCATCCTTTCGTCGTGTCTTTTTCGTACGACGCCCCGGCATAGTTGACTTTGACCTTGCGGTCTTTGAGGTATGAGCTGACCATTGCGTATAAGTTTCTGGGGCACTTCCTTTTTATTAATTGGTATTTTAGAGCGGGCCACCACGCGTTGTCGAAGGCGCCCTCTATGTCCAATGATACCATCAGTACAATCTTCTTCTTGTCCACTTCAGATCGCACGTGTACCATAAGGTCGTAGAGGGCGTCCTCGGTTCCGCGCTGCGGCTGGAAGCCATATTGCGCTTTATTAAGAGTTGGAAGGATGTGCCACTGGATTCGGCCTACCATGAGTTTTTCTATAATTTTACCCATGACTGATAGTAGGCCGATGGGTCGGTACGACTTAGGTCTGGTGTAGTCGTCCTTTCCCGGCTTGCGGAGGATAACAACGTGGGCGGTTTTCCATTGCTTGGGGAAGTGCATTTGCTCTAAGCACTTGTTCGCTATAGCCATAAACACTTCCCTGTCGCAGTTTATTGCCGCCGTGCATATGTCTGCGGTCAACCCATCGCTCCCTGGGGCCTTCTTGGGGTTTAGCGACTTCAGCACCATCTCAAGTTCTGCTGAAGTAAACTTTGGGTCGTCCGCTGACAGCTGCACTGGTGTTTCTGGTTGTTCCTCCGTTAACCTTCGGAGTTGCGTGTGGTACTGGTCATCTTTCGTTATGGAGTCCTCGGGGTAGAACGTGTTTGCGAGGAGTTCTGCTGATTCGTTGGGGGTCAGCGTTTGACCGCTGGCATCCTGCAGCAGTAGGTCTTCTTGCCTCCTCGCCGTTCTTCTTATGACCCTGTAGATCCCGTCCCACATGCTCTCCCTCTCCTGTGTGGTGCAGAATTCCTTCCAGCTCTTAGTTTGCGCATCCTGTGCCATTTGCGTGTATGCTTCCTTTGCCTTCAGGTACTCCTGAATTACCATCTCTCTGCGGTGGGGCGCAGCGTTCCTTATTCTTCTTTTCTTCCGTTTTGTGTCTTTTAGGGCCTCTTCTAGGGTCTTGGACCACCAAGGCAGTCTTGCATTCCCCTTCCAAGGCCCTATTTTGGGTATCGCTGCCTCGCACGCTTCCTGTATGGCCGATGTATATACCGTGATCATGGTCTCTAGGTCTTCGGGAGATTTTCCTTCGTTGATGGTCTTTGGGGTGATGTTGTTATCCCCTAGGAGTGTCTTGAGGTGTGATCGGAATTCGGACCATTTTGCCTTCTTCGTGTTATATGTGCGCGTGGTTGCGGCCCTTGTTGGTCTTGGTGTCGCATCCAAACGCAACTCGAATATTATGGCGTTGTGGTCCGAGGTTGTTATATCTCCGTTCACCCTCCAGTCCTCAACTCTACCTAGGAGCGACTGGCTGCAGGCCGTTACGTCCACTATGCTGGTGAACAGTCTGTCGCCCCTGTAGGTTTCGAAGGTCGGTGTTCTTCCGGTGTTAAGGACCTCTAGATCCATGTCATTGAGGAAGGTGCTGTAGGCAGTCCCTCTAGGATTTTCATGGCTGCTTCCCCACCAATAGCTCCAGGCGTTAACGTCGCCCGCCACAATGACATTTGGTGTTTTGAGCCCCTGGCATGCTGTTCGTGTGCGCGCCAGGTAGGGCTCTATATCTTGGTCTCCCTCGAAGTAAACCGACACCATTCCTATCTTAAGCTGGCCCGCTGTTATGAGGGCTGCCGCCTCAGTTTCGGTGACCAGTTGGGGATCGTGGATGATTTCCAGCTGTTCTCCGAATACGAGTATTGCTGCCTTCACTGGTTTTTGCCTGTTCTGGGAACACTGGATGACTTTTGTTCCCGGGTATTGTCCGACCGTACCCTCCTTTCCCACGTACGGTTCTTGAACGAGGGCGATGTGGGTGCCTCTCTTTTTTGCGGCTTGAACCAGTTCAGCTGTCGCCAGCTTAGATCTCTGCAGATTAGCTTGAATTATCCGCAGGCTTGGTCTGTCGGGGTCGTTCGTGGAAGACCTGTGTCCCAGGGTGCCCTTAGCAATATGTTATGCGAGACCGCGCTATTGCATCCCATTTTACACGCTCAGGACATTCATCGCTGAATGCCTGGTGTGCTCCTTCGCTCTTCCCATTTGCCCGGTGGCAGTTTATGCAGGCTGGTGCTTTCTGCGCTTGCCTGCTCGGGCATTTCTCCCACGCGTGGGTATCCCCGCAGTAACTGCATACTTGGTCCTTTTCTTTGCATATGGCCCTTGTGTGGCCATAGCCCAGGCACCTGCTGCACTGTACTAACGGGGATTGATCCACTATGGGTCTTCTTTGGAGGCCAATATAGACGTTGCCGGCCTCCGTTAACTTTTTATGGAGTATCGGGGAGAGCTCCAGGATCGGGTGGCATTCTAGCGCGTTCCGTGCTTTTTTCCTGTAGCGGACGCGGATCGTCATGTCCTTCTCACCGACATCGCTCAGTAGGTGTTGGTTCTGTGCGATTAGGTGTTCTACTATCTCCTGGTCGGTGTGATAGGCCATGACGTCTTTGATTTTGGCTAGTGGGTTGTTGGTTCTAGCCACTTCGACCTTGAGGTCTTTGTCCGCGGCCACTTTGCTATGGATTAGGGACATGTCTTCTTTTGTCCTGCAGCTCAATATTACCTTTTGGTTCTTACCTTTTCTCACCCGGTCCACCTTAGCTCCGGTCTTTCTTAGGTCCAGTGCCACTCTGATCGTTTCAATTACGTTTTCCCCAGTCTTTTTTGGGTCCGTCGATGAAACGATCAGCGTATGGTTTGGGCTGGGCTTTGGTGGTGCGGGCTTTGCGAGCGCCTTGGCATAGGTCGGTTTTGCGGATGTTGATGCTTTTGCCAGTTCCTGTATGGCTAACTCCGTACCTATGCTGAGGGCTGGGGGTGGTGTCTTTTCTTTTTGTTCCCTCATTGTCCTCAGTTCTGAGGACATTATTTCAAGGCGCTCCGTTATTGGCTGCAGGTGCTCGTTAATGTCCTGTGGCGGGGCCGTTTTTGGGGTCTTTGTTATTTCACTTTCCATATGGTCTAACTTTTGTTTTATCTCCTGCAGCTCCTTAGGGGGTTCGCGGAGGTCTATGGGAGGGTTGGCTACGTGTTCCTCTATTTTGTTGTTTTTATCCAAGAGGATATCAGAGCTGGCTTTGAGTTTTTCAAGGTCTTTTCTGAGGACGTCTAGCTGTGCCGAGATGGAGGACACGCTCGTCGCCAGTTTAGCGTGGCTTTCCATGAGAGGCTCGAGATCTTGCGGCCTCTTTTCCTCCATGTTCCTCATTGCAACAGCTAGTGTTTCCTTCATCGCCAGCTCTATTCTTTGGATCGTAATTGCCAGGGTCTTTATCTGGCTATATGGCTCCTGGGTTTCGTAGCCTAACCAACTCCGGATGGCTTTAGTCTCCTCCAGGTTCCCGCTGATGTCGGTGCGGGCCTGCCTCATTTCCTGGGTCAGGGCTTTTATGGTCTCTGCCATTACTTTTCCATGGGCTCTTTCCACCCTGACCAGTTCGTGGGCATGGCGGGTCCTTTCCTTTTCTAAGTTAAATCTGTGCCTAGACCTGGAGTCTGACAAAGCCAAGACGGTCTCATACATCGTCTGCAGGCATTCGAGAGTGATGATCTTGCACTCTCGTTTCATGTTGCCTGCAGCCTCTAGCGCGTCTTTGGCCCTCTGGAGCTGCTCGTTGGCCAATTTGTTCGCGAGGTCCATCTCGACCCCCCTCCTTTTGTGGGTGGTTCTGATGATGCTCGGACGTCCTTGATGTTGTGCCTCAGAGGCAATGGACGTGTCCGAGAACTCATCGTCCGACACTATTGGGCGGGGGGGGAGGTCGGCCGTCTCCCACGACGCCACTCTGTCGAGAGCTGGATTCTTGGAACTATCAGAGACTTCCGTTGGTGCGACTTCCGTTTCCGTTGGTGTTATCGGTTGCGGCGGCAACTCGGCTGAGTCCTCGCTGACTGACGATCTGGCAGTCGATGCCTTCACGAGGACTTTCTCCCTAAGGGACCTTGGGGGTCTTACGGGGGCACGCTTTGTCGCCGCTGCCGACATTTGTGATGCGGCCTCCGAGGAGGATTTCACGTTCTTTGCTGATGCTGACATGTTAATTGTAAATTAGTGAGATTAAATTAGTTAAATCTATGTACTTATTCTATTTTAATTCTATTGTGATGTTTAGGTCCTGTATTGCGGCTTAGGTGTTCCTGCCGGAGTAAACCTCGGTTTCTTCCGTGATATATTCGTGCGTGGCGGGATAGCAAGATTCTGTCTGATGGTGATGGTAGAGAATCCTTTTCCGAGTATTTTGAGCCCAAACTCGGGTATGCTACCTCGTCTGGATCAAAAGTTAACACCCGGGGGGGTGAGGAGTAAAGAGGGGGGGGATTTTGGGGATTCCGCTGGAGCCAAAAGATGGGAAATCTCCTCCCGAGTTGTTTGAACCCAAACTCGGGTACCCTATCTCTTACGGTTCTGGAGATATGGCTCGCGGGGGTGAGGTAATTTTTTTTTTCGGGGGGGGGGGAGGTTTCGTGGGAGTGACTTTGGGGGGGTAAAAATTTTTGGGAAGGGGGGGGGGGGGGTGGGGGTGGTGACAGGGGTGTGTTTAGGGGGTGTCGCAGGGGTGCGGGGTGGGGGGGTGGTGTTTCAGAGGGGTTCCTCTCTTGGGGTGCTAGGTGTATCACCGCTGGTGACGTTTGCGGGGGTGGGGGGTATTGGGTGGAGGGGGAGGGTGGTTGGGGGTGAGGGTGGTGTGCTCCTTACTTGGTGGAGAGTCCTCGTCGAGCTGGTTTAGGGGAGCCCAAACACGCTGGGTGTAGGTCTTCCCTTCCCGGAGTTCCCTCGGGGGTCGTTGGTGGCTCTGGTGTGGCTGGTGTGCGGCGTCCGAGGTTGTAGGGGCGCAGTCTTGGGGCCGGGACCGGAGCGCGAGCAGAACGCGATGTATCTCGACCACGTGCGTGTTAGGTTATGTTCCGACCGCGTGGTTGTTAATGACCACGTGGTTTTCACAGTTTTCCGTACGCCGTATCTCCGAAAATAGTTGGAGTTTTTCAGAGATTTTTGCGTCGTTGAGTAGCTCTTAGCAGTTCCTAACACGACGTGGTGTCGGTTTTCCCCGATGTGTCTGGGTTACCTTGGAGATGCTGTTCAAAGTTGAGGGTCTGCTGCTCCGAAGTCCTCTGGAGGAGACGCTTGCGCACACGAATCCTGGCGAGTCACACACTTGCTTATCACTTGGAAGACACTTTTGCACTGTGGATGGAATATTGCCGATTTTATTGTTTTTTTTTATTGCGGAGCTATTGTTGTTTGTATGAGCGCGAGGTGCTTACTGGGTTAGGTTAGGTTAGGTTAGGTTAGGTTAGGTTAGGTTAGGTTAGGTTAGGTTAGGTTAGGTTAGGTTAGGTTAGGTTTTTTTTTTTTTTTTTTTTTTTTTTTTTTTTTTTTTTTTTTTTTTTTTTTTTTTTTTTTATCCCCTGACATTGCTCGTCAGGGCCCTTTTTAAGCTTAATTTGATAAAGAGGCATTACAATTTTTGTGGAACTTGCCCATGCACTTATACTCTACATTCATACTTATACATAATTTAACAAAATTTATCTTACTTCTATCTATGCTTATCTATTTTATTGCAAGGATATTTCCTGTTTGCCATTTATTACTTATTCTATTTCTTATTTTATTTCTTATTTTAATTGCTTATATTCTATTACATAATATCTTACTCTATTACTTATGTACTTACTTATTTTCTATATTTTAATCATAGTACACATGAAAAAGATTAACTTATTATATGTGTCATACCTTATTTTATCCATCTATTTTATTACATAAATTTTTTGTTACTACAGTTTCATATGCATGTGTATATATATACCAATATATATAACCATCATATTTTGTAATTACTTGTTCCTTTTAATAGCTTTGTTTGCTACTTTTATTAGGTATTCTATTAGTTTCTCTCTATAGTTTTTGTTTGCCATTATTTCCCATATATTCTCTCTTGTGAGGTTATTTTCTATTTGAAGTTCCAGATTATGTTTTAGGTTTAAGTTGGAGGGGCAGTCAAATAAAAGGTGTACCACTGTC